>CM046440.1:7690774-7797665 GCA_025506505.1 Flaveria sonorensis | reverse complement strand
AACCATTCCATGGACTAGGCATCCCAGATCATAAGGATTTGATCCCAACCCTTGATTTGTGGATATGCAGTGTAGAACGATGTGCAACAAGAATTTCTAGTTGTAAGAGAAATTAACCTTGTAGACCGTGGACTTGTGCATATCACCACCATATTCCATTTGAGTGTATATGTTTGCTAGCTCAGATTTGGGGAATTCAGTTTAGGTGCCTTCGTCATGAGCTCCATATGCTCCTTGATGGTAGATTCAGAATATTATTTCTTGTTCGTTGATTCTCGCCTGATGACCCTCTCATTGTTCAGAGTTTCACAATGACCGTTGCCCAAAATTCTGTCATGTGATTAGAGTATATGGTGGGTTTACGGTGAGGGCGGTAAAGTATGTGGAGTAAAACAGAAATTGATGATGGCGGCAAAGTCAGCATCCTTAGAAGAGTCAAGGATGGCTACTTGGTTATGTTGAGGATAAGAGTCATTGTAAGAAGTATGTTGGATTGAAGAAATTTGAGTGAGAGTGAAGATGATAATGGGAGTATTAGGTTTCAGTGATGGTAAAATGGGTAAAGAAAGAGACTCGGAAGTTTTAAATAGGGGGTAAAAGACCATGCCGATAAGGTGAAAAGACAGTTTTGGGAGTGTAATTGAGTACGGTAGCAAGTAGATAATTTAAAATATTCCGAAAAGATCTTAATCTTTCACAGTGGGGCCCAAGGTTTTCCGTTACATAATAAAGTTTTCTTACAAAGGAAAAGTTGCTTCCAAGAGAAAGACTTCTTCCGAGAGTAAGTTAATAGCCTTCGGAGTAAATTTGATCTATGATCAAATTTGCTTCCGAGGTAAAAATTCTTCGAAGAGAGTACTAAAATGAAGGAAATTACCTTCGGAAGATATAAAGATCTCTTCCGAGAGTAAATTTCTTTCGAAGAATTTCCACTTAGAAAAAAAACTTTAGTAACAGGGCTTAGATTGTAATTAGACAACATAAACAATACACATTTTAAAAGGTGTTTCAAAAGAAATAAACTGTCATGTTAATCATCCCAATAGTTTTGATTAGTATTTAAATCTTTGTTCATCAAAGGCTTTGGGTGAACAAGTCAGCATATTGTTCATTTGAATACTTTTACTAGTTTAATCATATTTCTCATGAATATCTCGAATGAAATGATACCTGATTCAATGTGCTTTGTCTTGGAGTGCTTGATGATTTTCTGTAATGGAAATAGCACTCGTGTAGTCTATGTGGATAGGAGTATTCATGGAGTTGAATCCATAGTCTAACATCTGATTTTGAATCCATAGCAGTTGAGCACAGCAGCTCGTAGCAGTAATGTATTCATTTTAGTTAATGTAAACACATGATTGCTTCTTGCATTACCAGGAAATAATCCTTCCACCAAGAAATAACATCCTCCTGATGTGGATTTTCTTGTTAGTGTTACAACCACCGTAATCACTGTCAGAGTACCCTTAGAGATTGAAATCCTGTTCTTAGGATACCAGAGACCCAGTTTGGGAGCTCCTTTGAGGTATCTAAGAATCCTTTTTAATGGCAATTAGGTGAGACACATTGGAGCAGCCTGATATCTCGCACAGATGCAAGTTGCAAACATGATATCAGGTTTACTAGCTGTGAGATACATCAGAGATCCATAATTGCCCTAACTGATGCTGATCAGTCCTCCCCTTCGGAATCAGGACATAAATTATGATTTCTGGGTATTGGTGTCTTGGCTGTCTTACAATCTTTATCTTGAATCTTTCTAAGATGTCCTTGACATACTTAGACTGATTGATAAAGAATCTTTCTTCCATCTGCTTCACTTGAATCCTTAGAAAGAAATCCATCTTTCTCATGGAGCTCATCTCAAATTTCTTTCTCATGATGCTTTCAAAGTCTTTGCACATTTGGTCATTTGAGGAACCAAATATGACGTCATCGACATAGACTTGAACAAACAGCATGTTCTTCCCAGATTTTTTTATGAACAATGTCTTGTCTATGGTGCCTCTAGTGTAGCCGTTTTTAAGGAGAAACTGAGACAAAGTCTCATAAGCCTATGTGCTTGATGTAGCCCATAAAGAGCTTTATCCAGTTTGCACATATAGTTGGGATGCTGTGGTCTTCAAATCCAGGTGGCTGACACACATAGAATTCTCTGTCTATATTCCCATACAAAAATGCACATTTAATATCAAGTTGATAGACTGTGAAGTTCTTGGAGGCCGCAAAAGCAAGGAAGATTCGCACAGCTTTAAGCCTTACAACAGGCAAAGACATCAGTGTATCTATGCCTTCTTCCTATGTGTATCCTTGAACAAAAGTCTTGCTTTGTTCTTGATGATCAAACCTCTATTATCTCTTTTGTTTCTGAACACCCACTTGGTGCCAATAGGGACTTGACCAGGTGGCAAAGGACATAGGTTCCATACCTTTTGCCTCTTGAATTGAAGTAATTCCTCTTGCATAGCTTCAATCCAATTGTTGTCCTTGAGGGCTTCTTGAAATCAGATTTTAGGATGTTCAAGGACTCAATATCAGATTTAATTTCCCTGTTGTAATCCTGATAAAGTTTAACCTTAGCAATATAAGCCGGAGTACAGAGGTTTTGATATACCTTGCTATCTTCAGTTCCAGCCATGAATGCTTGAGCAGGAGTGACATCTTGCACCATGAAGCTCCAGTCAACTTCTTGAGAAACAACCGTAGTTTGCTATTCAGTAGGTTTTGGTGCAGCCCTGAGGTGGTAGGATTTTGGGAGGCTTGAGTTGCTCCAGGATTGGATCTTGGAGCTTTACATTCCCTAGCAAGTGACCAAGCTGGTTACAGTTGTAACACTTGGCTTTGATTTTATCAAATCCAAATTTGTTGTTGGTTGGATTCTGAGGGAACTACCTTCCTGTTCTTTTGAAGAACTTCTTTGCTCTGTAGGTCAGGAGAGTCATCTATTGGACAATGTCCATGTACTCAATGTCATCTGGGCTAAAGCACTCTAGATCATCAAAGCAGAATTGAAAATCTCCAGAGTGTTCACTTCTTGAGACAAAGGCACAATTATCCTGAAAAGGAGTGTGTTGAGCCTGTTGAGACCTAGGTGTCTCAGGGAAAGTAATGTATGGCCCAGAGGAAGATGATGGCTGTTGGGGATAGTTCAGGTACAACTAAGGTTGTCTTGATCCTTCAGCAACATGTTAAGCATTGCTTACATCAGGATTTGAGAGTCGGTTCATCTGTTGGCTTTTCTGAGTCTCCATCTCCATACGGTATCCATCAGGATTCCGTACAGTTCAGTGATCATGAGAGTGTTAAGTTCTCAGTTCTCTTGATAGAAACAAAATAGAAAGTCCATTCATGAGGAAGTGCACTCATAAATTTCCTTACAATGTCTTTCTTCTGAAGATCCACTCCCATAGACTGAAAAGAGGTGATCAAGTTCATATACCTAAAGTATTATTGGCTCAAGATCTCACTAACGATATATGTGAAGTTTTCAAACTTCTGCTTTAGTACATCCTTCTTGGACTTCTTGGATTCAGTGAACCAGAGTACATCAGCTTCAAAGCATCAAAGAGTTCTTTGGCTGACTCGTATTGCTGAAAGCCAACCATTATGGAGTTTGGTATGGCTGTTAGCAAACAGTCATTGCTTTGCAGTCAATGTCTATTTTCTTGAAGTCTTCATCAGTGTAGTCTTCAATGGCCTTCTCTATCATGGCACCATTACCCGCTAGGGCTGCTACCTTAGGACGTAAGGACCATGAGTGATAGATTCCACATGCAGCTATCTTGGTACTTGATGAACCCTTCAATACATTTACACCAAGTTCCAAAATCATCAGGAGTGATGATAGGAGCCTTAGTCATGTTTCCATTTCGGACTCAGAAAATTTCTAGTTAAGATCTATTAAAGTGAGATGGGTGAGTGAGTGTGAAGAAACAAGGGTGATTTAGGATGGTTAAATCTCACAATCAAGAGCCTAAAGCTCTGATACCAATTGCCAGGATCGGTTTTGACTCTAAACACAGAACACACTAATCTCACTTGATCGATGAAACACATAATCTCAAACTAGAGTTATAATATATACGAAGTTAATGAACAAGAGAATGGTTTCAAGATACTTGTATATATTACTTCTCAACTCAGTATTACAAGACTCTTATGCTCATACTACATAAGTTACAATGAGAAACTATATTACTACTATCTGATACCATTTTACTTCAAAAGAAACAACTTCTTCCTAATCTTCTACAGGTCTTTATGACTTTAATCTTCGGAAGACTTTATCTTGGATCTTCTAAGTGTGATACTTTGAAAGGAGAACTGATTAGTCTTTGGAAGACTTTGTTCTATCCTTCGGAAGTTCTTTATATACTTTGGAAGGAAAACTACTTAGTCTCAAAAGACTTAGTTTTCCTCCGGAAGCTCTTCAGACATAATGCTTCGGAAGATCTTTGACATAGTTGCGGAAGAGTAGTTTTGTCTTCGAAAGACGTCTTCACTTGTACTCAAATTATTCTAAGTGTTGTTTTGATTACACCAGCCTCATATGATCCAACACATGTTTTTGTCCTTAACTTTGTCACCCTCTTGAGTCCTTAGAGACTCTTCAATTCTGAAGTGAGTACCAAGTTGGACCAGACTCACTTCCTCCATATGTTTCAAAGTATGTTTGAAATCTTTCCAATAAGGAGGTAGTTTGTCAATTATGCTAGAAACCAAGATGGATTCATCCATCTTCATATCATGTTAAACAAACTATCCCAGAATTCTTAATAGTTCATGATATTGTTCCAAGACAAGCCTTGAATCCACCATCTTGTAATTTATAAAATTACTAACCATAAATTTCTAACACAAAGAATCTTCTGCCATATATTTGGATTCAAGGGAATCCTATAGTTCTTTTGTAGATTCAACATTTTGATAAATATCAAACAGGGAATCAGACATCCACGACAGATGTGTCATCGTTCTCCCATTTGCATCGCCTCCTAGTCTGTTCCAAAGCCTAATTTTCCATCAATTTTGCATGGGGTACTTAGAACATACACCACCTTCAGAGTAGTTAACAGGAAGCATCTTCTTCTGCCATCTTCAAAAGTCTTGGTCTTCAAATTGTTCAGTTTTGCGAATTTGCTTGTCATGTCTTTCACAGAATCTTCGTCTGTCATCTTCAACAGATATTTCGATCTTTATAGAACACTTAAAATCAAACTTGGATAATCTGAGAGTGTGAAGATCACTTTTTAGATCAAAATTATTTGATGGTTCCCCGAAAGATCACTTTTAGATCAATTTATTTGATGGTTCACCCGAATAAATCAATCGGATATAACTCAGACGATATCAAGAATTAGTATATTGTGTTGTGTGATTTTCGTGAACCATAAGAAAGAACAAATGACCAATATCTTTTGAAATCAATATTTGCAAGGAAGGGAAGAAAACTATCGGTGGTAGTTTTCATATCAAAATATTACACGTTTTACCCTTCACATGTGAAATTTTGGTAAAATTATATTTTCGTGCGTTTTTTATAAAGCTTGGACCCCCGCCAGAGTTTGCCGCCCCTTGGACTTCACTCCCAGGGCATTGCCCCCGGACCCCCGCTAAGGGGGCGTTGCCCCCTTGGAACCCCCATTGCTTAGGTTTGTTAATAAAATTATATATATTATATATATATATAATATATATATATATATTCTATATATATATATATATATATATATATATATATATTCATAAATCACTGCCCATGTTAGGCCACTTAGCCAAGTTCTTAATGTTATGCCTTGTATGCTCGGTATGAAACTTTTTCGTTATGTAGTAATTGCGCCATCTTTAGGTCATGAGCCTGATGAGTTAACCAATTCCTTTTAACAAACGAGAGTGAAATCACACTTGTTTATTAACTCCTACTAATAAGGCTATAACCTTACAACTGTTATTATGAAGGTGAAGACTAATATAATCAATTTTTTTTGTCCCTCGATCAGATGAGGAATTCCTCAAACTACCAAAATTAGGGCCGCGGGATTTTGGATATATAATTCCTATACGCGCATAGAAATGAAGAGAAGTTGTCGAACGAAGCATATTGAAGGTGTGAGATTGAATCCGATTGTAGGATAGTGTTGATCGATTGAAACATATTGGAGATATGAGTCGATCGATTGAATCAGGCTAGTTGATTGAATGAAGTTGTCGATTGAATGAAGATTAAAAGATTGGTACTTGGAGTTGTATAGGTTCCACTGACGATGGTAAGGGTCGGAGGCAGAAAAGGTATTTTTCCTCAACTAAAATTGACTAGAATGTCTCTCATGTGAGGGGCATATGAGTGGGCTTTAACGGAATTTATGAATGAGTTAAATGAGTGGATGTAAAAGTTACTTAACAAAATTATTTGACAAAATAATATTTTTAATCGTTGGATAAAAATGGTTACTTTGTACAAACTAAAATGATAAAATAGTAATTACTCTAGCTTATTATTAAAGGAAAATGATTCAAAATAATAACAAAGTTTCAAAAATGTTCCAATTAAATCACTTATATATATTTTGCCCAAACTGAATCACTAAATCATCAAATCACGTCATTATTGATTATTATGAGTCATGAAAGAAATGTAGGAGAAGATATAGGGTTGGGATTTCCAATATATACAATTATATTTAAAATTATTTAAAAATATGTTAATATATAAAAAATAAAATTTACCTATAACCCACGTCACCACTCCACGTCTGCATAATTAAAGGAATATATATTTTCTAACTGTAACAAAAAGAAAAACATATTAAAAGACATGTTAAACCTTTAATTTAAATAAAACATAAAACTGAGTGATTTAATCGAAAGACTTTTTAAAGTTTAGTGATATAATTAAAACACTTTCAAAACTTTATTACTATCTATACATAAATAAAAGACTAACTTGACTGTCATATGTACTCTTGCTTGGATGTTCACCTATGATTTGTTCATGTGTTATCACTAAAATAAACCTATTAATTAAATAAAATCAATGATGAAAGAATTTTCAAACTTAACCTTAATTTTTAAGTTTCATTTTAAGAATATAAATGAAAAATCAATAAAGTCAAACTTTACAAATTTTTTAATATTTTGAATAATATTTTTTGTTTAATTTGATAATATCCTAATGTCAAAAAATTATTTTTATTAATCACACTCTATTTCTAAGTTTTTACATATCATACTTTAATATGTAAAAGATTTTTATATTAAAACAAATTAATAATTAGTTTTATGTATATTATATTCAACTCGAGTAATACACAGATCAGTAATTATATAATAATGACATTTATTATTAATGTGGTCGTTAAAGCTTGACAAAGGTTAGGGCTGATAAACTAATTATCACCGTGCAAAATGGCCCCAGGTGTTGATTTGCTTTAAGCCTCTAAGACTAATGAGCTACCCCTAATGATTTTCACTGTTTGCAACTTGCCTTTTTTTAGTAGAACTGCATGGGATTATTTATAATATCTATTATATTATTTTCAATTTTTACAATTACGTGATCCAATCTTCCGGAGTTGAGCCAACTTGACAAATTCATAAAGTTATCACATGCAAACCGAATAAAAATCTTGACATTAATTAAGCTTTGATTGTACACAAGTCTCAATTACAGACACCATGGCTTTGATTATTAAATGGGAGTAAATCATCAATTATGGAATAGATCAGATCCCAAATGAATCTATGATCTGTAATCTACCTGCCTTCTTTCCATAACTGTAAATTATATAATGCACATTCGAGATCAATCGACAAACAAACGACAAGATGATGAATAACAAGCTCCTTCAATATGGAAGAAGACAACTTCACACCGTTGTTTCGCGAGACATAATCAAACCCTCGTCTCCAACCCCTTCGATTTTCCAAACTTATAATCTTTCTGAGCTTGACCAAGTGTTCCATCATACGTCTATGCCTATAGTTCTCTTGTACCCACATGATGTCAATTGCAGTTTAACTGCCCATGAAAAAGCCATTATTTTAAAGAAATCTTTGTCACAAGCCTAACAAAATACTACCCCTTTGCAGGAAGGTTACCGACGCCCATAAACCATCTTACGTCGAGTGTAGCGACCAGGGAGTTGTGTTTGTTGAAGCCAAAAACGATAGCCAGCTGCGTGCATTTGAAGATATCAGTCAAGAAGATGCAACTTTAGATCAACTTTTTAGTGATAATATTATTGGTCACAACTCTCCTCAAAGTAAGAATCTACTAGGGGTTCAACTCAATCATTTTGCTTGTGGTGGAGTGGCCGTGGCGGTTTCCATGTCACACATCATCGGTGACGCTTGTACTCTTGGGTGGTTTGTTAACCATTGGGCTTCGTCGCGCGCTATGGCTCGACAGAACATAAAGTGGTACAACCACTTAATCCACATTACATCCACTCCATTCCTATAGACTCTGGTACGCCAGAGTCTCAATCTAATGTTATCAATCACGGTTATCCCAATTGGGTGACAAGAAAATTTGTTTTCCCCAACTCGAAACTAAATGACCTTAAGAACAAGGTCATTGCCCTGGCGGTATCTGGGTGTGACCAACCTATAAACAATCCCACACGCGTGGAAGTATTGACGTCTCTACTATACAAAACAGCTGTAGCTGCAGCCACCAAGCGGTCTGGCTGCTTTGATTCATCATGTTTGCTGACTCTGGTGGATATCCGTAGCAAATTTGCCAAAAAACTTCCACAAACTACGGTTGGAAACTTAGTGTCTGCTATGATGGTGCCCACAAGAGATCCAAGTGAAACATCATTAAGTTTTTTGGTTTCTAAGATAAAGAAAGAGAAGTTGCAACTTGAAGGGATCCAAAGTGTGCAACAAGCAGCTGAAAACATGAAGTCAATGCTTTCCAAATTGGGAAATGACCAAGATTTGGGGAACCTAACAAAAAGAATATATACGGTTCAAGCTTATGTGGATTTCCTTTCGATAAAGCGGATTTTGGGTGGGAAAGCCTAGAGGTGTGACGTTTCAACTTGCAAAAGTAGCATATACGTCTGGTTTTGCGCTCATGGATACTCCGGATGGTGATGGTATAGAAGCATTGGTGATATTGGATAAAGAAGAAATGGAGATGTTTGAGAACGACAAGGATATGCTCACGTTTTGTGAAATTAACATGCTTTAATAAGTTTTTTCAACAAGAATCTTTGATTATGTGTTAGTAAGGGTTACCCCAAGATTTTTAGCATCCTCATCCGTGTTATCTTGGCTGTAACTTGTTATAATTTTCAGGATTTGATGTAATAAACTGCTTTATTGCATTTGTTACGACCGGAGCTAAGGATTTTGATGACCGTGCCGAGCCAGAAAAATGGGCCCCAAAACGAAAAGTAATTATAAAATTCATCACTAAAGGAAAAGATTTTGTAGCAAAAAACAAAACAAAATTTTAGTTTTAGAATGGGTATCAATTGAGCTTAATTTAAAATGGGTTTAATTTAAATGATTTAATCCAGTTTTGTATACTAGATTTAAAAAAAAAAACAATATAAATATATAATACAAAAATATTTAAAATTTTGGGTCCCTCAGGAGATTTTGGGCACAGGCGGTCGCCACTCCTCAGCTCCGGCCCTGGCATTCTTATACATTAACGATTAGTACTGGAAAATATTAAGAGTGCTATATATTAGTATATTATTATGAACTAATATTGTTATCCTTGCATTGTTGCGGCTATTCATAAAGCACAAAAGGTTAACATCTTTCACGAAAACGTCTAAATAAGTGTTGTTACAATTAGTTCCTTAGAAGAAAGAAAGAAAAAGTTGCCGTTAGATTAAGAAAAGTTAATGTCTATGACAAAACCATTAAACGGAAATAATACATAAACACAGGGCAGCATGAGTGAGCCATTAAAAGTAACTATAACTTCCTAAAATATAAAGAAAAAAAGAATTAAAAAAAGTTTAAAGAAAAAGATTAGGAAAACCGATGGACTGAGGCGTTCGGGATCGAACCGAGTTGGCCGGGTGGTGCGCTAACCACCAACCCAAGTGCTCATTTGTATCTACTCTTTGTTTCAGGAACAAATCACATATATGCACAAACTAATTTCGTTTTCGAAGTTATATAGAACGGTATATGTTAAAAGTTATAAAATAAAAAAGGAAAGGTGTTCAAAGATGAATATAATATAACAAATAAAGCATTAACAAAAACTCCATGGCACTTTGCAGATTCAGAAGTACATATTAGGGTGAAAAAAAAAAACCTATATTATAATGAACTCAGGTCTTTTGGCTATGCGTTGTGGCTGCTAGAAATAGACACGTCATGATAATATATTTTGGAATTATAAAAAACACTTCGTCATTTTGAGAAAAAATTATATTATATTTTGTTAGGATTGATTTTGAATAAATTTATTACCATAGTATATATGAAAATAAACACATAACAATAGTGTATCCGGGAAATTTATAAAACGTAATATTTTAAAATCCATAAGAGAAAAAACTAAATATGTAATAGTTAATTATAACATTAAAAATAGAAAAATAAACAAATACAAAACCAAAAAACTAAAAGTTGTATTAAATTCAAACCCGCATGGGCATGCATCCGTGTGTTATAGAAGAAAGGCAAGAGGGATGTGTCAACTTAAATTTTGGTTTCGATTTTCAACATATTGCCTTTACTGTATTTGACAGGAGAAAAAATGTAGGAGGGTAATTTGACAATTTCATGGGTAGCCTTCTATGTTACTTTAGGTGTCACTCTATTTGGTGGCGACATCTGATTAGACAGGAGTCGGGAGAAGAGAGAGACCATCGCCCTTTTCCAACCGTCGCTTATCATTTATAAGCCTATCGATCCACCAGTGAGCAAGTCAAAGCTACTTTATCATATTTGAATATGTTATCAACATATCATCTACATAGACTAATAGAATTGTATAAGAACCCTTAAGCTTCTTGATATAACAACAATGATCAATGTCACATCTCTTGTAGCCAACCCTGCTCGTAAAGTTATCAAACTTCATGTATCATATATTAAGTGATCTCCCGCTCAATATATTAAAATAGCATTTGTAATTTGAATTATTTAAAATAGTCAAATAGTTGTTGTAGATCCTATTTTATCTCCTGTATATTCTCCTTCTTCATGTATATCTGTACTTACTGCACATTAATCGAATCATTGAATTCCATCAAACCTCTTATAATTCATATGGTATCAGAGCAAGGCTCTGCATCACCAAATACGATCAATTCTCCTGCACCCTCGTCTACTCCAGTAAACTCACATCCTTCTCCTCAAAGAAATATGTCAGACTCCGAAAACTCCATCACTATCAATAACCAGATGAAAGATCTCACGATAGTCAATTTCCCCACTGCCCTAAAACTCACACCTACCAATTACTTAGGGTGGAAAACTCAAATCGAAGCTCTTCTCCATGGTCTTGACTTACACAAGTTCGTAGACGGTACACATCCAGCACCGAGTCCAATCAAAGCAGCTGATGGTTCGACCTCTCCTCACAAGGACTATAATCTCTGGTTTCGCCAAGACAGGTTATTGTTCGGTGCTCTGGTAGGCAGCCTTTCTCCTCAAATTGTACCTCTGATCACCAACGCACCTTCATCTTATGAAGCATGGAACATTCTGGCAAACACCTATGCTTCACCATCACCGGGGCACATCAAACAATTGCAACACCGTGTTAAGCAATCTACTAAAACTCCAACCCAATCAATTACCGAATACATGCAGGCCATTAAATCGGTAGTTGATGAACTGGCAATCCTTGGAAAACCAATGGATCCAGAAGATGTGATTGACATCGTTCTCAATGGGCTCGACGCGACCGCATACAAGCCTGTACTGGATGGCGTGCATGCTAGAGACAACACCATACCCTTCAATGAACTACATGAAAAACTCATTAATCATGAGCTTACTTTAGCCCAATAGATCGTGAATGGTGGCATTCACCAGCCAGCTTTAGTTTTCTACGTTCAAAACAAAGGAAACAACAAACCATGGAACCACTCGCGCCAACAGAATACAACTCGGCAGTTTCACACGCCATCATCTGCCGCTGGAATTTTACCATCGCCTGGATTACCGGCCAACGCATCCACCGGAAACCGACCCTTCTTGGGAAAGTCTCAGTGGTGCTTTCTAAGAGGACATTCTCTTGCTAATTGTCCTTCGTTTAAACAGGTAAATCCACGTATTGCTGTTCCATCTTATAACAAAAATTCACAGGTTCATGGAGCACAAGCAAATGTGATGAACATCCTCGGCTCACCTACAACAAACTGGCTTTTTGACTCAGGAGCCTCTCACCATGTTACCAATGACCTAAACAACCTATCTCTACATGCACCATATGATGGCACGGAGGAGCTTGTTATCGGTGATGGTTCGTGTTTACCCATAACTCATATTGGCTCTATTTTTATTCGCACATCACACACATCTTTCACTCTAAAAAATGTTCTTTGTGTCCCATCCTTAGCTCGTAATATTATATCTATATCTAGTCTATGCCTCGACTATAATATACTAATAGAATTTTATTCATTTGTTTTTATTATCTAGGATCGGGTTTCCAAAACCCCTCTACTCCAGGGACTGGCAATCCACGGGATGTATGAGCTAAAATGTCCACTCAAACCGTCTGTTTACTCCGTGCAACGTACTTCTTCCATTACTTGGCACCATCGGCTTGGTCATCCCAACAATAAAATTTTTAAGTTATTATCATCATTTATTTCTTTTGATTCCAAATCTCATGAAAATTGTAATGATTGCAATATCAATAAAAGTCATCGTTTGCCCTTTTCTACTACATCTCTCTCATCTAGTGCTCCACTTGATTTAATTTTTTCTGATGTATGATGTTCTCCAGTTGAATCAATTGATAATTACAATATTATATCATTTTTGTAGACCATTACACTAAATACATATGGCTCTACCCACTAAAAAGCAAGTCAGACTCCCTTTCTACATTTATTCGCTTTCAAAAATTAGTTGAAAATTATTTTCAACGAACAATCAAACAGTTCTTTTCTGATAATGGGGGTGAATACATTAAACTTGCCTCTTATTTTTCTTCTTGTGGCATCTCACATCTCACTTCTCCACCCCATACTCCAGAACATAATGGATATGCCGAAAGAAGACATCGGCACATCGTTGAAACCAGTTTGTCTCTACTTTCACATGCACGTCTTCCGGTCATTTTTTGGCCATTTGCCTTTACTACTACCACATATCTAATTAACAGACTTCCTACACCCACATTACAAAACAATTATCCTATTTATCGTCTTTTCGGCAAACAACCAAACTACCTCAAATTACGCAGTTTTGGTTGCTTATGCTATCCATGGCTCCGACCATATTCTCCACATAAACTTCACTCTCGATCTACACATTGTATTTTTGTAGGGTACTCTCCCACACAAAGTGCTTATTATTCATTTGACCCTACAACTTCTAAAATTTACTCTTCTAGACATACTGTTTTTATAGAAAACATATTTCCGTATGAAAAGCTTACAAACTCTACCACATTAAAATCTCAAAATTCCAACGACTGGGCCACCTTCTTTCTACCTATTCAACCATCAGCCTAATCCACCCATCATAACCCTCCCCCCAATCCTCCAACAACCCCCACAAGTTCAAACACCCCACCCCAAAATTCCGCCCAAGCATCCAGCTCCATTTCTACTAATATTCAAACTTCAACTTCAACACCTGTCAACCACTCACTTCCCACCAATGCTAATGCCCTCACCCCATCACCTTCAAATACTAATCAACTCACTCCAATTATTTCCAAACCCAACACCCGTAATAACCCAAAACCAAACCCCAAATACCACAACTCCGAATTTATTCTATTTAATACCTCGACGACCAATATTTCTGAACCACCTACCATCTCTCATGCTTTAAAACACCCCTCATGGCGTCGTTCCATGCCAGACGAGTTTGACGCATTAGAACAAAACAAAACATGGACCCTTGTCCCTTCTACTATTTCCCCTAATCTCGTAGGGTGCAAGTGGGTTTTCCGCACAAAATATAATCCAGATGGGTCGGTAGAATGCCTAAAAGCACGTCTCGTTGCAAAGGTTTTCATCAACGACCCGGCCTTGATTATGTCGAAACTTTTAGTCCCGTTGTAAAACCCGCAACTCTTCATCTCATACTTTCTATTGCTATTTCTCAACGATGGTCTCTTCGCCAATTAGACATAAACAATGCTTTCTTACAAGGCACCCTAAATGAAAATGTCTACATGGCTCAACCACCAGGTTTATTCATCCATCCTTTCCTAACCACGTATGTAAGCTAAACAAGGCAATCTATGGTCTTCGTCAAGCTTCACGTGCTTGGTACGATGAATTAAAAACTCTTTTACTATCTCTGGGTTTTCACCCTACTATCTCCGACCCTTCTCTTTTTACTCTTACTACTGTTTCCTCCACCATTTTTATTCTCGTTTATGTAGATGACATAATAATTACGGGTCCTTCTCTATCTGTTTTAACTCAATTCATTAATCAGTTGGCTTCTAAATTCTCTCTCAAAGACCTTGGACATTTATCATACTTCCTTGGCATTGAGGTTCTACCACACCCTCATGGATTTCTTCTCTCACAACAAAAATGTATTCGTGATCTTATGTCAAGAGCCAAAATGAGTGACTGTAAACCTACTTCTACACCGATAACATGTTCCGAACCTCTAACGTCACATGGTGGCGAACCATACCCATCCCCAACCGAATACCACACTCTTGTTGGAGCTTTACAATATCTTTCTCTAACCCGCCCAGACGTCTCCTTTACTGTTAACCGTTTATCACAATTCATGCATGCACCCACATCACTTCATTGGGCAGCCCTCAAGCGTCTGTTACGATATCTTCAAGGAACAATTCATCATGGTCTTCTAATACGCCACAACTCACCTCTAAATCTTCATGCATTTACGGATGCCGACTGGGCCGGCGACAAAGATAATTACAGAAGCACTACCGGCTACATAGTTTATCTCGGATCAAATCCTATTTCTTGCAGCTCAAAAAGACAAACTACTCTAGCCAGAAGTTCCGCCGAAGCAGAATTCCGAGCAGTAGCTTCAACCGCAACTGAAATTCAATGGATTTGTTCTCTTCTAAAAGAGCTTGGTTTTCATCTCCCACGGGTTCCAACTATTTACTGTGATAACTTAAGTGCTACTATATATTCAGCGAATCCGGTCTTTCACTCACGTATGAAACATCTAGCTTTGGACTTCCATTTTATTCGTGAAAAGGTTCAAGATGGATCTTTACCGGTAACCCACATTTCAAGTGACGATCAACTAGCTGCGTCCTCACAAACCCCTTCTCAAAACACGGTTCCACTTATTACTATCCAAGATTGGACTTATCTTCGAAACGTCCATCTTGCGGGGGCATATTAAGTGATCTCCCGCTTAATATATTAAAATAGCATTTGTAATTTGAATTATTTAGAATAGTCAAATAGTTGTTGTAGATCCTATTTTATCTCCTCTATATTCTCCTTCTTCATGTATATCTGTACCTACTGCACGTCAATCGAATCATCGAATTCCATCAAACCTCTTATAATTCATACCATATTTACGGTGCTTGTTTAAACGATACAAACTCTGGTTTAACATATAGAACTTGTTTTCCCGGCCTCTAACCTAAACACCCTCTAGCCGTGTCATGTAGATTTCATCATTAAGATCAACATGTAGAAAAACAGTAAATGCAATTTCCCTACTGGTATAATACTGAGAACAAGTCTACTCGTAGTCATCTTTACAATCAAAGAAAAGATCTCATTGTAACAGTTCCCTACTAATAAACCCCTTGACCACTAATCTGCCTTTATACCATTTGGTACTATCTTGACATTCTTGATCCTCAAAACTCACTTGTTCTAAAGAGCTTTCTTTCCAAATGGAAACTTTGTACGAATTTAGGTCTTGTTTTTCTCAAGCGACTTCATTTCCTCTTTCATTGCCCACTTCACTACAATGAAATTTAGCTTTTTGGCTTCCGAATAACTCTAGGGTTTTTGGGCTAACTAGTTTTTAATAGAACATGATCCTTCATTATTGAAAATTCGTATAGCCTTTTGTAATATTATGTTTAAATGTCTTAATGTGTTAAAATGATAAGAGGGTGTTATGGGGTTTGTAGGGTCACGAAAGTGGCAATACGTGATGTTTGGCATAGAATTAGTGTTTTTGAGTTACTTTGACGTTGCTAGAACTTGTGTAGGACTTGAGGGTTGTGGGATTGTTCGAGTAAGGGAGAGCTACTCAAAACAAAGGATTAAAGTTTGATAATGGATAGTAGAATAGTAAAGTTTTGAAGGATTAAAGTGTAGATAATGTATGTGTTCTTACCTAACTCATGATGGAGTTGTGCTTGTTGATATGGATCTTTGTAGTCGTTGACTGATGTGTCGAATGGGGCCCGAATAAGTAGGTTCAAATGGTGTTCAAATGAGAGTTCAAAGATGTGGTTCAAGAGAGAGATTCAGAGTCTTTTTTTGTGAATTTTGAGAGGATTTCCAATAGGGGTGTGTGTGTGTGTGCATGGCTTCAAGCGAAATAGGGAGAAGTCGGTTCACTTTATTGGTTTAATTAAATTTTTATTATTATTTTGTTGCATTATTGGATGGTGTTGCAAGCAATTAGAATTTAGTAGATAACCACGAAACTGTATTGGTTAAAATAAGTGGTGATTTGACTAGTAAGATAATTTTTGATGTGACTAGTCATATTATTAATCCCATGTGAGGTAGATATGCCTGCAAGAGATCTTATGCATGTATGTATGTGTGTATATGTGTTGTGTGTGCATGCATAGTGTAATGTGTGTGTGTTGAACATGTATATATGTATATGTTGAGAGTGTGTTGCATGAATGTATATGTATATGATATAGGTTATGGTTCATACATTGGGTTTAAAGATAATTTGTCTTTTACTGCATGTTAAAGTACATATAAATGTATTTGTGAGTATATGTGTGGATTATATATGTGTGTGTATGTATGTATACATGCAATTTTTTAATAAGTTTCTAAGTGTTATTATTTTTCCTGTTGATTTTGTGTAGTTGTTAGTAAGTTTTATTTAATTTTTAGGTAATTTAATTATGCATGAATTCTTTTATATATTCATGTATATACATGTTTGTATAACTTATATATATATGTGTTTGTAGGTTGTTTGATTGATAACTTATTTTTAGTCTTTTTATGAATTTATTAGATCAATAATCTCAAGATTTCATTGGGTTATTTTATTTAATATTTGTTATTATGATTGTATGTATCTTTTGTTACTATACATAATAATATCATAAACTTGTTTTGTTTCTTATAGTTTACTAGCTAGCTAAATAGATTCTACTTTGGCAAATTCTAATTCTTAACAACATTGGGCTTCCATATGTATGTTTTTATTTATGTGAGTCAAGCCTATTAAGGTTAGTGAGCCAAAGCCCATTCAGATGTTGTAGGACTAAGCTTGCTAAAGTTGGGCCGAATTACGGGCCACAATGCCCATAGTTGTCCCTGTCGATCCATCATTATTGCGTGGGCTATGTGGGTTACTCAAAAATAGTTTTCAGGGTGTAAAGCCGGGTTGTTACTTGGACTTAAGCCTATATTTGAGAAATGTCTCCACAGGACCACAACCCAACAATAAAAAAAAATTATACACCCTGACATTTCATAATTTTTAACTATGTTTTGTTACCTACTTATGCAAAAAGTAAGTTACTCATAATAACAACATAATATATCTAGTTATAAAGGAGGCTTATTTGCCCAACCTAAACTTGGGTTTTCTTTGTGAAGGTATAAACTTTTTTAGCATCACCCCTCCCCCCTCTTTTGTATCATTAATTTTCCTTGGGCTCTTAATCTTAATCACTGTTCTTTTTAATATCTGAGGGTCGTAACTTCACACTGAGCCGCTCTTATTTCGTCTTCTTTCACTTGTTGTTCCTATATCGTGTCTCATTTATATATTTACAAACTAGGTTAAAAACCCCGTGTAATACACGGGTTGCTAAAATTTAAGGCGATACTTTTAGTAATAGAGATTTTCATATTACATATTAATGAAATATTATATTGCTTCTAACATATAATTATTTTAAAATTTAAAATACTTTATAAAATAATTATAGAAATCATCTAATAGAAGAGAGACAAAACACAAAATATTATAAACACAATTAAAGAAAATTTGTATAATTAATAGGAGTGAGAGACGAGAAAAAAATGTTAAAAAGACATAGGGAAATGAGAAGTGTCACTTAAAATTTTTATTTATTAGTATAGAGATTTATAAACCCAATCACAGTCCACAAATCATATCATGTATGCTTTTATCGGTGCATGGGTTCATTTATTATCTCATGTTCCTACGAGTTGCTCTTCGAACTAGTACACCTAACATCCTAGAATTTAACCACTTTTAATTAAGAAACACCTCATTGATTACATTATAATTCATGCAATTGCGTAACAAAGCTCATAGGTGGATTAGGCCATTATATAGCAATATCTTAAGTTTAACCCTTGTTTGTTACTAAAACTTGTAGTTCAATTTTATCCTTTGCCACCTGTATTTTCGGATGGAGTTAAATTCTAATTTGTTTAATATATGTTTGGAGAAAGAGTCATGACAAAAGAAGAAAAGATTTGAAGATAAAATATTAGTATTTTATGATTTGTTTCAGTGTTAAAAGATAATTGCTAGCGTTTGTTTATTAATATATTGAGTTATATTAGGAATTAGAGTAGATGTAGGATTCAAGTTTGTCTACTCTAAATAAAAATGTATGAAATTTGTAATTTGTGTGGTTTTGTTTTTAATAAATTTGTTATCGTTTTTGCTCGATCTAATATTTTCATTATTTGATACTAGAGTCTGCAAGACAATCATGAGAGGAAAAAAAGACGTGAAGATCGAGAAAAAGGAAGATTGAAGAGGCTTTATGTGAGGCAAAGATTAAAACCATCGAATAGGTTTAGTGTGAACCAAGAAGACATAGATTCTTTGTGAGTCACTAAGAAAAAAAAAAGTTCGGTATTAGCCAAGAAAACTATGGTTTTAAGTTAGCAAAAGAAAATGACTCTGTGTGGAGAAGACCAAGAAAAGGAGAATTTATGTGATCAACACAGATGTTGTGAGTTGATTAAGAGGGAAAAATTTGTGTGATTTTGTGTGAGTCTAAAGTAAAGTGATTCTATGTGAGTCACGACAAACAAAAATATTTTTTTAGATGTTTGTGTGATGCATGCAAACAACTGTATCATGTCGTGTGTAACATAAGGAAAGAAGAAACAAGTTGTCAACATGATATCGTATTTATCATCATGATGGTGATTAGGCAATCAAGAACAAGTGAGTTGGTAAAACAGTAGCCTATGTAATCAAGGAGTGGATCAAAACGAAAAATGTGGTGTAAATGGTCCAACGATTAAGGTGGAAGAAATGATTTTTGTTTGGGATTTAAGATCCAGGGGTTACAAATCATGATTATGCGGATGAATGATGAAGTTAATCTTAATTTGTTGAAGATTTTTTTTGAGAAAAAGTCGAGATCAATGAAGAAAAGATTCGAAGGTAATTATTAGTATTACTTTATTATTTGTATAAGTGTTAAGAGATAATTGTTAGATTTTGTTTTATTAATATACTAGGTTAAAAACTCGTGTATTATATGTAGAGGTACACAAACCGGGTATTGAGCCATACCCAAAACCAAGTACATCACGGGTTAGGCCTAATCGGGTTTTTTTGTACCCGGGTATTGGTGAACCCGGGTACGAACCCAGGTCGGGTTCACCATCTTCAAAACCCCACCTGATATACCTGGTTAGGGTAGGGTTGAGTCTGGGTCGGATCCAAAACTGAATACAATACCAGGGTTTTTTTTCTTCTTGTGTGTATTATTATTATTATTATTATTATTATTATTATTATTATTATTATTATTATTATTATTATTAGTATTATTATTGTTATTCTTATAATTATTATTATTATTATTATTATTATTATATTATTATTATTATTCATCATTTATTATTTTTGAATAAATGTTGAATTTATCGTCATATATTTCTATAACAATACTAAATAAATATCAAATTCATCATTTATTTATTAAAAAAACTTAAAAATACATAAATGAATCAATAAAAAAATAGCATAAAACTTTTATTTAAGTTATCGTCTAATGTTTATTTTTTACAAGAGCATCCATCAAATGCTAATTATTCGTCGGAAATGCCAGAAGATACTACTTCTACATCTTCATCGTGTACTTTAACTTCAAGTGCAATTTCGTCTTCGAGGCTTGTTTAGTCTTGTATACGATTCATCGCGCTATATGATCCTTTAAACAAATGCTCATCTCCAGCGCTTCTGGAGTACGTTAGTCTTGTTCTCCGTAATGATATTACCCTACCACTAAGAGAAAAAGCATATTCCGAAGCTACCATTGTCACACCCTCAAATCCACCGGCGGGGTATTACCGCAAGGAGTGTGACAAACCAGGATCTTAGACACAGTCATATCAAACTACACTATATGTGATTTAAAATAATAATTTGACCTTATATAGTTATCAATGTAATCAGTGTGGAAGCATAAACGTTTATAAAACCATGAGTAATAAATGCGCAAAACAAGGCTCCCGATGAAAGTAGTAAATATAAATGAATTTGTTTTCAAACAGTACAGTGATGCATGAACCTTAAATGTGCAACCCTAGCCTTAAGCGTACCTGTAATCTGAGAAGACATACTAAAATGTGTCAACACAAGGTTGGTGAGTTCATAGGTTTAAATCAGTAAATATGTTTGAGCGTTTTCTTGGTAAAAGTAAACAATGGTATACCATAGGTAGCTAGCCTATATATCATGTTACTTAGCGTTTCGAAATGAAGCTGACTGTTTGTAAGTTGTTTTGCCTTCCGCCATGTCTTATCACAGTACAAGGGAAAGTGTCTAGGTCAATTAAACACCCATTCTACCTCCGGTCGAGTTAGTGCGACTAACGCGGGTGGGGTTTGTCAAACCCAATAGTACTACTCAAAATTACCTCGCTAGCTCGTTATTAGCGGTTCGAGTGTGTAAGGACTTGCGTGATAATGTTTGCACTACATTAACAGAAGATATACCGATAATACGAAGCCTAGATAAAGATAGTTTGCTTGCTTCTCCCCCAAAAAGGAAAGTAAGTAAAAGTGGGGCCGTGAAGACTCACCTTATATGCTTATGAATACATGAAGTGTAAAAGCTGGAAGCTAATCATTACCTAATAAATATAGGTCCATGAGTATGTATACATAATGGTCAAGATGAGCCCCGTTGTATCCAAAGAATGTAATTGTTAGCGTGTTCGAGAAATCTTTGACAACTTTAACTTTTTGGCAAAAGTTGACTTTTGTTTACCAAAGTTGACTGGACTGAGACGACAACCCATTGGTGACTCAAATAAATAATGTTTAGTCATGCTCAAATAGCTCAAATAATGGTTCATATAAAGTTTTATGTCGGAAATATATTTTTTGAAAGTATCTATTTTTGGAAAGTATGACATCGTTACACATGTGTAACCCATTTCAAGATTATAAAACATATCACAACAAACATCTCAAATATACATGTAACAAATCCGACAATAATCCATAACATGTTAACATAAGCAAGAAACTTTATCATTCCCAAAGTTTCCTAATTTAAAACATAAGAAAACATGATGCATAATATTCATCCAAATCTCCTAACATGTTCCTATGATCATTTCAACATCAAACACATCACCATAACATGTTCTACACATATCAAATTCATCATATAACACATCAAGTCACAAAAGTTTCCATAAATAGTTAGCATGTTCATACGAAACGATTATTCCCAATCCATTCTTATGCCCTAAACTGCATATAACAATTATCACATCTCATAACACATGCATAAATCATCATCTATAAACTAACTTACCCAAAAAGTTTCCTATAATGGAAAGTACTTGAAAACTAAGCCAAAATCAAAAGTTCGAAACATGAATTTCATCCATGATCATCAACTAACATCCTAGAACAATCATTTCAATCCAATTTCATCAAAATCATATGATTTCTACAAAAGCCCCAAATTAAAGTTTCCTTAATAAGTAAGCCTCGGGTTTTGATCAAAACAACACAACTTCACAAAACCAATTCATACAAACATCATTATATTGAATAATAACACATAATCCATCATCAATTTCAAGTTTTGACTTGTTTGGATCATCTAGGGTTCATGTTCATCATGAAGATCAAAGAACATGAAATAAAACATAAAAACTTACTTGAAATGATTAGATGACGATCCCTAGTACGCGTTTGATGCAAGAAATGTTGAAAATCACCACTAATATGCAAGAACAAGATCAAAGAAGGTGTGCTTTGTGTGTGTGTTTGATTTGTTGCAAAAAATCTGAAGGAAAAGGGGAAGGGGATGGCCAAATGGTGATTAGAGTTGGGGGGTTGGGTTTTATATTTTTTTACAAGAAAGACCCCCGTCTTTTATAAAAATCGTTTTAACGCTACGCAATTAAGCTTTTTCTACACCGAAACTTTCAAATGCTCATATAATATCAAACAAACATTAATAACATGAAATAATATTCATTTTGCTAGTTCAAAGGCATATTTATAATAATTAGGCATCAAAAGCCGAAAATGCGCGAAAACACATAAATGCTAGAAAATTCCCAATTTTCACAACCAAGCTATACATTTAATTACATAATCATATAACACATAATTTCAAACCAATTATGATTGTTTGAATAGTATTTTGATAAATCACCAACGTTCAGGGACAGACGCGTGTGCGATCCGGCAATTCTCCGAAATACCGATACGTATAATGTTCATAAATGTTTTTGCAATAAATAAAGCATTTAATTGAACAATATTAAATGCATGAATGTATGATTGGAAACTAATGTTCGATTTAATCAGAAAGTGACCCGAAAATACCAGGTGTCACAACCGTAGAAGCTTGGACGCTTAGTAAATCACGGGCCATAGCGAAAAGAATCGAAAATTGGGATTCCTTTCCTTTCCACCAAGCCAAAATATTGAATGCATGATAATCTTCGATACTTATGCTGGAAACAAAATTTGTTCCACTATATATGCCGAGCTTGCTTGTTGGGTTGTTACCCTTTTGTCATTTAGCCGTCACATCCTGAACGACATTCAACATAGTCAAAACCGGGTCTTTAACCGAGGTACTAGCACTTGAGGTTGATTCCTTTGGCGTGGTTATGTTTTTGTTAGGCCCGTATCTATTTAAATAAAATTATAAATTGCTTCATATTTTCATTAAAATTTTCTTTTGTTTCGGTTGAAAAACTAGGGTTTCGTCATGAATATCCAAATTGTTAGTTATCTCGTTTATCAAACATTCAACCCCCGTAATATTTAAAAACGGGTTTAAGCAACGACACAAGTAAAAACGGGTGGTAACTCCTTAAAATGTTTTTTAAACTTTTCTTTCATTTATTATATCATTTGTTTAAACGTATGATTTTTATTTTGAAAAATTTTTAAATTCAAAGCCATGAAAGATAATTCTTGAAGTACCAAATAACTAGTGGGATAATAAACTCCCGATAATTTTGTAGTTGAGTTTTTAAACACGTCAAGAAAATCGGAAAGACGTTGAACACTGTTCCAACCCACATTTGAAAATGGGTCGGCTTCACCATTATCCGAAAGTGCCTTTTTATTATAAAGCACAATCAAACATAGGAAAAGTCGATTTCAACCAAGTAGATACATCCCAATTTGGGCCTAAAAGTATAGATTCTGTATCCTTATAAAATTGTTTATAATCTTGATATCTTTTTCAACTTTTTTTAAATACGTCATGTAACATAAATCGAAAAGCTTTGATAAATTTATCAATAAATTCCAAAGTAGCCTGTCTTGCACTACTAAATTAATAATTTGTGCAACACAACGAGTATGGAAAAAATCGCTGTTGGCAATTGAAAGATATTTTAATTTTAATTTTTCAACCGCAGTTGTATTGTTGGAGGCGTTATGAAATACAATTGAAAAAAGTTTATTTTGTAAATTAAAAGTAGTTATTACATTATCTAAAAAGTAAAAAAAAAAAAAATCTCCGGTGTGCGGATACGAAAAAAGAGCAAATGCGATCGTACGTTTCATGATTTGCCATGAATTGGGTTCTACCCAATAAGCGGTGACGCAAAGGTACGATTCTCGTAAATCGTGTGGAGCAGACCAAACGTCACTAGTTAAGTTTACACCGGTATTTATATTTTCAAATAATACAATTAAATCATTTTTTGCTTGTTTCCATAATTTTAAACAATAACGACTAATTGTAATACGACTTACATGGGTTTAACGAGGTTGAAGCATCTCTCGAATCAAGTTGGTCAACTGAGGATTGTCGAAGTGATTAAAAGGTAAAGCTTCTTGAATCACGAACTTCGCCATTCGATCTCAAACTGTATTAACAATGTAATTAAAGATTCCACAATCTTCACCCAATTGTGTTTGTTGCGAATCCGGATTACTTTTCAACAACTTACAAAGCTTCTTGTTAATGTGTTTGCTTAAAGTCGTGTTTGAATCTTGTAAGGTTATATTAGAAGGATGATGCAACCAAAGAAGCCAAAACAACCAAGGAGCTTCTTGCATGCATGCACTAATGTACAAGGTAGAAGTTACTTCGGAAGTTTTACACTCATCACAGAAATTATTCTGTGTAAAATCTTCCGAAGCCAAAGACCAAATCTTCCGAAGCCAAAGATGAAGTCTTCCGAAGCTTCAAAGACAAAGTCTTCCAAAGCCAATGAAGTGAAGACTGATTTCTTCTGATGACAGAGAAGACATGCTTTCTCTGATATACTTTTACATAAAGCCACCAACTTATAGAAGTTGGTGAAAAGGTCCTTGCTTTAGTAAACTGTAGATTATAGTTTTGAGTCTGTAACTTTCTACTTTGTACCTTTTATCCTTTTCGTAATATATTAGGATGTGAGTTATGACATGTCATAGTCACTAGTTAAAAGGCAATTTGCCTTTTGACAGCTGGCCTTCAAAGTTTGGCCGGCTGTAGGATGTAGTATAAAGTATCTCAGGTCTTTTATTTCTATTTATGCTTTGTAACATTTGTAAAATACCTTGAGTGCAATATACAACATCCTTGAAAACCATACTTATCTTGTTCTTGTTCTTAGTTTTGTTTCACTGTTTACTTGTGTTCTTAGTATCATTTATATAAACCTGGTTCCCTATTTGATCTGTTAAGTGTTCTAACACTCTTCTCATTATGAGACTGATTGTATTGACCATCCCTTAACCGGTCCTGCAATTGGTATCAAAGCATTTTAGGCTCTTGATTGTAAGATCTCACCATCTTAAATCCTTATAGTTTCACAAAACACTTAATGACTCGAATGGCAGCTATCACAAAGGCTGATATGGAAATCGATACCATGAAAAAGTCCCCACTGATCACTCCTGATGATTTTGATACTTGGTGCCAAAAAATGGAGGCTTCATCAAGTCTCAAGACTCTAGTATGTGGGGATCTGTCTGTACCTCATGTACCATCCACCTCTTCAGCTGCTGGTGGTGGTGGTATGATACCAAAGGAAGTGGCTGACTATTCTGAAGAAGACTGGAAAAAGATAGATATAGATAAAAAAAGCCATGATTGCTCTCCAAACTGCTCTTCCAAACTCCATCTACAGAGGCTTCAAGAAGTGCAAGATTGCTAAACAACTATGGGATGCACTGAAGCTGATGTATGAGGGGTCCTTTGAGGCAAAAGAGAACAAGAAGAACCTCTTGAAGCAGTAGTTTGAGAACTTCACCTTCAAAACAGGTGAAACCATGTTTCAATAATACTTCAGGTATGTTGAGATTGTGGACACTCTAATGGATGTTGGAGTAACTCTTGAGAACATGGACATTGTGAGGAAGTTCATGCCCACTCTTCCCAGATAATGGACATACTATTGTGTGGTCATTAAGAGGACTGAGAACCTTAAGACCCTTACTCTCACTGAGTTATATGGTATCCTCAATGGCTACTAAATGGAGATGAACATGCAAAATCCATCTGGTAACTCCAACAATCAGCAGAGTTCAGCCCTGCATGTGGTTGAAAGGGATTACAGAGAACCACATCATCATCTTATCTGCTACCCTGACAACTCACAAAAAGGTCCTTTCATCACCTTCCTGGAGACACTAAGAGAGGGCTATATCCAAGGATGTCCATTCCAAGAGACAAGCTCTCTACAAGCCTTTCTGTCTACTGATGAAAGCACATGCAACTTTCTCTTTACCCTTGAAGACCTGGACTGTATTCATCTAGATGATCTAAAGTACATGGAAATAGTCCAGCAAATGGCTCTTCTCACTCATTGAGCCAAGAAGTTCTACAAGAGGACAAGGAGGAAGTTTCCTAGCAATGCAACCAGTTGAAAGCTTGGGCTGGACAAAAGCAAAGTAAAGTGTTACAACTGTAACCAAATAGGACACTTCGCTAGAGAGTGCAAGGCACCAAAGACAAATGGTGGCCAAGCACAAACCAGACCAAACTACACTGATGGAGCTTCCCAGAATGAGAAGCCCAAGCAGCAAGCTGCAGTTTCTGTTGAAAAAGGAGACTTTGACTGGAGCTTTCAGGTTGAGGATGCATCTCCAAACCAAGCACTGATGGTAGATCATGAAGAAGCTAGGGTATTGGAACATCTTTGTACACCTGAATGTATTGCTAAAATTAACAGATATAGGTCCCATAACTTAGAGATGAGATCTGATCTTGAGTCCTTAAATATTTTAAAAGCTGATTTCAAAAGAGTTGAAAATGATTACAAACTTAAAATAGAAGATCTAGAGAAAACAATTTCAACTCTTAAGCATGAACATACCAACTATAGGACTCAGATAAAAGATCTTATCACTAAGTTAACTGAATGCCAGGCTGAGCTTGTGATTAGCAAAGCCAGGGCAGAAAAATATGTTCTTAAAGAAGAAACCTTCAAGAACACGATATCCTCATATCTAAATGCAAAAGTTTGTTATCAGAATAAGCAAGGACTAGGATCTACTGAGATAGCTCCTCCACACACTATATTTTCTGTAAGATCTCCAAGGTGTGAAACTTATGAAGATGAGCTTCCTCTCATAGACCCCTTTGATGAAGATGATTAAGAGGGGATAGTATAGGATGATTCTAAGAAGAGTAAAGAAGATCATCCTAAGGAGGGACACCATTCTCCTGAGGAGAGAAAAGAATCTAGGATGACCAAGTCTAAGAGAAAGAACTTGATCAAAAAAGCCAAAAGGAAATCAAAGAAGGCTTAAGAGATCAAGGCCACTTTCAACTCTAAGCAGAAACAAGTGTTTATCTCTGTAGGATTTGAAGTGGTGAAGGCTGAAGACTCAACTACAAACTTTAGTACTAGAAGTTCTAGTTCATGTCCAACTCATTCCAGCAAAGAGAAGAAGGCCGATCAGTTGTGTACTACTGCTACACAGCCTGAACCATCCAGTTCTAAAAGCAAGCTCCACCCTAAGAAGCTTGTTGCATCATCTGTAAAGATGAAGATGGAGGTGGAAAATGATCAAGTTCAGCCTTTCTCTTAGAAGAAGGCTCTCAGAAGGAAGCAAATGGATTGCATCATGTGTGGTAGTACTTCCTATCTTGCTAAGGATTGCAACTACAATCCTAAAAGTACTGTCCATATGATCAAAAAGAAAACTTCTGAGAAGAAGAAAGAAAAGCTAGCTTCAGAAGGAAAATCTTTTCCTTTCAAAAGTTCCAAGGTGAAGAAGAAGACAAGTGAAAACTTGCCTTCGAAAGAAACGTTGGTCTCGGAAGAAAGGAATGCTTCCGAAGTACTGAGCCTGCTGCAGTGAAAGCAAGATCTTCTGAGGTCCAGTCTCCAAAACTTCCAAAGTTGTCAAAACTTCCAAAGTATTGAAGGTCAAGTCTAATCTTTCGAAGATGGTGTGGAAGATGAAGAAAGACCAAGTGACTAAAAGTTCTTCATCTGCAACAGCTGATGATCCTCAAAACTTGAACATAGGATCAATTACTATTACATTGTCTTCAAATCACTTTGATAAGCCTAAGACCAATAAGGCTTGGGTTTCCAAATGTAGCTAACCAATTCTTTCTTATGCAGGAACAGCTAAAGACTAAGAGAAATGTATGGATCATTGATAGTGGCAGTTCCAGGCGCATGACTGGAAATGGTTCTCTACTTCAGAATTTTGAGAAAATTAATGGAGGGCCAATTGCTTTTGGAGGAGATGCTGGAGGTTACATTACAAGAAGGGGCATGGACACAAATGGTAAGCTCAACATTGTCTAGGTAAACTTTGTCAAAGAGCTTGGGTACAATCTACTGAGTGTATCCTAATTTTGTGATCAGACACAACATGCTCTTTACTGAGCATGAGTGCATTGTTCTCAAGCCCGGGGTGGTCATTCCTCAAGAGCATATCCTGCTCAAAGCCCCTAGGAAAGGGAACATGTACAAGATGGATTTGCAGGAAACATCTCCCTCAGGAGAAGTTTCTTGATTTCTATCTAAAGCAAATAGTGATGAGTCTTTCCTCTGGTATAAAAGAATGTGCCATGTAAACTTTAAAAACATGAATAAATTAGTTAAGAATGATTTGGTAACTGGAATACCAAAGAAAGATTTACAAGTGATGACCACTATGTAGCATGCCTGAAAGAAAAGCAACACAAAGTATCTCACAAGCCAAAGGAAAGAAACTCTATCACTACTCCCCTACACTTATTACATATGGATCTCTTTGGCCCCACCAGTGTAATGAGTCTAGGAAGGACCTCATATTGTTTGGTGATCACAAATGACTTCACAAGATTCACTTGGGTCTTTTTCCTTAGTACTAAGGATGAGACTCCTAAGATCTTGAAGAACTTCATTCTGAAAATTGAGAACCAATGATCAAGGAACAGAATTTAAGAACCAAATCCTTGACATATTTTGTGATGAAAAAAGGTATTACAAGCAATATAGTGCTCCCAGGACTCCTCAGCAAAATGGTGTTGCTGAGAAGAGAAACAGGACACTTATTGAGGCTGCAAGAACCATGTTGTCCGACTCTAAACTGCCCATCACCTTTTGGGTAGAGGTAGTCAACACAGCCTGCTATGTGCAGAATAGAGTTTTAGTGGTTAAGACTCATGGTAAGACTCCTTATGAGCTGTGGCACAAAAGGAGACCATTTGTTGGTTTCCTCAGGTCATTTGAATGTCCTTGCACCATCTTGAATACTAAAGATCAAATAGCCAAATTTGCTGAGAAATCAGATGATGGACACTTTATTGGATACTCTTTCCAAGCTAAGGCTTATAGAGTATACAATCTCAGAACTAGAGTGGTTGAGGAGTCAGCCAATGTGACCTTCAATGAGCACACTCCTAGTGTGTAAAGTTCTAGTCCTAATTGGCTTTTTGATCTTGATTTAGTTACAAACTGTTTTAACAAATCTTATGAGAATGTTTCAGGATCTATAGGTAACTTATCAACATGAGATCCTGACACAAGATTTGAGCTGAGAAGACCAAGCAAGATACTACTTCAGCTTCAGTGGTAACTAATCCTACAAGTAAAGATCCTATCAGCACAAACATGACAAATTCAGATGATACATCGAGGTACCTACAAATTCCAGCTCAAAGGCTCAAAACTCAAATGAAAGAACTTCAAATGTAAGAGGAAATGGAGGTGGTAACAGTGATCAAGAATTTCTTGATGCTGATAACCACTCCATAGAAGACAACATAAATGATGTCACACACTTATTGGATCAAGCCTCTCTTGATAAGTGTGATGATGTGGTGGGTGATACTCCATTGCCAGATCTAAATTTCTCAAATTTAGATCTTTCCAATCAACTTGCTGTGATCCCTCAACTCAGGATCCACAAGTCACACCCCGCCAAAACATCATTGGAAATGTTGATGCAGGGGTGAGAACAAGAGGACAGACCCATGACAAAAATGTTTGTCTATACTCTTGCTTCTTGTCCCAGATAGAGCCAAAGAAAGTTGATGAGGCTTTGAAGGATGGAAGTTAGGTTGAAGCAATGCAAGAGGAGCTACTTCAATTCAAAAGACAAAAGGTTTGGAACCTATGTCATCTTCCTTAAGGGAAGACTACCATAGGAACCAAGTGGGTTTTTAGAAACAAGAAGGATGATAGAGGACTTGTCATCAAGAACAAGGCCAGACTAGTTGTTCAAGGGTGCACACAAGAAGAGGGAATTCACTACATAGATGTCTTTTTTTTTGTAGTAAGACTTGAAACTATTAGAATACTCCTTGCTTTTGCTGCATCCAAGGACTTCAAGGTCTACCAACTTGATGTCATGTGTGCTTTTCTATATGGGGTGATTGATGAAGAGGTGTATGTCAAACAACCACCTAGCTTTGCAGACCCAGATCATTTGAATTATGTTTGCAAGCTTGATAAAGCTCTTTATGGACTGCACCAAGCTCCAAGAAAGTGGTATGAGACACTATCTCAGTATCTCTGTCAACATGGCTACAAGAGGGGTACTATAGATAGAACTCTCTTCATTAAAGGAACAGGGAATGACTTAATGCTGGTTCTATTATATGTAGATGACATTATCTTTAGATCAACTAATCCAAGGCTGTATAAAGACTTTGAGAGGCTGATGAAGAATATATTTAAAATGAGTGCCAAGGGGGAACTCAATTTCTTTCTAGGAATTCAAGTGAAGCAAGTTAAAAATGACATCTTCATAACTCAGTCAAAGTATGTATAAGACATCCTTACAAGATTCAACATGACTAGTATGTACAAGACATCCTTACAAGATTCAACATGACTAAGTGCAAGGTTGCAAAGACTCCCATAGCCAGAAACCACTCCCTTGGACCTGATCTTGAGGGGGAGTGTATGGATGAACATCTTTACAGGGCTATGATTGGGTCTCTTATATACCTCACAGCCAGTAGGCCTGATATCATGTTTGCTAAATATATGTATGCAAGATATCAAGCAAACCCTAAGATGTCACACCTGGTTGGTGTCAAGAGAATTTCTTAAATATCTCAAAGGTGCTCCTAAGCTTAGCCTTTGGTATCCAAATCTGACTTCAATTTTTATGCCTATACAGACAGTGATTATGGTGGATGCAACATGATGCAAAGTCTATATCTGGGGGGTGTCAATTCCTTGGTGGAAGGATTGTCTCATGGCAATGCAAGAAACAATCCTGTGTGTCTGCATCAACTGCTGAAGCTGAATACATTGCTGCTGCAAGTTGCTGTGCTCAAGTGCTTTGGATTCAGAATCAGATGCTGGACTATGGATTCAACTTCAAAGAGACTCCCATCCACATAGACAACAATAGTGCTATCTCTATTATAGAGAATCCTATGCAGCACTCAAGGACAAAACACATCAACATCAGGTATTATTTGATTAGAGATAATTTTGGAGAAGGATTAATCAAACTAGTCAAAGCTAACACAAATGAACAATATGCTGATCTGTTCACTAAAACTTTTGATAAACAAAGATTCAAATATCTTGTATCAGCTATTGGGATGATTAACTTTGACTAGATTTTTGTTAAACTTAAATCAATTCTATTTCTAAAACATGTGTGTCCTAAAGTTGTCTATTTTATCATCTTCATAAGCCTAGTTTCCTTTGGAAGAAAAAAAAATTTCAAAAGATATTCCTTAGATTTTTAAAAAATTTTAAACATATTTTCTTTCGAAAGATATCAAGTTGTCTTCGGAAGAACATTATGTTTTCAAATCAAATAACTACTTATAAGACATTTACCTTCGAAAGAAATTTTGATATTTCTTCCGAAGCATAAATATGCTTTTACGTACTTACATGTATTTGAAAGACAATTTTCTTTCGAAAACAATTAAGTCTCGGAAGATTTATTCTCTTAAGAGTAAAACTTCCATGTCCTGATTTCTTCTGAAACCAAACATGTCTCGAAAGCAAAATTCTCTAAGTATTTTCATTCCGAAGCAAAATTTTCACAAATCTTAAGAATATCTTCTGAAACTAAATTGGCTTCGGAAGCTTTTCTTACAAAACTTCCTAAGACAAAAATACATTCGGAAGATTTTAGACTTACAAGAAAACTATCTTTTTGGGCACTTTTTAAAGGTTGGACCGACATTCGGATTTCAAAGTTTATCCTTTTGTATTAACTTTGTCTCAAATCCATTTCATATATATTCTCTCTCAACGGTTTCCCTCTTTCACTATCTTCTTCATCTGCAAATCTTCTAACCTAAATTCACCCATAAAGCGCCCACGTTCTTATATTCCTTCACAACAAAGCTACCTCAAAATGGCCAACCTTCATCGTAGAAACCAACCCGATTTCTCCATGCAACTTCACAAGCAACATAATCAAGTTCCTTTGTTAAACTCTGAGAAAGATCCTGGTTTCTTAGAGGTTTGTTCCTTTCTTACCCTATCAAACTACTTCACCTCCCTCACTATCGATCCCTCACTCTATGAGGATCAGCTGTTGGAATTTTGGAGGACCTGCCAAGAGGTCACCATGGATGGAAAGAAGGCACTGTCTGCCACAGTGCAGGGGAGGACAATCTTCATCACTCCAGCATCCATAAACTCATACCTAAGGCTGGATGATGTCAAAGGTGATTTGTCCTTTCTCAAATCTGTTGTTAACCATACCTTTGGTCAGATGGGCTATGAAGGGGATTTCTCCGTCAAGACCTTCAGGAAATGGAAGGTGTCCTCTCAATGGAAATAGTCCATGGGATGGTTTAGGGGGTCAAGTTTAGGCATTCATATTTTGTGTACATTAATTTAATTGCAAACTTAGACTCCTTAGAATATTACATGTTCCCAAGATATGTCCAGCACATTATCAACTGTGAACTAGGCTCACAGTTGAGGGGAACAGGTAATGTTCTAAAATTAGGACAGATGAAGCCTGACATCTTCAAGACTATGAGAAAGCCAACTGTTGGCTTCTCAAGGGTAGAAACAACACTTGTCCCAAAAATGTTAGAGCTCATTGCTCAAGATGACAGCCTTGCAGCACCAGCTAGTGTTGAACCCACACCTTCTACTTCTCAACCCCTTACATAGCCAAAAATAACCATCACCTACCAAAGAAAATCCAAACGAACCCCTGCACATGCTACTCAGTTTATGCAGGCCCCTATATTACCACCCACACAGGAGGAAGTGGACACTAGAGCTCCCACTTCTTCAAAGGAGCAAACCACTCCCATCTCACCAATGATCAATGCTGAGGTTCCTCATGCTCAGCCTGATGAGCTCACAACCCCTCAAGCCTTAAGCCTTCACTCAGAGTCTCAACACTCTATTGAACAACCTTCAGGGGACAGTTACCATCCCCAGCCTCTTGATCTAAACCAACCCATTCCAAACCTAGAATTCTATAATGATGAAGACATAGGATTTAGTGAGTATCATGAGCTTCTCCTCCCCTACTCAAGGAGAGATGAGTACTCCTGGTTCTCCCATGTCTAGCGCATATCATCCACCTACTACTGAGGTGGATCTTCCTGAACTTTTTCAAGAGGTCCATATGGAAGAGGCTCTCACTTCAGCAAGTGATTACATCATTAAGACCTTGACCATGGCAACCCGACCTATTGACACTTCACTTGAAGCTGTCATGGTGTAGGGGAAATCCAGCAGCCAAGAACAAAGTGTCGTTGATGAGGAAGAAGACTTAGGTCCTATTCTCTCATCCTCCCGTGATTCTTCTGATGAAGATGAGGGGAATATAAGACTAAAAGTGAAAACGCTGACTCAAACATGCACCTATTTAGTCTTTAAGGTTAGTCACTTAGAATCTCAGGTGACTACCTTGCTAAAATAGGTCAATGATCAGCAACTTAAGATTTCTAATCTCAAGGAACAACTAGCTGGGAGACCTTTAAGGAGGACTCAACCAGGAACACAAGAACCTATGGATGTGACAGACCTAACCCCTAGCTCACCTATGCAACTAGGTGATGCTACCAAAAGGGGGAGAAAGTCCAAGCAATCAAAGAACCTAGGAGTTCTTCATAAAGTATGGACATTGCGGATTCACCAACCTCACTTGCAATTGTCCATACTCAGCAACCTCCTCAAGTCCATATTGATGTGGACTCACTCATTCAAAGTCTGTTTAAGGAGAGTTTTCCAAGAGCTATGTCTACCCCACCCCATGATACTGAGAATGAAATACTTGGGTGGAGGTATGATGCTGACAAGAGAGCTCTAATTTTACATAGACTTCAGGGGCAGCAAGAAGTTTTCAATTTTCAAACCCTGAAGTTCTATGACAGTCTTCATTTAGTCCACATGCCACTTGCCAATCCTAGTCAAAATAGGTAAGCTGGCAGACTGGCTGAGAGGATTCAAGACAGGATTGTTGAAGAGTTCAGCTAAAGAAGAAGACAAAGGCTAATAGGTAATGTCATTGGTCAACTGGATGTTGAGGTGGAACCTAAGATTGGCTTCGAAAAGGAAACCTTGACCGAAGGCCTAGTGATAGACCCTATGAAACTTGTTACAAGAACGGCTTCAACATCATCAACCCTCAGTGAGGCACCAGCTGGTGAAGGTGCTTCACAACCTCTCTCTGGCTAGAGCTTGACTGCTGAACCAAGCAATGAAGGCCAAAGCTCTCTCCACCCTGAGTCACCAGGGCCTGTGAGTGACAAAGGGAAGAGGAAGAAGACCTCTAAGGAGATTGAGGAGGAGGAGAGAGAAAGGAAGAGGAAGCTAAAAGGAGAGAGTTCAAGAAGGTCTCCGGGGTTCATTGAAGCTGCTATCAAGGCTACCCCCAGGCCAAACACTCAGGATGATAAGTTGAAGGCAGCTAGATTAAACTACCTGGGGACCAGGAACAACATAGATGAAATCATCTCTCTTCCCTTTGAGCAACTAAATGAACTGGCAGACATAAAGCAGTTAAAGGAGAGGAAGGAAGCAGAGGATGCAAAATTGCACCTAAAAATTAAGGAAGAAAGGATACAGAAAAGGCTCTACAACCATGCTCCTATCCTCTCCCCAGTTTAGGAAAGTCCTGAGAAAGAGGCTGTAGGAACCTCTGAGGTTATGAGGCTGATGCAACCAAAGGATACTAAAACAACCAAGTCTTCCAACATGCACTAAGGAACAAAGAAGAACTAGCTTCGAAAGTTTTACACACTCAAGTAAAATGCTAAGTGTAAAATCTTCCGGAGCCAATGTTCAGAAGAAACTACTGAGGAAACTTTACACTAAGTGTCAAGGCTTCCGAAGGTTAAAGATGAAGTCTTCCGAAGCTCTCAAGACAAAGTCTTTCGAAGCTGAATAAAGATAAGACTGATTACTTTAGAAGAGAGAGAAAAGACACTTTTTTGTCAACTTTATCATAAAGCAACCTCCTGTCCGCTGCATGCTCTGGTGGTTCACCAACTATCATAAGTTGGTGAAACTTTCATGCTTTATGATAAAGTAGATTAGGTCTTTGTCTGTGTCACACCCTCAAAATCCGCGTGCGGGGTTTTACTGCGAGGCGCGTGACATACCAGGATCTCAGTCATTAGTTACCAAGAACGACTCTATATGATTAATAAACAAAACCAGAGTTAACGTTTAAAATACTGCGGAAGTGATTTTAAACCAGAAAACCCAATACAAGTAGTATGTAAAGAGAATGCGCAAAACATACGCGCCCCAAACACAATTGTTTAATGTGAAAATAATCCCAAATTTGTAAACAAGACAAATGTAGACAACTCAACAATGCTGACGTGCGTGCTCCTAGGCAACTGGCGACCTTAACCTGAGAATAGCATACTAAACAAGTCAACACATGGTTGGTGAGTTCAAGAGTATAAACAGTTTTCAAATCATAAGTAGTGTATTGCAATAGATAGCTAGTCTATTAACATAAAAATATTAATCATAGTGATTTCGCGATCGAAGCTGACTGTGTTGCGTTTGTTGCCTCCCGTCACGACTTACCAGGTCGTGACGAATATATGTTAGGACAAAATTGCACCCGTATGACCTCGAGTCACACAGGTGGGACTCGTTAGACCCAGTAGTACTACCCAAAATTTCCCCGCTAGTCAATATTAACAATCCGAAAGTGTGAGGACTTTCCATGGTAAACAGCACTATATCAATATTATACACATTCATATATAAAAGCGTTTGTGATCAACAGTATGCTATCTCCCCCAAAAGAGATTATGTAAAAAGAGTGAGGCAAGAACTCACCTGGTGTGTAAAGATAATGACTAAAGAGAACTGGTGATAGGTGCAAAGACAACCCTTCAAAGGTTACCTAGAATACAAGAGTACATAAGCACGTGTACACAGAATCAACATGAAACCCTAAGTGCTCTACAAACCAAGGAACTCAAAGTTCTAGAAGACAAGACACATTTGACCCAGTTGACCCGTTTGACCCGTTGGTGACATTATAGGTGATAATTCGTTAATACTAACACAACAGCATATCATACATGATCAACATACAACTTGATTACATATAGCACTTCATTAACCACATGTATTACCTAGATCATCATACAACTAGATATCATACAAGTCATGTGAATCTCAACTATTATCATGCTCATAACATCTAAAATGTTCATTCTTAATCAATCATCAATCAACAAAAGTCCTAGCTTACCTATATGACTCATACCATGATTTTTCCACAAACAAGCCAAAACAGGTAACAAACCAAATCAATATTCATATAACCTAAACAACACATTTAATCACCTTAGAAACCATCCATGAATACACTAGCATGGTTCTAATATCCCAAACATGCTCAAATCATCCAATTCAAGAATTTGCACAAATAAAGTTTCCCTTTTGGGAAAGTACATCCCAATTTCATCAAACACTCAAGACATTCATGGATTCATCATTTACATACCAATTCAAGTCCATGACAACATCTAAACATGATCAACAACACCTAATCATCATGATTCATCAACATTCAACACCAAAAGTTACTATTTTTAGCAATGTATGAACTATAAGACATCTTCTTGATTTTCAATTGTTCATATCATCAACTTAGCATCTAATCATCATCACAAACACATCCATAACATTCATACATCATCAAATCATCAATTCATGCAAAATAAAGTTACTATTCTTAGTAACCTATGAACCATGAATCAAAATCGAAGTTTTCTTGGAAAATCAACGTTAACTAATATGCATACAACCTAACTAACATATTAACATCAACAAACAACCAACAACTAACATCCAATTTCAGATTTTTGAATTAGGGTTTCGGCCCTAATGTAAATCCCATAAGAACTTGTAAAAAACCAACCTTTATTGCATACTTGACGTTAATTAACATGTAATCTACCTAACAAACACATTAACAACAACAAACAAGCATCAATCGACCATCAATTGCAGATTTCAAATGGAACTTTCGGCCAACATGAAAAATCATCAAAAACATGTAAAAATCTAACCTTTAAACGTGTAATAGTTTGCAATTGAAGGTTCTAACTTTTTGTATGCCTTGAAATCGATCCAAATTCGAATGGTGTAGGCTTGTTCTTGCTGAATTCGAAGAGGAGAGGGAGAGGGGAGGTCGATCGCGGCCGAATGGGGTTGTTAGGGTTGGGTTTTTGTGTTTTAATCAATTAAGTTTTGCATAATTACCTTTTAACCCTTGCACTTTGTATTTTATAAAGATTAGGCTCTTTAAATAGTTTTTAAATAATTTTTAACTATTAAACACAATTATTATTAGTCACAAATAATAATCATGCATAATTTCCATTTGCCACAAAACACACGAAATAAATATACACGTTTCCACGTTACGCGATAAAATTCACAATAAACATTTAAATCACATAATCACAACTAATAATCAACATAGAAATTATTGTTTAACATTATTAATTATTATTAAGTCACCAACGTTCAACGACAACCAGTGTGTGCTCCCGACACGTGTATGCAAGACTTAACGGAACTAACGGAGTTTGGTAACGGAAAATTACCGGATGTCACATTATCCCCATGTTGAAAGAATTTTCGTCCCGAAAATTGCGTTACATGGTGAGTGTTCCATCACTGGTCTACTGCATTGGCACAAGGAAATCGAAATCGTGTGAGTTTTGGATGAGTTGTCACAGTCTGCAAGTTTCTGTATTTGTTTCTTTTTTGGCTTTTTGTAATAGGAAAGTCAGTGAGCTATGGCCTGTCATAGTCACTAGTCAAAAGGCAATCTGCCTTTTGACTTTAGGCTGATCTTGTTGTCTAGATTAGTCACATCCAACTGTCTTTTGCATATTGATGGTTGTACGTTTAGTATAAAGAGTCAAAGGTTCTTGTATTTCAAATATCAGTGCAAACACCTGTAATAGAACCTAAGAAGCAATATACTACTTCCTTGAAAATTATTTCTTGTGTTCTTACTCTTACTTTACTTGTGTTGTGCATTATATCATCTGTTTAAAGTTCTAAGTTCCCCATTTGAATTGTTAAGTGATCCTAAAGATCCTCCTAAGTGTGTTAACTAAGTGCAAAGTCCCTTTTTAATGGTCCCGCAGAGGCTGTGGCAACTGAACAACCTCAGGTAGACAAGGAAGCTGATAGACAAAACATGATTAGCTACCTAAGTGTCACAGATCTCTATCAGGCATCTGCACTTCTTCTCTTATCATATGAATATGTTGAATTCGAGTATCTTAAGCAGCTAGAGCAACAAGTTACCAAAGAATGAAAGGTTGCTAAGGGAAAATGAGGGAAGAAGCTGCAAAATCAAAAGCCATCATCCAAAAGAGTCAAAAGAAGTCTGCTAATAGGCAAAGGATGATGAGCTTCTGGAAGTTGTATGGATTCTCTGGAAGGAGGCTTGGTCCAATGTCTCTATCCAGTATGGATGAACACATTAGAGTGATCAAGCATAAGATTAAAAAGGGAGAGCTTGTTGACTTGCATTCTCCACCAAGTCAAGCTCAACCTAAAGTTGAGGTAAAGGTTGAACCCACTAAGACAACACAACCTGAGCCTAGAGCTGCATCTCAGCCAACTACATCTTCTAATCCACAGTAGGGTCCAAATCCCTCTACTTCTGACCTTGTGAGGGAAGAGGACCCAACTGAGAAAGACACAACAAGTCAACATGGTGCCGAGGGCCAGTCTTCTCAGTTAAAGACTTCAAAAAGGAGGAAAAGGATGTCCAGGAAGAGTGTTTCTAAAAAGAAGTCAAAGGCATCCACCTCTACACCTTAGGATGAGTCAGAGCAAACTGAGGTAGTGCAAGAAGAGGCTACTCAACCAACTCCAATTCAAGTAGAGACTCTTGCAACTGGAAGACCCATCCTGTCCTGGACTTTTGCTACTAATCCAGACAGGTGGTATGTTATCAGAGATCAAGGATGTCAATATGTCTATTTCTGGCAAGACATACTTGATCTTCCTCTACATGATCTCAATGACATGAGAAGATATTATGAGAGAGATCCAGACCAAATGATGAAGAAAGGCATGGTCGTAATCCTAATGAGGATTGTCAACATATGAATAACTTCTTTGTTTTGGTAGCATCAGCCTAGGGGGAGTTTCTAAAGTTATATTAGAAGGCTGATGCAACCAAAGAAGCCAAAACAACCAATGAGCTTCCTACATGCATGCACTAATGTACAAGGTAGAGGTTACTACGGAAGTTTTACACTCATCACAGAAATTATTCTGTGTAAAATCTTCCGAAGCCAAAGACCAAATCTTGGGCTAAAATTAAGATGAATATGAATACCAACCCACATGGAAGCGCCACTGTTCGACTATCCAACAGAAAAAACACATAAAAGACATAGTTAAAAATCCCGCTGCAACTCACGGGTAAGCCAACTAGTTACACATAATGAAAATCATAACCCCCACATCTTGTCCTTCATTTCTTTATTGACACAAAACAAACCAGTGATAACATGATTTGATGGTTTAAGGATACATTTTGGGTAAAATATATATGATTGAACTAATCAAAACACTTTTGAAACTTAATTATATATTATATAAACTATGTTTTGAGAGTGATGGTAAGAGGAATGTGGTGGAACTGTTTGAGGACATATACCTTTAAACATTTAGTTTTTAACTTTGTACTTGCAATCCATATTTTTCGTATTTTATGCTCTATATATATATATATATATATATATATATATATATATATATATATATATATATATATATATATAGGATAGAGAACGGATATTAACCCGTGTTTATTGCGATAATCCGTTAACTCATTTATATGGCTGAGAAGACTCCACGGCGCCTAATTCCCATCTGCCTAGGTATTTTCGGTATTTTGCAATGATATTTTCTTTTTTGATGTTTCTGAATGACAAGTTTTTTTATTTTTTTTTGCATGGTACTCCCGCATGCTTTACTATACTTTGTTAGGGATTTTTCAAGATTTTTGGTCTACGGCTGATCCTTTTATGGATAATGGTTTTTATATATATCTTTCATGCTCTTGATATAATAATTCAAGCTTCATCTTTGTAGCTTGTTTTCTTTCTGTTTAAGATTGCTGTTTTTTCGCGAATATGGTATCGTTTTCATGGGTGGTGGTGATGTCGAAAATTATGACGTTTTTTATGGACGAGATAGGAGTTGGCTCACAAATTGAGAATGACGAGCATGAAAGCAAATAGATTCTAGTATCGTTTTCTTGTGTGGAGGAGATTCTGACATGTTCAAGGTTCGTGACAAAAGATCAATAATAGAGAAGGAGCACAAATATGTAGGTTAATCTAAATTGTCATTTTAATTACATCTAGGTGTAAAATACCAGATCGTTTTTGTTTTGAATGTTTTATTATCACTATTATCAGTATTATTTTGGCTGTAGTAAGGACAAAGTTGAATAGTGTGTGCATTTTATTTTGAATCTCGTTTGATTTAGTAATTTTACAGTACTGTAAGTATATTACAGTTATATTGTAAGAGGTAGTTTCTCTCTCTACTATGTTTAATGATTTATGTGTTTGTATTATCAACTGTGCAGTCATGTAGACTTATGTTTTTATGTTTAAAATCTTAACTTTTTTTGTTTTAACTTTAAATATTGTATGGTTTAGTCATTTTTCATCCAAGTTGTAAGTTTTACTTAGCGTAATAGCATACTACAGTACTACAGTCATCTTACTACATTAGGATGAAGATGAATGGTGTGTGTATTTTGAATGATGTGTCTATTTTATTTTGAATCTAGTTTGATTTAGTCATTTTACAGTACTGTAACTATGTTACAGTTATATTGTAGGAGATAGTTTTTCTCTGTATTATGTGTACAGATTTTTATGTTTTTTTATTACATTTTAAATTTGTTTTTTTTATAAGTTACTACAATAAGATAACAATCATGTTTAATCGTTATTCATGGGAGTTTAGATTTCTTACAGTACTGTAAGAACATACTACAGTACTATAGACACATTACATTTATGTTGTAACAACAATGTTTTTTTTCCTTCACCAAGGTAACAATCAATTTTAGGGATGATTTAAGATGGATATCATTTGAGAATTTTGAAAATAAACATGTCACAGTGATTTTAGATTGATATAGGCGGTTACTGTAGCAACAGTAAAGACTATCAGCATCGATGTGATAGCTAAGCAGAAGGGTAATTAATGACATTGAGAAATGACGAATATACCCTTATAACTATATTGTAATCAGCTAGATGTAACAAATATTCATATTAAATGACAACCACTAGATGTATTATCATGAATTAGATCCAAGGCTAGAAATTGATTAATAGGTTATCGTAATTATGAATAGTTAACAATCGTATCTAGTCCTATATATACATATATATATATATATATATATATATATATATATATATATATACACACACATATATATACATATATATATATTAGATGAAAAGTACGAGTCACACATTTATATCATATGTAATTCACATGTTATTTTTATATTTTTTAAAAAACATTTATAACTTTTTTCACGACATTTGTTTTTAAAAACAATTCACCATTAATTGTAGTATTTTTTATCTTTACAACACATACAATATTGATATATATATATATATATATATTTATATTATATATATATATATATATATATATATATATATATATATTAAAATCATCCACCTGTTATTTAAACATAATTAATCCGTTTTTACACACACACACACACATATATATCTATATATATATATATGTATTTATGTATGTATGAAGAAAAATACGAGCCATACATTTAACATCATATGCAATTCACATGTCATTGACACATTTTTTTCAAAACATTTATAATTTTTTTCACGATATTATTTTTAAGAAAAATTCAACATTAAGTTTAGTATTTTTGTCTTTAAACGCATATCATATTTATATTTATAAAAAAAACCATCCACCTATTATTTACAAATGGTTAATCCGTTTTTACACATTTGTAAATTTGTTTTTACACATGGGTAAATCGACCGCTCGTTATTTACACCCGCTATTTTTCGTTTTATAATTTTTTATTATATTTTTGTTATTTAACATTTTTACCTTGAAAATTCATAACTCACATTGATTCCTAGATTTTTTACAAAAAAGGGAGTTCTTAAACTCTAATGTGACACGTTTAATTTTCGAACATATACATAAAAGAACATAATGTTATATATGTGTAAGTATATTATTCGATAAAAAATAATAAGTATTTTGATTTATCTTGACAGGTTAACGCAAATTAAATCGCCAAAACTCAGTTAGCAATTAAATCTGAAACTAATCATATACTAACATATTTTTAACTTAGTAAGAGCATTCATAGTGGATTCCTTATCTTTATCCATATAATTACACTAAAAATCATTATTTTCTCTCTTTTTTTTTCAACTAATTAATAATTTTTTTGACATTATCATTACTTTTTCTCTCTCCTCCACTAACAATCATTTTCAAAATATTAAAAAATTTATAGGAATTGAACGGTGATTTTTTAAATATACCAATTAACAATAATATTTTCTCTCTATTTTACTCAAAACCACTCAAAATCATTCCATATAATATAAGAAACACACTCACGTTACATGTTTTTAGAGATTCCACTGTGAATGCTCTAGATACTAAACATACATCAACTTGATCCAATGGTTGTAAATTAAAGTCATTAAAAAAATTACCCACTACAAAATATTATTTATAAATTTCTAAAGGGGTATAAGGGTAATTTAACTCCCGTCTCCCATACCTCAACCTTATCACAAGTTTTACAACCCCTACCCCCTTCATTTGCGAAGAGCCACCAACAACAGCCACCCTTAGTTAGAGGTGTACAAACCGGTTTTTGGAGTCAAACCGGTTCGGTTTCAAACCGGTCCGGTTTCAACAGGTTTGAACTCCAAACCGGTTCGGTTCCTAACCGGTTTCAGGGCTAGGATATCAAACCTATCGAACCGGTCCGGGCTGGTTTGAAAATCGGTTCGGGCCCAAACCGGTTCGGGTTTTCATTTTTTTAAATTTAAATTCACAGTTTTCAAATGCCCAAACAGTGCTTATGCGGCTAAACAAAGCTCATGCGCCCAAACAGTCATACGTTAAGCAGTGCTCATGCGCCCAAATAGTGCTCATGTGCCAAACAGTCATGCGCCCAAACAGTGCTCATGCGCCCAAACAGTGCTCATGCGCCTGAACACTTAGCCAAGTTTCAGAAGTTTTTTACACAACAAATTCTTCAAAACTTGTTCAATTGATCTAAAATATTATTTATTTTTATCAAAGATTACACATTTATATAAATTATTTATAAATATTAAAACATAAAACATAAAACATTAATTAAAAATATAATTATGACTTATGATACATGAAAAATTAAATATGATTATTCATTTTTATCAAATATTACATAAAATGTAAAATAAAGATACTATTCAAAACATATAAACAATTTAAATGACGTAAACTTTATTCTTCGCCACCAGAACCCGAGCTATTACAAAGGAACTCGTCATATGCCGCTTCATCATCGGTCATTCCGGGTGTCAATCCATCTTCTACTTTGTCTTCATATATTTCGGCTTCATATTCTAATTCTTCTTCAAGTGAGCATTTGTCTTGTATTCTTTCAGCTGTATCCAAATAATCCTTCAAGCAAATACACATTTCAACTGCTTCGGGAGTAAGTCGGGTTCTTCATATTGATATAATCCTGCCACTAACAGAAAAAGCAGATTCCAAAGCTACCATGGAAGCTTGGATAGTTAGTAAATCTCTGGCCATGGTGGATAGGATTGGAAATTGATCTTTCTTACCTTTCTACCAAGCCAGCAAGTCAAAATTTTTAAAATCTTATGGAGTCATGGTGGATAAAAAGTTTATTCCACTATACCTCCCGATTTCACTACTCGGAGTGTTACCACGTTGACGTTTATTACATTCATCTCTTAAAGTACTATACAAAGCAAACATTGGATCACTTGAACCTTCGTCATGTGCCGCATGCCGCATAGACTCATGTATGTTCGATGTTTCACCATATTTTGCTAAATAAACATCAAACATTTGGCCTAAATGTGTGTTAAAATTATTTTTTGCACTTTGAGCATAATATGAGTTTTCTTCTTCTAAATCCAAATTAAAAGTAATTTTATCAAGTAAAGTTTCAACCCCTGACGTATTTAAGTTTAAGGCAGCGGCACATGTAATAACGGAGACATTTCTTTAAAATATTTTTTAAGTTTTTCTTTCATTTGTGGTATCATATAAATACCTACCCCTACACGACAACTCATTTAATTTTGAAGTCATTAAGTAAATTTGGTGAAGTACTAATAGACTTGTTGGATAATAACTCCAGAAAGACAAGTAGTTGCGGTTTTTAAAACATAAGCATTTTGGTTATTTATTTAATAATAGCCCAACCAGATGAATGGTAAGTCGAAGCCTTTTCACGACTCACCAAAGTATTATGAAAGGCTATTAAGCTTTCTTTTTGGCTAATAGCCTTTTCAAACATGTTACAAGTCGAATTCCATCTTGTAGGTACTTCCCAATTTGGACCTAAACATTTGGAATTTTCTCTTTACAAAACTTGCGATACCTACTATATCTTTGGTTACTGCTAAAAATATCACCTAACATTCTTTTAAAACTATCTTTTACCGTTTCAATAGCTTTTAAACCATCTTGAACGGCTAAGTTTATGATGTGCGCAACACATCGACTATGAAAAAACACACCATCAAAAATTAGTTTTTATTTTAATTTTAGATGTTCTATCGCAAGCGTATATTTGACGCGTTATCAAAAGATATAGAAAATATTTTTTTTCTAATTTATACGTTTTAATAACTTTATCAATAAGATAAAAAATGTTTTGTCCGGCGTGAGGATAATCAAACAATTCAAACGCAATCGTACGTTTCATCATTTGCAACGAACCGGGTTCAACCCAATGGGCGGTGACACAATTGTATGAGTCCGGTGAACCGTGCGGAGTCGACCAAACGTCACTAGTTAAGTTAACATCGGTTTGTAAATTTTCAAAATAAGATATTAATTTCTTTTTAGCTTTTTTCCACATTTTAAGCAATCTCTTCTAATGTAGCACGACTTACATGTGAGTATCTGGAGAGTTCGTTGAATTAGCAAGTCAAACGTTCATTATTGAAATGTTTGAATGGCAAGCTTTCTTGAATTACAAAACGCGCCATTTGCTCATGAACCGCATCAACGTCATAAGCCCAAACATTCCCTTCACTTGTCATCGAAGCTTGACCTTGAGACGGTTCACCTTTCAAAGCCTTACAATATTTATTCGCAATGTGGTTTTTCAAAGTTGTATTTTCATCTTTTTTGAAAAACTTATGACATCACTTGCAACGAGCTTTGTTTGGGCCGCTAGCCATTTGACATAAATCGTAATTGTACCATATTTCGGGGTCCTATTCGTAGGAAGGATTGCGATCACCACGTTGCTTGAAGACGCATCACAACCAACGGATGATTGAGCACTTGATGAAGCCATTTTGAAATGAACGAGAGTATTGAGGGTTTTTTAATTGAATGAAAGTATTGAGCGTATTGAGAATAGAGGGCGTTTCTTTGAGAGTAGAGAGCGTTTTAAGTTGTTGTGGTTCAACCAAAACATCCAATACATATTTATACTAGTTTAATGGGGGTAAAATGGTAAAAAAAAACACCAAAAAGGGTCAAAAACGGCTATATAACGGCTATATAGCCGTTATATAATAGCTACTTTTTTGAAATCCGGTTTGGGAACCGGTTTGAAAACCGGTTTGGGCACCGGTTTAGAATCGGACCAGTTTGAAACTGGTTTTCACATACGAAACCTCCAACTGTGTAGGAATCGGCGGTTCAGACCGGTTCGGGATCGGTTTGGCCCAAACCGGTTTGGACCAGAAACCGGTTCTGGTTTTTTCAGCCAAACGGTTCCCGAACCAGTTTTTTTGGCCACCTCTACCCTTAGTTGCCGCCGTTCACCATCTTCTATGTCCTAACACGAAAACACCAAAACCGGTCGTCGCAAGCATACAGTCGCCATTCACCATCCTCAGTCTACTCTAGTGTCGTCGCAAGGTATCTTAGATTGACAGGACTTGGGATTGTTGTGCTTTGAGTTAATATTAAACCCTTGATTGATGTGTTTACGTGAATTGGTTGCTTCATTTGTTTTATATGTTATCGTCTCATATTTGATTAAATTTAGTTGCTTCCAAATCTATGGTCTATTGTTTTGTTCTTTTGAGAAAATTTCATGTATCATCTTTATCTTCAAAAAGTACTCTAATCATCCTTATGTATATCTTTTATAATAGATTTCGTCCTTTACACTAACTGCTGTTAAGTTATTCTGTTAAGTCAAGAGTAATTTGGTCTTTTTACCTCTAAAGGACTATTTAGGTAATTAAACATAAAGGACGATTTTCTGCTACTCTTTTACCTTTTAATTAATTTATGTATTTTTACAGTTATACATATACATATGATTTTTATATATAACATAACATATATTATTTAATTATTTTCATCAACATTTTACATATAAACATAAATTATGTAAATAGTATTTTTATTTTTTATATTTACGCCCTTAGCCCTATATACTTTAACGTTAATATTTTACAAGATATTTTTATATAATTATAGATTATTACCTTAAACTTGTTTTTTAATCTAAGATATAATAGTGATTAACAGAGAGGGTCACCTATGATTAGTTTTTTAATTAAGTTTTAACTAAATTTCATGAATCATTCCTTGTGTGTTTTTTTAACTAAAAATATATTCTAGTTTAAGTAAAAACAAAAAATAAAACCAAACGAAAAATAGACGTAAAAACATTGAACTACGCACGTGAAACATAAAACATTAAAAACAATAACTAAGTCGATCTAGGACCTGCGCGTTTTGATGTGACTGATAAACTGAAAAAAATAGGCATAAAAACGTGGAATCACACACGCACGTTGCGGCTTGTTAACTCTGAAGTGTAAAATGAAAAGTTTATAAAAATGAAAAGTATAAGCGATCAAAGTTGAAAGTAAAAAATTATAAGGGTACAATTGTAAAATATGTAAAAGTATTAGGGTTAAAGTAAAAAAAAATTATAGATGAAAAAACAAAAGTGGATACAACCACTAAAGGTAAGATACAAATTATGATGCACAATATATTTGATAATTAATAATATATATAATGTTTTTTAAATTAATAAAAAATTGTTCTGTGTCTAAATTTTATATTTAACATAATAATATTAATAAAAATTTAATAATATAAATTCAAATTAGTTAATGAATAATTATTAACTAATTATAATTTATATTATTAAAAGTTATGATAAAATTTGTTAATTGTATGATATATGTTACTTTTATATCTTTACTAAAATAAAATAATTTAAAAAATTATATGTATAACAAATTTTGAAATAAAAGCTAATTACGAAAAACTTCCTTTAAATTAGGTTCAAATTTTCAAAAATAGTCCTTTAAGGGGTAGAAAGACTAAAATGCCCTGACTTAACTGAGAAAATTAATATCCGTTAGTTTAAAGGACGTAATCTGTTATGAAAAGTATACATAATATATGATTAGAGTACATTTTGAAGATAAAGGATGATAACTGTAATTTTCTATAAACCTAAAGGACGTTTTCTGTAATTTTGTCTTCTTTCTGTGTTGTGGTGTATTATTAAAATGGAAGGGTTCAAATACAAATTATTTTAAAACTAAAAAGTGTAAAAAGGATTAAGATGTTGACATGTGTACTTTTGATCAAAATTAGATTGGAGACAAAATAGTAATATTCTATCTTCTTAAGTTTCACTTTTTTTATACGTACATAACTTTACACATGACATTATTTTTTTTTAAATTAAAATATAAAAACGAGCATTTTTTATCTTTAAAACGCTTATAGTGTTTTATTAAAAATAAATTTTTAACTAATTATGTAATTTCATCAGATCATTGTTCAATTGATAAGGATTATACAATTATCTGATAAGCAATACACAATGAACTTGAAACATAAAAAAGTTACATTTCTTATTATTGTATTATTCGAAAATCATCATTTTAAAAAACATAATGCATAACACAATGGTCAACATTAGACACAATGGGTAACACAACGACCAACCCTAGACTCTATGATTAACAAAAGACATAATAAATTATTTTCTGATTAGTATTACACAATGAGATAAAAAAATAAAAAAATTTACATTTTTAGTATTGTGTTATTTGAAAATCATATTTTTTTAAAAACATAATTTATAACATAATGGTCAATATTAGCACAATGGTATGATGAATATTACACAATTACCTGATATTAAATAATGACCTACGATATTACACAATGAGCTGAAACAACGTGAAAAAAACTTCGTTTTTTATGTATCAAAATTATAGGTGTTTTAAAGATTAAATTAAAATGTTTGTTTTTATGGTGTAATTTTTTATTAAAAATAATGTTGTATGTAAAAGTTACGAGCTTTAAAAAAATATGAAAGTTGAAAATGTGGTTAAGACTAAAATACCTTTGGCTTATCATTTAAAGTTTCAACTATTTATCATTTACCATGGATTTTTTTAACCTTAGATCTAAGATCTAATGAATGATAATTATTCTCACCCTTTTTAGTTATTAAATATGATTTTGTTATTAATTCTATTAAAAACTTAATCCTTTGAGTAATTTGTTTTGGTTGTTGTTTTTTAGATTTCTTTTATTAGATTATTAAGAGTATTCAAACATTTTATTATATTTTTTTTGTATATTAAATCTGATTGCTTTTTTATTTCTTCAAACATTCTGTTGTCTCATAGTTTCCTTATATTTAAATTGCATTTGTTACATTTTAAATTGTTTCTATTAGATAATTTAAATTGGTTCAGTTCACTACTTCAATTCGTTTATAGATAAAAGCGGTTTTTCTAATTATTTCGCTTATAGAAAAAAGGGATTTTATATAAATCAGAACGTCTATGGTCAATGATTTTTTGACTATTTTTTTGGTAATTGCTATGGCTAATCGCATATACTTGCATTTGTGAATGAACTAATTAGAATGATCTATTTAACAATTCATTTTAGTATGGTTTACTATTATTGTGTTTACTACATGTATATAATAAGGTATTACATATATCTATCTATCTATATATATATATATATATATATATATTGTGAATCCAATGATCGAAGCAGGAATTATCAATTTGATTTTAACAAGTAATGATCGCGGAACTATCAATACTTGTTGTTTAATGGATTGTTTATAAATTGAAATCGATGAACAAAATAAATAAACAACTTGAAAAACACAATGTAATAAAGTAACACAAGGATGATTTTCAATTCCTTTTCATTCATAATGAACCGATTACAATTAATGTTGATGCTTCTGATGCTATAATGTTGTTTTTCACTGTTCTTGTTGTATTGCTAATTTTCTTTTTTTGACGCCTTGATGATATCGTTTCTATCAATATATACACCTATTTGAGTATCGATATCTCTCAATCTCTTTCTATTATGTTCTTATTTTTTTGCTAATATCTCGCTATTCTGTTTCGCGATTCTGTTTCTATATGTGTGCATCCTTGCCTGTTTATCGGCATAGGAGTTCACAATTTACATTGAAAATTGTAAATTACGAAAAGATGTTATTGATGTGACGTGGAATATTCGCTCAACTTCAATATCTTCTGCCGTCATTGATTTAATGATGTTGCTTTGACATGTTGACTTTTGATCTTCCGTAGTAATTCGTCTTTCGTAGGAAGTTCTTCTTCCGCAGCAATTGGTCTTCCGTAGCAAACTCTTCAGTAGCTCCACTTGATCTTGGATTTGTTCAGCATTTGTTGTTCTTTCGTAGGAGATCTACGAAAGTACAGACTTTAGTTATGCCCCGGAGAACATCTACGGAAGAACCAAATTGTTCATCGCAGTTGTTCTAACATTTGGTCAATTTTCTAAATTTACCAAGTCTGATGTTTCCTGCAATGACACATAAACCAACACACACAATAATATGGGTTAACATATAATTCATGCCATTATGTTAAAAGAGAATTACAATGAGTTATTACAAGAGTTGATTTATCATCTAAACCTATACAAAGGATCTAGACCTAATATATATATATATATATAATATATATATATATATATATATATATATATATATATATGTATATTATTTTTAATATAACTATAATACATTATAACATGTATATAATATACTAGCTTTAGTTACCCGTATATTACACGGAAGTGTGAAGAGTTAATTATTAAATAACATAAAAATAAAATCAAGTGTGTTATATTTAAATAAGACATAACAACTTTTGATTATAATGTCACAAATGAGCAAAAACATACTTGTAAACTACAGTTATAGTAACATTAGTAGGCTTACACTCATTATATAAAGCTAAAAGCTTCAATCCATCTTTACTCTTAACTTTTGACAAGATGTGATAAAGTTGATCATGCGTAAAAATAGGCTCTTTCAAGTATAAACCGACACTTGACAGAAATTGACCTTAACTTTTGTTTATTGTTATAGCGAAATATACAATAAAAAAACTGTCTTTTTAGACTTAAAAGGAATACTTTAGACGGGTCAAATCATGAGCTAGATATTGAGTGGTGTGAGGATATTAGTATGAAGAAATTAAGATTTAAATATATACACTAAAAAATTTTATGCAATAATTAGATCAATTTGAATTATTTGGCCCTGTAATCAAATATATATATAGTATTGAATCGGGTTGGATCAGACTATAAATGTTCATAATATCTCTGATTAGTTGTCGATTATTATTTATTTAATACTAAATTTAGTAAACCCATGTATTATACGGGTTGAAAAAATAAAATATTAAATATAATAAAATTTTGTGAAATATAAAATGATAATCTAAAATAAGATATGATTAAAATTACATATGAGTAATAACTATATTAATAAAATAACGATATCAATTTTTAAAATTTTATTTTAAACTTCTTTCCAAAAAAAGTTAAATATCTATTTCAAAAAAACCGTATTAAAAATGTTATTTACTAAAATTATTTATTATAACTTCGAATTTTAATTATTTTTAGTTTATAAAAAATTTTACTTTTTAAAAATACCAAATTTAAAATATTTTATATTTTAAAAAAGTGAGATGTTTTAGAAAAAAAATTTAATTGTACAAAAAAATTGTTTTCTAAAAATAACATTAATAAAAAGACATCTTTCTTAATTTATTAAAAAAAATTCTAAAAAAGAATTAAATTATTTAATATTTTTTAATTTAGGTAATTATTCAAGAGGAGAGAGCGGAAAAATAAACTTAGGGGACCTAGAAATGTGCCAAATGTCCTCTAAGTTACTCTTTTGGTATTATATATAGATAATCATTACACATATGTAATAATGTGTACATATATGTATAACTCATTACATACATGAAATTTTTTCAAAAACTATCTAAATCATCTTGGTTATATCATGGATTTAAAAGTCAGATTCTTGGGGAAAAACTTGACACAAGTGCGCACTGGTAGGATATAAGGTGACATATGAAGTCGAGCTTGTGAATTTTGTTATAGATGGTTATGTGGTAATAATTAAAAGTTCAAGAAAGGTTCAAGAAAGTGTGTAAGGATCGGTACAATATGTCATCGATCTCGTAATGAAAGATTGAATCAATGGATGAACAAGAACACAAGATGTAAATAACTTTGAATAGTATTGCTCTCTGATTTGATTACAAGTTACAGTAAATGCAAAATCAGGAAATGAACAAAAGCTTACTAATTACATTACAAAAATCCTATTTATACAAATTAAGAGTTCTCGCGCGAGTCACTAGTTCTCGCGCGACTTGATGTTATCGCGCGAGAATTAGTTTTCGCGTGGAAACTTTACTTCTAGCAAGTCTTGATCTTCTTATCTTGATTTGAATTCTCGAGCCTCTTGGTTCAACCCTACAATCTCCCCTAGGCTCGGTAAATCAATACGGTTAGAAGTCCATATCATCAACTTGATAGCTGCCCCAAAAAGTGTACATCTTGTTGTTCAGGGCCTTTGTGATCATCCAACCGAACTGTGCTGCTATTAAATGTATAGATTCATTAGCTGCAATTGGACAAGCCTACAACTTCATCAAATCTTCCTTCTAAATTTGAGCAAATCCATATGGTCGATGACACGGTATTTCATATCTTCACACTTTATCAACGCATGTCCAGTCTCTTTTTCACAACTCCTCCCCTTAAGCTTTGACAAGCATTAATTGGCATGGGAGCATGAATAGGTATCTTCTTTGCATACCTCGGATGTCTATAAACCCTTATCTTCATAGGCTTGTTAGTGTTTGGATCAATCGGGTCATCTTCAATTACTTTAGATTTAGCAGTTTTGAAGTCTATGAAGTTGGTTTTACTTTGCTTCCATATCATATTTCTGATCCAGTTTGCCTGCTATAGTTGCTAGGGTTTATGAACAGAACACGACCCATGGCATATAAATCTGATGCTCGAAGAGTATGAAAGTCATGTTCATCTAGGAAATACTCAATCTCTCCATCTTTCTCTTCATTACATACATCTTCTTTTCTTCATCGTAAGCCTATCTAATAATAGGTTCTGAGTTCTCGTACCTTGTGAAAGGTTTGGAATGCCTCAGCGTGTGAATATAAGCTAGTGGAGGAGGAGCTGCAACAGTTAAGTTCCCGACCTGACGCACAACACTTTGACCAGTAACATCAAATGTCTCGTCAGTCATTTGTTGATTGCTCGTCTCTCCTACGATCTCTCCCTCTTCAATCAAAGTATCTGAAAACAAGTCTTTAAGACTGTTTCCAAATATATCAGTATACTCTATTCCCTCTTCCAAATCATCAAAATTTCCAAACTCTTCTTCTTTCTCCTCAGCAATGATCTTTTGCTGGAATTATAGAATTCTCTTTCATATGTTGCTTCTGTAGTTGGGTCTAATGGTCTGTACTCAACTGTATCATCAGGACTTGGTTTGGAGACATTTTTAGTACCTGATGATCCAGCAGTACCTGTAGTAGCACCCATATCTCCTCTCTGATCATCATCATCATCATCATCATCTCCTTCATCATTCTCACCATCATCTCTATCATCATCATCTTTATCATCATCCTCATCACCATCTTCACTTGTATCATAATCAATCAAATCTAACCCTTCATCTTTATCATCCACTGGGTTAGGAATGGGTATCATATGCTCAAGCTCCACAAACACCCTCCAATGGTCCTCAGTAGTCATATGAATATCAGTGGTAGGACTCTTGACCAACATCAGTAGTCTCTGTTGTCCCTTCTTGAACAACAGGATCAACAGGATGCTCTGTAGTAGTAATCGGATCTTTAGCAGGTTCACGGCTAGCAGGTTGTTGTCCACTGCTTTCTCCAACTTCTGTGGTCTGTTGTGTAAATGAAAAAGATACACGAGAAGTGAGATCTCTCAGATTCTGCTCCAGGATCTGAACATAGCTGAAAATGAATGTTTGCTGATGTTCAAGACCCTTGATCTGTTCATCCTTCTTAGATAACTGTCTCTGTAGATCATCTATCATCTGAGTCTTTTCCAAATCTCTCTTTCAAAATTACGTACACGTTCATCAAGAGTGATACGTGTAGGTGAACTAGTTGAAGCACTAGCACCCTGTCTAAGCTCAGAAGGAGTGTTGATGAAGTCTTTCATACAGATAGTCTCCCAGTAACCTGATCTCTTGGAGGTGTGCTCAACACATCAGCAGTAGTAGTAGGCATATCAGATGGAATCTCTGTTGGTGTAGCCTCACTAACTGTGACCAGAGTCTCAGAAAACAGGTATATCCTCCTTAATCGGCTTAGTAGTCACGGGGGCCTGATGTTTTCTCAACACGCAACGTCCTCTACCCCTACCATGAGGACTTTCTCCTGCTCTTCTCGCCATCCTCTTTCTTCTTCCCCTAGTGACAGGTGTTTCTTCAAGAATAAAATCAGCATCACGTTCCTCAGCAGTGCGTTTGGCAGGAGTACGCGCTCTGGGACATTCTTGCAATACGTAAGGTACATTTCCAATCTAATCACTACCCATCTCACTCTCTGAACTGAACCAAGTATCTATCTCAGCATCTATATCAGTTCCCCTTGGCTGTGAACTCTCAGTAACATCTTCAGGCATAGTGTTAGAAGGGTCAGCTTGTTCAGCTTGTGTGGCCATTTCTTCTGTCTTTTGAGCTTCTGGCCGAAAACCTTAACAAACCTTCCCAGTTTAGCAAAATTAACACCATCCCATGCATTTCTCTTGCACCTATAAGATAAGTGAAATTATCCTTCTTCATCACCATGACAACATAGGTAGATGAGTTGGATACTGCTAACTCACGATGAACAACATTCACTATAAGCTGTATAAATCTTGGGTACATCACAAACTTCTTCCTATAGTCACTATCACATCTTCTGCAACTCAGCAAAGATAGCTTTGGATATGCTGAAAGGGAGTTCATCAACAAGTGATATCAGCAGTGATCCAAAAATAGCACTTAGACTATCCATGCCGCCTTTAGATTGCTGAGGCAATGGATAACCACATGAAATAAGTACATCCAAAATGGATGGATATCTATGATCATATCCCATTCTCTAAGGCAGTCTCGCACAACGTCATCATCAATCTTCATAGGTGAGTTGGGTTGATCCTCAAGCAATAAACGTTGTTGATCACTTTAGCTGTGATAACAACCCTCTTCCTTTCACAGTAGCTGAAATACAGGACTTACCATCCTTATCAGTATCATTAGCTGCTGTCTCCCAAAACTGATCGATGACTCAGTAAAAATAGTGGGATTAGCCAAAATGGCATAATGAATACGAGTGTCTTCAGCCCATCAATAAGAGATCTAAACAAAGCTTTATCATCTGGTATATCTCCCAAATACGCCACAACATTATGATTTTTGTTAAAACCAATGGACGTGCCTTCTGAAACATAGAACAAACTTAATAAGAACAAAAATATTTCATATATGAACAAAAATTCAAATTAAAAACAAAAAATCACACTTAGAAAAAATTTTGATAAATGGAACTTCTCGCACGAAAACATCAGCTTCTCGTGCGAAAGCTTTAAGTTTCAGACTTAACTTCTCGCGTGACAAGATAAGTTTTTGCTTGAAACTGACTTTGACTAAAAGTCAACTTCTCACCCAACAAGTCAAATCTCATACGAGCAGTTCTATGCAAGTTTGAAAGTTGTCGCATCTGTTCATATTTGTTAGACTCTAGAAGATTAGCATTTTGTATTTGTATGTTATTTTGTCATAGTATAGGGACTTATTTGTAATATATGGTCCTTAGTTCTTGATAGTATAAATAGGATATTTTATGTATGTGTAGGGTAGACAATAGACAATAGACAATAGATAATAGACAAGAGTTAGAATCAGTTGAACGAACTGTAACCCTACACATTGTATCCGAGCATTTGCAATCAATGAAATCTATGATTTTTTTTGATGTAATTGCTTGTGTTTGATTACTTTTTGTTTGAATTGATCATTTCATCATGAAATCATCACAGATTCGATCCTTTTGAACCGATCAATTGGTATCAGAGCCTTTGGTTCAGTGATCAGAGCTTATCGACATTTTGAGCTCTTTGAAATCACTTGAAATCTGTGATTGATTGCAATTTGATCAATTAATTGTTATTTCAGTTGTGTTTCATTCATAGAAACATGATTTGAATCATAATTTTGTGTTCAATCATTCAAATCTTAGAATTGATCAAATTAGTGTTCGAACTTTGTTCTTCATATTCAAACTGAAATTCAATCAAAATAATGATTTGTTGTTGTTGTTTGAGCATATTGAGGATTAAGGATTGTTAATCCACCTAATTAATACCAAATTGGAAGTTTTTAGATCAATTAATCAAGTTTTGAAGATTTTCATAAGATCTGAGTTCGTTGAAGCTGATGAATTAGGCGCATTATGGTTGAAAACTGCTGATGATTGTCTAAGTATCTAGGCGCATTTCCACTATTTGGGCATTTTGATACTGTGTAGACATTTCAGATCAGGCGTTTGACCACTGTTGAGACGTTTTAAGACTGTTTGGACACTTGGTGACTTTGCAGAAACAAAGTAATCTAGGCGTATTTCAACTGTTTAGGCGCATTTGAACTGTTTGGACCCGGGCGTTTATCAACTGTTTGGGAGCATTGCAACTGTTCAGCCACATTTTAGTTGGGAGTTTTTCATAATTCTACTAAGGCATTCCCTTTGGCGTTTCTACTTCAATTCAGGTGTTTGAGAACTATGTAGGCATTTCACTACTGTGTAGGCGCTTGTAACTATTCAGGCGCATCAGTTTTCAGACTTATTAGTTTACACTTCGAAATGTTTTTTAGAAAACTAAAATCAACAAAATTTCATTTCATAGGTTTAATTCAAAACTTAAAACAATAAAAACAAGTCTTTTTCTTAAATTCAAAAATACAAAATGGTTAAGTCTGAAGATTCTGAGAATAGGGTTCCAAAGCTAAAGAACAGAGCCGATTTCAAGAACTAGTCTTTATTCTATTGAGACTGATTTGTGAAAGTCAATAGAGAAAGGACCTCATATCCCGATTACATCTGATGGTCTGATAGAGAATTTGTTACACAAAAGACTCTCAAGAACCTTATCCTGAGGATGGTCTGCAAGGTGATGACTTAAGGAAGTAAAGAATGATATCAAAGCTTATTCACTGATGTATAAGGGATTACCATTAGAAGTCTGACTAGACTTGATGGTTATCAAACTGGGTACACTATGTACAAGGCTTTGAAAATCATTTGTGAGGTGGGTAAGGAGATACAAGATCTCAAAAAGCAGAAACTTAAGAGGCTGTTAGAGTTGTTTGAGCATATTTCTGGGGAAACAATCAATCAGATGATGAACAGATTTGTGCAACTAACTACTGAGATGTCAATTCTGGTATCAAAAATGATCTTAAAGATCTAAACTATAGACTTCTCAATGCTCTTCCATCTTCATGGAAACAGACAGTTACACTGTTAAAGCATACTAAAAAGTTTCCTATGGATCTAGATCTTTTGATTGCCAAGATTGAATCAGTTGAGATTGATGAGAGCTCTAGAAACAATGATAGAGCTGCTTCAATGTCTCGGTACAAGTATGTTGTATCTCCAGCTAACATAGTAGAGAATGCTTTTCTGGCCAAAGATGATAAATCTCCAGAAGAAGAGGGTGATTTGTTCGTCGGAGCTGGTTTCTTTACAGATTCTTCATACACAAGTGCTCCTGTTTACACAATCAACCTCAATCTCAGTCTCCTCCTAAAACTCAAACTCCTAAACCTCAAACTGAGACTCCTCTTCTGACTCTGCTAAAACTAGCAAAGTTAAAGATGTTATTAATATCCTTTTATAGGATGATGAGTCTAAATCTGCTTTTATGCTTTTATGGCAAGTTTTCAAGCTTATCAAGGTAGTCATCTAACACAATTAGATCTTGTTTCGCAGGATTTGTCTAGATGGATCTTGATGATGTGAAAGAGATGGACTTGAACTGACAGATGGTGATGATTTCTTATAGAACCCCGAAAACACTCTTATGTTAACAGGAATACAAGCAAAGTGCTAACAAAACTATTGGCTTTGACAAATCAAATCAAGGTGTTTCAACTACAACAGCTATGGTCATTTCTCGAGAGATGTAAAGCTCCCAGAAACCAAGGAGGAAAATAGTCAAGCAGGTTCTAGCAGTCAAAGATATCATCAGCAGTCTCAGAAAACTTCAAAAGCCTTATCAGAGTCTTAATCATCATCCGAAGAGCCAAAGAAAGCCTTGTTGTTAGCATTAAAGATGGATATGACTGGAGTGCTATGCTGAACATTTACAGCTGATCTAACCTCTAGTTTATCTCTTGTTACAGATATTATCAAAATGAAAACTGGTCTGAAGATAATGATCCGAAGGCTGATAGTGATTTATAAAATGATGATGAAGACATAATTGGATGGAGTGAAAAAATTGACAAAAGAGGACAGAAGAGATTGCACTTATGGCTCAGTCTGACCAACCAGAGGTTGAGAATCCATCATCTGACTCTGACACTTCATCTTCAAGTTATCCTGAAATTCTATAAAGTTAAGAGAGAGAAAATGTGTACACAAAGCATGTTTTGATCAAGTTGAGCATTACAGAACATATTCATATAAGATCTGTGATAAACTTAAACAAGAAGAAGTAATGCACAACAAACTGAAAAATGATCACAAAGTCTCTGATGAAAATATATTATCTTTACAAACCTCATGGAATAAACTTTAAAAGAACTTGAACATGTGAAGAAACACTTGAAGAGATGACAAAGAATTTAGAAGAAGAAAAAATAACTCATGCTGCAACTCAGGTGGATCTAGCTAAAGTTAAAAGTTCTAAAACTATTGTAGAACAGCTGGTAAGTGAGAGAGAAAGATAAAAACAAAATAGGTCTAGGATTTACACATGAACCAATGCCTGAATCTATCACAAACACTGTACCAGAAAACTTTAACACACATGATCACTCACCTGAAAACAAAGCTAAGCTAAAAGCCTTTCAAAACAAGAAAAGAATTAAGCAAGTGATGACGAGAAAAAAAATATTGATATATTTGAGGAACATGATTCAGAGAAGATGAAAACTGGTCATCCTATAAAAGTAAATCTTATGAACCACGACCAAAGACTAAGAAAATTTTTGTTCCAAAAAAGTCTGTTATTGAAGAAGTGATGGTAAAGAATGACAAAACAAAACTCAAGAATAAAGAGAAAGCAAAACTAGATGAAGTAACATCTGAAGATTCATTTCCCTATGGATTAAACAATCCAGATTCATTAAATGGCAAAAAGAACAAAAAGATAAAAAAAATACAAAAGAGTCGTCTACTGAATATGTTCAATCCCAAAGCAAACAAAAATCATCAAGATTAGGAAATCAAAGAAGGAGAAGGAAAATGCTAAATCTAACTCTTCTCAAAACAATCAAACTCAAAGAACAAATCAAACTATAACAGTTTTAACCATAAAGTTTGTATCTGCGGGTACTTTTGACATGAACAAAATTCCAGAAATCAAATCTAACTCAAAGAACAAATCTAACTCTAATATGAAACAGTTCAGTTCCTAAGGCTTCCGCTGTCAATAAAAGATTTGTATCTAAAGAGTCAAGAAATGGTGCTAATGAGCAAAAGGCAAAACCCAATTTTCAAAAGAACAAACTTTTAAATAAAAACAACAGATTAACTTTCAACTCCTAAATCAAAACAAGGATCAAATGTGGCCTCCACATCAAAAGTTAATCAAGAGATGTTTAAATTTCAACAAAGGTACTGTGATATATGTGATATGTACAATCATAAGACTGAAGAATGTTTCTTTAACAGGTACTGTCACATTTGTGATATGAAAAACCATTAACAGCCGATTGTTATTCAAAAATATATACCTATTGCGATGAAAGAACTCACAAAATGAGAATGCTACTTCAGAAAGAACTCGCCGAGGAATGGATATGTTAATCCACAGTTAAAAAATGGATATGTCAATCCACAATTTCAAAGAAATCAAAGTGTTGGTTTTCAAAGATTGACAAAACAACTTCCTTAGGCTTGAGATCTTTTCGAAGAAATGATTCTGTTTATGATGATTCTTATGCTGCAAAACCAAGACAGTATAATCAAGGAAAATTCATTCCACGGTCTGTGAGAATGAATGGTGGGAAGTTTGGTAAACAAAATTTTTTGTCTGATGATTTGAAATATCTTGATGATGATCTTGAAAAACATTACAATGTTTTAAGGACAAAACAAATCAAAGATAATAAAAAAGTTGTAAGAAACAGAATTGGTAAATTTGTTAACAGTAAGCCTGATTTGAAAAAGCTTCACTTTAAACAGTTTACCATTGTGATAATTTGGCAAGCCCAAGACCATCTCGGCTTGGGTTGATAACTCAACTTAATTCTTTTTGAAATGCAGGTATGCCCGAGAAGACCTATTAACACATGGTATGTTGATAGTGATGTAGCCGGCATATGACAGGCAACCATGCCTTGCTTCAAGAATTTAAATTAAAAGATGCTACACATGTTGCATTCGAAGGTGATGCAGGTGGAAAAATAACAGGAGAAGGAACGGTGTCCAATGGGATTATTAGCTTTGATAAAGTCAACTACTGTTCACAGTTGACTTTAATCTTTTAAGTGTTTCCTAAATTTGTGACAAATCTATTCTGTTCTATTTGATGATTCTTTTGTTATATTTTGAAGCCAGGTTTTCAGATTAGCAAAGAATGTGTAGTTGTTAAAGCTGTTTGAGATCGAGATGTATACAAATTAGATATGTCTCAAGTTGATCCTTATACAGAAACAACATGCCTAATTGCTCAAGCATCAAATGACGAAAGTCAGCTTTGGTATAGACGTCTCGGGCATTCCAACTTCAAGAACATGAACAAGCTTGTATTAGGAAATCATGTTGTAGGTCTTCCAACAAAGAAGTTTGCCACAACTGATCTCTGCTCAGCATGTTTAAAAGGAAAGCAACATGGAGCGTCTTATAAGCCCAAGCAGATAAACTCAAATTCCAAGCCTCTACAAATGTTGCACATGGACCTATTCGGACCAAAAACTATGCAGAGTATTGGAAAGAAATCTTATTGTTTAGTTATCATTGATGACTTTACAAGATTTTCTTGGGTTTTCTTTTTGCATGGTAAATCTGAAACGGCTGAATTATTAAAAGAATTCATCATTAAAGTAGAAAATCAATTAGAACAAAAGGTCAAAATAATTAGAGGTGATAATGGAGCAGAATTTAAAAATGCTAATATTGACATGTTTGTGCAGAAAAAGGTTTTGTTCGTCAGTTTAGTGCTCCTAGAACTCCACAACAAAATGGAGTTGCTGAAAGGAAAAACAGAACTTTGATTGAAGCAGCATGGTCTATGTTACCAGATGCCAAAATTCCAATCACTTTCTAGGATGAAGCCATATCCACTGCATGATTTGTGTAAAATCGAACATTGATCGTGAAAGATAAACAGAAAACTCCTTATGAGTTGATGTTTGGCAGGAAACCTAATATAGATTTTCTTAAATCTTTTGGTTGTCCAGTTTTGATTTTAAATTCAAGTGATCAGCTAGGAAAATTTGATGCAAAATCTGATGAAGGATTTTTCGTTAGATACTCATCGGTTTCAAAAGCTTTTAGAGTTATAACTCTAGATCAAATGTTTATACTTGAAACTTTCAACTTTAAATTTATTGAAAACTCTTTTCCATCAGTTGCAAATGGTCCAGCTTGGTTATTTGATTTAGATTCTTTGTCAAACTCTTTTCATTCTAACTTGTTTGAATTTACAGGTGAGAAGAAAATCAAGCAGGAGATCTCGGTTCTTTCAGCGATGATTCTGATTCTGATGATATGGATGACTCAAGCCCAGATTATCCATTTTTCTCTTTGTGAAAGATCCTATATTTCAATCTAAAACTCATGATCGGCCTCAACAGCTCAAGAAAATTCTTGTCTGAAAATACCGAAGTTTCACAACCTATTCCTAATGATGGTCCTGAAATTATATAACCTGAGTCCAGAACGTCATCGATTTCTGATGATGTAGTTGTTACAGATAATCTTGATTACTTTATCAACTCACCGACTCAAGTTCCTAATTTCAATCCACATTCTTCGAACTTATTGCATCAGCTTTCCGACTTGAACCAATCTAATCTGGATGCTCATATTCAAGCGATGAGATTCCAACATCTCGTGTTCACAAGAACCATCCTATATCTCAGATTATCGGTCCATTGAATGAGAGAACAATGAGAAGTCATTCAGAACAAGCAAATCTCTGTTTATACTCGTGTTTTCTATCTCAAATTGTTCCTAAAAACATCACTGAAGCGTTAAAGGACAATAGTTAGATTGAAGCAATGCAAGAAGAGTTATTGCAATTTAGTAAACAAGAAGTATGGAAGCTTGTGGATTTACCTGAAGGAGAAAATGCCATAGGCACAAAATGGTTGATCCGAAACAAAACAGATGACCGAGGAGATATGTTCGCAACAAAGCGAGACTCGTTGCACAAGGTTACACCAAGAAGAAGGAATAGATTATAATGAAGTATTTGCTCCAGTTGCAAGACTTGAATCAACATGTGTCTTCCTGGCTTATGCATCATTCATGAAATTCAAGGTGTATCAAATGGATGTTAAAGGTGCTTTATGGACCAATCACCGATGATGTGTATGTCAAGCAACCTCCAGGTTTTGAAGATTTAGAATATCCTCATCGTGTGTACAAGCTTAGCAAAAACATTGTATGGTCTGTATCAAGCTCCTAGAATTTGGTATGAAATGTTATCACAACATTTGATCCAACATGGATACACGCGAGGGAAAGTCGATCCTACTTTGTTTATTAAGAAGGATGCTGATGATCTTTATGTGTTCAAGTGTATGTTGATGATATCATATTTGGTTCTACAAGTCCAAAGTTGTGCAATGAATTTGAAGAAATCATGAAGTCTCATTTTCAAATGAGTTCTATGGGGGAAATTAACTTTTTCCTTGGTCTTCAAGTGAAGTAGTCTGCAGATGGAATTTTTATCAATCAAAAGAAATTCGTTGATAAACTCTTGAAGAAATTTAAATTGCAAGATTGTCAATCCATCAGAACTCAGCTGATATAAATACCAAGATTGAACCTAATTATAAATGAAAATTAGTTGACCAAACTCTATACAGATCTATGATCGGATCTTTGATGTATCTTACAGCATCTAGACCTGATATAATGTATGTTGTGTGTGTTTGTGCCAATATCAATCTGACCTAAAGGAATCTCATCTAATCGCTGTTAAACGAATATTCAGGTATCTCAAAGGAAACCGGATTTAGGGTTATGGTATCCTTATGAAGGAAACTTCGAGTTACATGGATATACAGATAGTGATTATGGGGGATATTGCCAAGATCGTAAATGTACGATGGGTGGTTGTCAGTTTTTAGGTCCCAGATTAGTCTCATGGCAATGTAAGAAACAAACAAATGTCTCTATTTCAACCGCAGAAGCTGAGTACATAGCTACATCTGCAGGATGTTCTCAAATCCTTTGGTTACAAAACCAAATGCTGGATTACAGGTTCAATTTTCTTAAAACCCCTATTTATATTGATAACACTACTGCTATGTTTATTACAGCTAATCCTGTCCAGCACTCAAAAACAAAACATATCGAAATTCCATATCATTTTCTCAGAGATAACTCTGAAAAAGGTTTAATCATTTTGATTCAAATCGCAACTGAAAAACAGTTGGCTGACCTATTTACAAAAGCCTTCTTACCAGGTCGATTTGAATATTTGGACGAGTCAATTAGACTCATTAATCATGTTTAAAACTAGTTTTGAGTTTAATTCAGTGTTTAATTCATTAAAAATGATAAGAATGCTCCCTTAGCTTAATCTTGAATATAGAGAAACTGTGAAAGTTAACTGCCAGATTGTATATATATGTGTGTATGATTCAATAGAAAATAAAAAGCAAATACAAAAATAGAAAATTGCAAAATCAAAATAGAAAAATATAAAACAAAAACACAAAAATAGAGTTTTTTTTGTTAGTTAAGTGTTTAGGACTGAATCTGTCTTTGCAATTTATGAGAAATGATAGATACATTAGTTATGATTAGTTGCATACTTCACTCACTTCTAAAGTCTGACGTGATCAGATATGATGTGCAGGTAGGTCATACAATTATACTGAAAAAGTAAATTCTTGTGATCAAACTAAATCAATCATGCATTCATGTTTTTCCATTTTACTACCAATGAGTAGTGTTGACTTCTCAGATTGATTGCTTGTTAAGTCATAAACTCACACCTGGTGGTGATATGAATAACCATTGAGCTCTAATAATTTAAAGCATCTATTCACTTATCTATTATGAGTCATCATAGACCTGAAATGATGAGATATCCTCTGTTGTAAGTCATTACAGACCTGGATATTCTCACTTGATGTAAAAGATGCCAATGTGCACAATCTACCCATGAGATCTGGTTATAAGTATATGTCAGGTTAACAAGTTGAGAAAAGTGATTTCTTGCATATCTTGATGAGGGTTGAACTCTCTAAGTCTAAGTGTGACTTACATAATGTCATATCTAATCGTACCTTAATCAATCCAAGAATTGAAAAGGTAAGTGTGCTGAGTATCTTGCCAAAGGCACTCATTTTCTGTCCTTAGATCTCGTGTCTCCTTTACTGCAGAAATGCTGACCTGGAACACACTTGATCAGGATTTAATCACTGTCTATGTCTATTCATCATTTTATTTTATTTTAATGTGCTGATCTTAACTAATATGATCTCACTGCAGGCATGTGATTCAATTGTATACAGTAGATTTTTATTCTGCTTTATTTTTTATTTTTGCATGATTTTTATGTGCAGGCATGTTGATAATATTAGTTTTCTCTTATTGCAAAATCAAAGAAACTTCTAAGTTTGTAAAACTTAAAAGTTTAGGGGGAGTAAAAATGAAAAAGAGAAAATAATTGATTTTCCAAAATTGAAAATAAAAAAATAAAGTGTTTTGGATGAAAGGATGAAGCTGCAATTTCAAGCATGTGTGTGTTTGATATAATGTAAAAATGAACCTGAAAAAGAATTCAAATTAAGTGGAAAAGCTTCTTGTTAACAAAATGAGATTATTTGTATGTAAAAAAATTAAATAGAGACTAAAATGATGGGAAATTAATTTTGAAAATTTAAAATAAAATAATGGTCAAAAACAAAAAAAAATAAAAGTTTGAATTTCAAAAATGTTGAAATTGAGGGAAATTAAAACAAAATTTGAGTGATAGTCAAATAATTTTGACTAAGTGTTGAAAAATTGAGTGTGAACAGTGCTAATATGTTTAATTAGTGTTCAGATGGATGATGTGAAAATTACAATTGTCAAGACTTATGGAAGTATCCTCATGCGCCTGAACAGTACTCTTAAGTCTAAATCAGGAGTATGGTGAATTTTCAGAAATTTGCACAAGTTTTGGGCATTTCATTCAAGCTCATGGGCCTAAACAGTTGTCATGTGTCTGAAAAATTGGTTAAGTGTTGGGCGTATTATCTATGTTCATGCGCCTAAACAGTACCAGACTTCCAAGGGTTAGATGTTTGAAGTGAAAAATTACCAAGTGTTGGGCGTTTCATCTAGTCTCATGCGCCTGAACAGTGCCCAAGCGCCTAAACAGTGCTTATGCGCCTGTACAGTGCCCATGCGTCTAATCCTCATGCGCACAAATAGTGCTCATGCGCCTAGATACTTAGTGTAAAATTCATTCTCATGCACATAAACAGTGCTCATGCGCCTAAAAATTTTCACTTGTATAAATACCACAATTGTGATTTCAGTTCTTCATTCACTCACAAACACTCTAAAGATAGCACCCGATACTCTCATACCTTCAATTCACCATTTCATCATCATCGATTGTTTAAGTTTAAATCTTATAATCGATTGATAGTTTCACTGATTCTAAATGTAAGTTCATGTTTAGCAACATTTAATTTCAAGTTTCAAGTTCAAATTTGAATAGACGTTTCACCGCTGTTAAGGTGTTTCGAACCCTAGAACTGAAAATTTGAAATTTGTGTCTAAAACATGAATTGATGATAAAAGTTGAGCATTGAATGACTGTTAAAGTCTGATTTCGAACATTTTGTGATAATCAAATTCGAATTTCATCAAAAATTGTTCTTGATGATTGAGTGTTCATACGGATGTTCATAAGAACAGAATATGAAGAGGCAGTTGTTCAATTTTTCATCAAAAATGTCAAATTAATCATTAAAATTGTTCACTAAACTGATTGTAATAAAATTTTAGTGAATTTGATATGTTTGAAATCATTTAAACTTCAACTTGAATGTATTTTGTCTTTGACAGTATACATGAACACTTAGAAAATTTTTCAAAGTGAAAGTTAGGTTAAAAGATTTAAAACATGATAATTCATTTAAAATTCAATAAATTTACAAGTTATTTGATGCAAAATTTCTTGTTATGTAACAAATTGGGTTAAATTAAAATTGTAACCAATATACACTTATTCAAGTAATAAGTTGTATAAAAACTTATAAAATTTTTGAGTTTTATGGTCATATTTGATATTTCACAATTTGATTTTAAGTTTGCATATTCAAGTGACTAATTCTCTTTATGTTTTATACTTTCAGATGGCTGAACTCAAATTAAACAGAAACACAATGTAGCTGCATTTCTTGATGAAGATGTTCATGAAGCTACGGGATATGAAGAGATGATAAGATTCTTATTAAGGACTAAGTATGTGTATGCCATGTGTTACCGACCTGTGATCTATGCTAGATTAATCAAGAGATTTTGGCACACTACTGAAATTGAACGAATGAAGCTGGTAGAAAGGTTGTAAGAGGATTCATTACAATAAAAGAATGATCGAAGTATCTGAACAATCTATTAGAGAAGCTCTAAGGATGGGAGATAATGATCCACAAGATTTGGCAGAATTTACTTTTAACAAGTGTAGAGAAATTTTTATTGCCATGGGTCATCCGGATAATTTCCCAAAGAAGCAATTCTTTCGAGCCAGAGTATACAATCACTGGAAACTTCTTTGTTATATCTTCCAACACTGTACGTCAAAAAAAAGTGCTAGATGGAACTCATTTCCAGTTGATATAGCTTCTCCTATCATAGCCATTGCAACAAATAGAAGATTCAACATGGCTAGATGGATTCTTAATGGATTTGTATTTAACTTGGAAAAGGGATCAGAAACAAATACTTGATGTACCCGAGATTTCTGCAAATGATTATTAATGAAGCTAATCCAGATTTCCATGTTTATGGAGTTGGTGGTGAAAGACTGATTCTTGAGCACATGAATGAAACCTCATACAAAAGACTTGCAATGATTACTAGTGCTCAAAACGTACCAATGTTTGAGTATATGAGGGATGTAGCTAGAGATGAGGTAGATATAAATGAAGATCACTTTCATTTGATTGAGGATGAACCAGTAGATCCAAATGATCTAATTGAAGAAGATCCTCAAGATCTATCTGATGATGATGATGAAGATAATGATGAAAATGATGATGAAGATGTTGATGATGAAAGTTCTAGTTCAACTGATGATGATAATGATGATGACAATGATGATGGAAATGAAGGAAATGTCATAGAAGAAGTATATGAAGATGTTGTTCATGAAGTAGAACAGGTTGAAGGTGTGAATGAAGAAATTTAAAATGTTGATGAATCAGTAGAAATACTGATGTACAACAAGAAGTTGATGATGATGTTCAAAATTTTGAAACCATTAGTCTGTTCTCCCAGATGAAATTGAAAGGTTAAGTCAACATGACATAGTTCTGACTGAGGAAGTAAATACTCAGCAGATAATTGATTCATTGAAAGAAGAAAACTCGAATTAGCTTAAGCAAATTGAGAAGCTGAAGGAAGAAAATGAAAAATTGAAAGAGGAATTGTTGAAGAAAGATTTAATGATTGCTGATCTTGAAAAAGATAAAGAAGCAAATTTACAAAACTTTGAAGTGATGCTCAAAGATTATGATCTTATGGAAGAAAAATTTAAGAATTTAAGAGAAAGTCATGATAAATTAAAAGAAGAGTTTGAAAGAATGAAAGAAAGTGCAAGGTCACAATCTCCTGAAGTGGTTATTGTATCTAAAATTAACCCAATTGATGTTAAAAAGATACCTAAAGTTGATAATGGAAAAAAAATTGATGATACTGATTTATCAGTTCTAGCTGAATCTTCATCCATACGATTTCAAAAATACAAAAGATTGTGTCTGAATTTGTTATTCAAGAAAATGAAGAAACTGAAGCCCAAGAGACAATTGGATCTCTTGATGATCTAGAAACAGAGTTTGCAGATGCATGGTATGATGAGGTATTAGAAGATGAAGATATCGTTGAAGCAAGTTATTCTCCTTTTGAAGCTGTATCTGAAGATATACCTATGGATATTGATGAGAGATATAATTTCTTGATAAAAAGAAATTATAACAGGGTATTCTTGGATGGACTCACAGTGTCTCAAATAAATGAAGAATATGAAAAGTATGTGACAGCTGAGTCAATTGCTCCTGTGGATCCAGATGAGATTATTGTTGAACATGGTGAATGCAATCCTCTAAATGAAAGTATTAACATTGAGGAACTTTCAACATTGGAGCTACATCATCCTGACCCAGATAACATGAACACAATTGAGCTCAGATTATGGCTGCAATCGAGAAACTATCCTAGGAAGAAGCTGAACAGATTACAACCTAAATCATTGAGGAATTTGGTGAAAAGTTTCCAAGAGACTGAAAAACAAAACAACAGAATGATCTTGCTTGATATGGACAATCCACAATATTTGGAGATCACTAAAAGAACAAGAATTTTAAAACCACAAGAGATCAAGTCAATGGCGTTGAAAAGAAATGAACAAGAAAGCAGAAAAGAATTGATGAAAATGTTTCCTAAAGAAAAGCAAGCTTATGAAGTATCAGTTGAACAAAAGCAATTATGGAACAAAGCAAGAACTACAGGTGATATTGTAAGAAATGTTCTACAGAAAGGACAATCAATCTATGAACTGCTAAATGCAATGATTGTTGCTGATAATACCAAGAATGTGAAGATCATGGCATGGAAGTATGATGATGTATTTGATGCTTTTTGGATTAAGCGAGTAAATGCTATTTGCGATGTGTATCACTTTTACACTAGCATTATTGCTCTTCCAGTGCAAGATCTAAAAGAATTAAACAAGTTGAAGTTAATCAATCCATCAAAGGCAAATAGAGGTGAAAATTTTGTTAAATTGTTGAATCGAGGTATGTCAAGGAGGGAATCATTTCTCAAAACAAGATGTGATCAAGAAGATAAGGAATACTTTAATCATTGAAAAGTAAGAGAAAAAGTGGTGAAAAAGGTGAAGAAGAAGAAAAGTTCTTAGATGCATATAGTGACCAATTCTTTGAGAAGGTTACTAATCCTGGCCTGAAGGTAATCGATGGAACGCAATCGACAAAACCGATTTTGAGATGGTTTTATAATTCTGACACGTTCGAGTTGAAGTTAGTTCGGAACTTAGACGACTGGGATCTTGATATGATTTCATTGTTTGGAGTGTTTGAATTAAAACTACTACATCCAAGTTACATCTCATTTTTGTCAATTCAATAGTTTGATCGGGTATCACCTGAAGTGGCTGAGAATGATCGTAAATACTTTATGTCGATTATCAAGGTTATGGATGCTGCCAAGGAAAGAATATCTTTAAGGAAAGCATTGGCATATGCAAATATTGTAATGAAGGATATCAAGTCAATTGATTTTATGCGGATATCAAGCAAAGGAGTATTGGAAATACACTCAAAAGAATATCCCAAACCTCTTGAATTTTATGCTAATGTTGACATTGCAGGATTATCTAAAGAGACTCTGGAAATTATGAACAAGATGGAGATAAAGACGAACGCGTCGAAGCCTGAACAAGGAATTCTTGCAGGTAAATTCAAATCAGCAATTGCTAAAGCATTAAAGGAACAAGAAATATACAAAGAGAAGCTGATGTTCAAGATAAAGGAAGAACCATAAGATTATTTTGAAGCCTGAAGATTAACTGAAGACTGAAGACAAATGTATGGCATAGTATAGGGACTTATTTGTAAATATAAGTTCTTTAGTTTCTTGATAGTATAAATAGGATATTTTATGTATGTGTAGGGTAGACAATAGACAATAGACAAGAGTTAGAATCAGTTGGCCGAACTGTAAGCCTACACATTGTATCCTGCATTTGCTATTAATGAAATCTATGATTTTTTTATGTAATTGCTTGTGTTTGATTACTTTGTGTTTGAATTGATCATTGCATCATGAAATCATCACAGATTCGATCCTTTTGAACCGATCAATATTCAGCCTACTTTTCGCTGGCGAAAAGTTTGTGAGATTTCAGAAACTTCAATTGATTTAAAATTTTAAAGTGTTTCAACCATTAAAACTTGATTAGTAAGTGTCGCCTAAGTCATTTTAAAGGTCTAACATGTTTATTTGTCCAATTTATCATGTATTCGTCATATGAACTTTTGGTCAATTATCAAACACATTCAAATCTAAACAAAATCATCTATATACCTTGTAAAACACTAATAGAACCCAATGCGAAGTAGATGGAGACTATAATCAAAGTTTAATAGATTTCTACACTTAGAATATTGAGATAAAAATTTCTGAAGTTTTCGTGCGATAAGTGATACTTTTCGCACAACTGTAGTATTTAAAGTACTTTGACTTCTCGCGCGAGAAGTCAGAGTTCTCGCAAACTGAGACTTTCGCACCTGTTGAACTTTTCGCATGTTTCTTTGAACTTTTCGCATGCTACAAGTTCATTTGATTTTTAAAATTTTCAACTTTTTAATTTTCAATTTGCAATTTTTTTCATTTTTTCGATTAACTTATTAATCCTTTGGATTTGTTATGAAAAAGATTATGTTTAACTAAGTGTTTACTATTATTCTAACACCCTTAATTTTGTAAAAGATATAAATTAAAACACGTAGAAAAACAAATGTAATCAAACAATATTAACTAACTAATTTTTTCCTTAACAATTTTTGTTAAATTTTCAAGTACAAGATCATATTTCTTAGAAATCGATCATTAGCATCATTTAGCTTTATTCTGGTTACGTTGATTGTCAATATATTGTGTCCAATTTAAACTTAGACTTCAAGTTTACTTAGACACATAAGCTATGATTTTATCATGTTTTGATTAAATTATATGTCTTCAGTGTGTCCCACAATCAAAATTCTGTAGAACCTTATCTAACTTCAAGACACTTTCAAGATTTCAAGTCACCCCAATTGACTTAAACCTTTCATTTCTGATCAGCCTTTTTCAGAAAGAATTTTCTAATATAATATCTATTATGAGCATAACTAGCCTGAGAAACATTTCTGAACATATATTTAACAAGTTTTACGACTTATTAACAGCCAGTCGGACTTATGTTTTTTCCCTCGCAAGACGTTTAGGACTTACATGCCAAGTCGGACTTACATGCCCCATCTTTTGATTTTGCCTCCTGCGTCAGAACATATTCTCAAAAAGGAAAAATATTTTTCATATAGTATGTATGTCTATGACATATCTTTTATTAATGTACTCATTGGCATCTTTTATTCCTATATGGCCTTTTGGCTTCTTTTTGCTCCTTTTATTTGTTTTTCTCTTTTGTATTTTGTTTTCATTTGTATATCTATTTTTGTATTTTTATTTTACATATATATACAATATCTGAAAGAAACTGGATCAGAAAGTAACTGGCTTGAGTATGACCAGACTATAACTCTGAGTCTGTTTTAGCATAGAATCAGAGTTACCACAAAACTTTGATGAGTTACCCACTTCAGTCATAGATAGTAACTTTTAGTGCATCACAGAACATAATGCTTTTCATTCTTGAATGTCCAGCCTATCAACATATCAAACATAATCCAAGTCAGTTTCTTGTAAGCCTTAGGATGCAACGATTCAAAATCAAGAAATATACTATCATTTAATTTTCAATTTTTTGTAAATCAAAATCTTTTTGCACTTTTCTTCAAACTATTTACTCCCCTAAGAACAGTATCTTTTTAAGTATTTTCAAAGTTTCCCCCCTAAAATTGTGATTATCTAAACATAAAATAACATTTTTTACCAAAAATAAAGAAAAATATTTTGTAAAGGGTGTAAGAATAAAAGTTAACCAAAGTTAATCATGCCTAAAGATTTAACTAGAAAGTCAAATCTGGAATTATCAAACCCTTAATAAACAAATCAGCAATGTTATCATCTGTAAAATTGATTCCTGTTAGACCAAAAGAACCAATGAGCCTGATCAGAAAAACCTTTAAGTCCCACGGACATTACAACAACTGAAGTAGTTTGCAACAGCTGAAGACATCAGCTGATAACAAGGTCTGAAGACAAAGTCTGAAGTGAAAGAGCTGAAGACAAAGTCTAAAGTGAAAGAGCTGAAGACAAAGTCTGAAGTGAAAGAGCTGAAGACAAAGTCTGAAGTGAAAGAGCTGAAGACAAAGTCTGAAGCTAAAGAACTGAAGACAAAGTCTGAAGACAAAAGCTGAAGACAAAGACTGAAGACCAAGTTTCAGATGTTGTCACAACAGCTGAAGAAGACCTCTTCAGTAGTTGTGATGGTTTCCTTTCAGTAGTTGTATTTTCGTTTTAGTACTTGTAGTTTCAGTAGTTTTATGTTTCTTGTACTTAGCATACTCTGAGATGTTCTCAGTTGTGAACATTCTCAGTAGTTTGCTTACTTTCAGTTGTTTGTAATAATTCTGTTAGATGTCACTATCAAGTGACATCAGCAGACGTCACATTCCCTTATATAAGGAATGGTGACCTAATTGTAATCCGTGCAGCTTGGAAAAACCTAGCAGCCGCCATACCGAAGCATGTGTGCATGAATGTTATTATCCCTTTTGCAGAAAACCCTATCTCTATTAACCGTGTACTGTTCCATTGAATATTCATTGTGTTCTTGCTATATTTGTCTAATTCTTGTTCTAATTCCGCTGCGATTCAACTCTAATTGATCAAACTTAGATCACTGATCCTAAAAATGGTATCAGAGCTGGTTAATCATTGATCGGTTTAACAATTGATCATTGAAACTGCTATTTTGATATCTAAAGTTTGATCGAATTAGCATATTTGCAAGAATTGGTTATAGAGATTGATTTTCTGCTGCTTCTGGTTATTTAATTTGAGTTTCTTCTTGGTTCTTATTGAGTTGTTGTGTTTTTGTGCTAAATCTTTTGAAACTTGATTGATTTGGTTTGAATCTGAGAATGACTACTCCATCTAATGACCCTCACAATACTGGCTCCTCAACCAAGCCTCCGATGCTGGTTAGGAGTGAGTATAACATATGGCAACGAAGAATGCTCCATCACCTGTCTGTTAACAGTTCAGGTGTTGGACATCTGTGGTTCACGGTCCACACAAGCCTATGGTGAACAATCCGGAGACCAACCAAATGGTTCCGAAGAAGAAGGAGCAATACTCAGATGAAGATCGTAAACTGTTTGAGATTGATGCTAAAGCCCATGGAATTCTGGCCATGGCACTGCCGAATGAAATCTATTCTGGGCTTATGCATCATGAAACTGCTCATGACCTCTGGAATGCTTTGAAGGAACAATTCGGAGGAACTGATGAGGTCTTAGCAAACAATAGAGAATCCTCGCCCAACAATATGAGACATTCTCTCATAGGAAGGGTGAGACACTGACTCAACAGTTTGAGCGTTTCTCCTGCTTGATCTCTGAGCTGAAAATGGTCAAGCATGAGTATACTAACAGCCAGATGAACAACAGATTCCTCAGATCACTGCCTGAGAGATGGGACACATACACCATTGTCCTACGCTCCAGTGCAAATCTGGATAGCCTATCTCTCACCCAACTCCATGGGAAACTGCTTACATTTGAAAGAGAGATAGAGCAGAAAAGGAAACTGGCATCATCAGGAAAGCTCTCTGATGACTTTGTACCAGGGAACACTGCCTTGGTCGGTCATGAGTCAGAATATGCTGGATCAGAAAGCCATTATGATGAGCATATAGATTTCTCTTCAAACAGTTCTGATCATGCATTTGTTGGTGTTGACAGTCATTCTGGGTGTAATAGTGATAATTTATGCTTTATCATGGATGATTTGCAGGGTATTGCTGATGATGATTTAGAAGAGATGGATATTTGAGCCAAATGGCCTTGATCAATATCAGATCTCAAAAGTTCTACAAGAGAACTGGTAGGAAATTTCCAGGACTCTCTGGCAAAACCAAAGTTGGTTTTGACAAGAGTAAGTTGAGGTGTCACAAATGCCACAGGCTTGGGCACTTTGCAAGAGAGTGTAGATCAACTGGATCTAACTCCTCTGCACCCTTTGTGACCTTTCCAAGCAATAGTTCACAAAACAAAGGGCAACATCCTGCTAGTTCTGGTCATCACTCACAACCTCAATCTCCTGCATATTTTGTCCCTCAGGGTCCAATGCCATATCCTTATCCCTGCTATTACATGCCACAGCCAAATCCAGTTCAAGTCCCTATAGCACAACAACCTCAAGCCCTACCTGAGCCTCAACCATCTCCATCACAATCTCAACCTCATCACAGCTTCTTCACACCAGGAGTTGTTGACTGGAGCAGCTTACCAGATGATCTTTCTGGTTTCAATGAGCAATTATCTGCTGGTGCTGGTCAACATGGTGGTGAACATCCTTTTGGGAATCTTGCTCTCATGGCCCTGGAGTCTACTGAGGGTTCCTGCTCCGATGCTTCATCTTCACAGGTAACCCAGGTATCTTCTGAGGCTAAAGCCAAGTTATGTTCTGAATCATGCATAGCTGCCTTTGTCTCTATTAGAGAGGCAAATGTAGCTTTAATCAATCAAAATCTTGAGCTTGAGAAAACTATTTCCAAAAGAAAAGATGAGTATGTGTCTGCACTTAATGACAAAGATGATGAGATTTACAAGCTTAAATGCCAACTTAATGATGAAAAGGCTAAGGTAGAGGTCATACTCGAGAACCACAGAAGTCTCAAAGAGACACTTGCAGCTACCCAAGTTGAGTGTGACCGCTGGGTAACATCCTGCAAGGGATTTGAAATGCTTCTCAGCAAGCAAACAGCTTCAAATGTGAAGTTTGGAATAGGTTACAATCATACTGCACCACCTACTGATTTTACTTCAAAATCAATAGTAAAATCTGAAGGTGAAAGTAATTTCCAAACCACATCATCATGTGATTCATCCTCAAATGATAATACAAAATTAGAGGATGAAGTCAGTGTTAAGATCTCAGCAAATCAATTGCCTGATGGTTTAAATGCTGATAAACACATGAAGCTGAGAAATTCAGATGTTGTCCCTCAAAGTACTCCAAGTACTGAAGGGCAAGTCACAACATCTGAAAAGCATTTCAAATCTGATGAAATAAAAGGATTAACAACTGCTGAGGAATCTATCATACGGTCTTTCAGGACGGATAGAGAACAGCTGAAGAACAAGTCTTCAGTTGTTACCGATCCTTCAGTACTTAACACAAGTACTGAAAGGAGGAAAGTACTGAAGATCACACCTTCAGTAGTTTCCACTTCAGCAGTTGATCAATCCAAGATGAAGAATAAGCCATGTGAAATATGTGGTAAATTCAATCATCTATCTGATGAATGCTGGTACAAAAAGGGTTCCAAACTCAACAGAGATAAGCTCATTAAAGAAGAGATTAATAAAATGAAAAATGAGTTTGAGACCAAGTTTGTACCACAGTCATCTCAAACTGATAAACCCAAGCCTCACCAAAATCCAAAAAGAAGGATGGGGTTTATCAGAAAACAGCTGATAGTGTTCCTCATGATAAACATCAGACTAAGTCTGTGAATTTCAAGAAGGAGGAAATGGTGGGTCACAGGAACTCATCAAAAACAAGTACTGATGTGTCAAATGAGCTGAAGGCTTTAGCAACAAATCAGACACAACTTGTTATGATGGTTCAGCATTTGTTGGGGAGAGTTAACCAACTAGATGCACCTGTGATCAAACCACTGAAAAGGAAATCCAAGCCCAAATCTAAGAATTCCATTTCAGCACCATCTCCACCTTCATCAGCTGTTAATCATGAGAAACAAGTTATGGTTAAATCTGTTGATGAAAACAGACCCAAAACCAAAAGGTTTGGGTCTCTAAAGCTAACTAGTTTCTTATGATAAATGCAGGGTTCTTCAGCATGCCAAAGAAGCATCTGGTATGTAGACAGTGGAGGATCTATGCATATGACTGGGAGCAGTTCTCTTCTTAATGACTACTCTCAAGGAAAGAAGGGATTTGTCTCATTTGGAAATGATGCTAAGGGTTACATCATCGGGAAAGGATTTGTGTCAAATGGAGAAATCAGATTTGATGATGTTAACCATGTGGAGAATCTCAAGTATAATCTACTGAGTGTCAGTCAGATGTGTGATAAAGGGCATGTTGCACTTTTCACAAGCCAGAACTGCCGGATTCTGTCTTCCAAAGTTCTGAGGCTGATTGACAAGGTATTGGATGAACATACTCTCCTGAAGGCCAACAGGATAGGAAGAGTATATGCCTTGGATTTGTCAAAGAAGATTGCTTTAAAAGGTCATCCTTGCCTGTTCTCCAAGGCCTCTCCTCAGGAATCTAAACTGTGGCATAGAAGGCTGGGTCATGTTAATCTCAAAAACATGAATCAGCTGATCCACAATAGTTTAGTGAGAGGTCTACCAATAAAGGAGTTCCTCTGTGATGAAACCTGCACTGCTTGTTTAAAAGGAAAACAACACAAAGTCTCATTCCCTCCTATAGAAGAACCAAAGTCCACTGCCTGCTTGCAATTACTGCACATGGATCTCTTTGGTCCTGTGAGAGTAATGAGCATGGCAAAGAAGAAATACTGTCTGGTAATTGTGGATGATTACTCCAGATTTGTATGGACCTTCTTCTTGCATTCAAAGGATGAGGCTGCTCAGACAATTATTAACTTTGTGTTGTATGTTGAGAAGCAGTATTCCCTATCAGTCAAGTGTATAAGAAGTGATAATGGAACTGAATTTAGAAACCATACACTTGATGATTTCTACCTTTCAAAAGGAATCAAGAGGCAGTATAGCATCCCAAGGACTCCAGAACAAAATGGAGTAGTGGAGAGAAAGAACAGGACCCTAATTGAAGCTGCAAGGTCCATGTTGGCTGACTCTGGTTTGCCACTGACCTTTTGGGCTGAAGCTGTCAACACAGCATGCTATGTGCAAAATAGAGCTTTAGTGAATCAGAGGTTGATGAAGACTCCTTATGAAGTTCTACATCATTTGGCTCCTCTAATTTCATTCTTCAGAGCATTTGGGTGTCCTTGTTACATTCTCAACACAAAGGATCAACTCCAAAAGTTTGATTCTAAGGTGGATGCAGGGTATTTTGTTGGGTATTCATCCACTTGCAAGGCTTACAGAGTGTTCAACTGCAGAACAAAGATGGTTGAAGAAACCTTGCATGTGAAGTTCAATGAATCTCCTAAGGACAAAATCCCACAAAACCCTGTGGAGTTGTTTGATCTGGACATACTGCAATATGTTCCTTATCAGCCTCCAGCTGTTGCAGATCATGTGAATTCATCACCTTCTGCAGCTAGTCATCCATCTGGTGGTACTGATGTTCATGATGATCCCAGTACTCACCTATTCAAGTTTAGTGATCAACTGCCTGAGTCTACTCAACTTGATGTTCCTGTAGCTTCAGTAGCACCATCCACAACAAATGCTGATGAGATTTCTGAATCCTCTACTTCATTTGACTTGCCATCTAATACTTGGTTTCAAGAATCTGGATCAACATCTGTTGCTGCTGAGCGTGCTACAAACACTTGCACAGATCTCATAGTGTACCAAGAGCTGAAGAATCACCCAACGTCTCAAATCATTGGTGATATCAATGCTGGTGTCTCAACTAGAAGTCAATTGTCCAACTTCTGCTTCTATGCTCTTTTCATCAGTCAGCAAGAGCCAAAGAACTATCATATTGCATTAAGAGACAATGGATGGGTTGATGCCATGCAGCTTGAGCTTCTTCAGTTCAAAAAGCAGCAAGTGTGGGAACTGGTTCCTCTACCCCCAGGTAAGTGTGCAATAGGCACTAAATGGGTGTTTAGGAATAAAACAGATGAAAATGGGCAAATTGTCAAGAACAAGGCCAGACTGGTTGTCCAGGGGTTTTCACAAGAAGAAGGTATTGATTATGATGAAACCTTTGCCCCTGTAGCCAGACTGGAGGCAATTAGATTGTTCTTAGCCTATGCTGCATTCCACAATCTTAAAGTTTTTCAAATGGATGTCAAAAGTGCATTTTTATATGGTAAAATAAAAGAAGAGGTTTATGTGTGTCAACCACCAGGTTTTGAGGATAATAAACATCCTGATTGGGTGTATAAACTTGATAAGGCTCTTTATGGGTTGAAACAAGCTCCTAGAGCCTGGTATGAAACACTGTCAAATTTTCTTCTTCAGAATAATTTCACTAGAGGCTCCATAGATAAAACTTTGTTCATTAAGAAAGTGGGTCAGCATAAGCTCCTTGTTCAAATTTATGTTGATGATATTATTTTTGCATCCTCTGATCCACAGTTGTGTGATGCATTTACAAAGTTGATGCAACAAAAATTCGAAATGAGTGCCATGGGAGAATTACAGTTCTTTCTAGGTTTGCAAATCAAACAAAAGGCTGATGGAACTTTCATTCATCAGTCAAAATACACAAAAGTCTTTTGGAAAGTTTGATTTACAAAACTGTAAGCCCTGTTCTACTCCCATGTGCAGCACCACACAACTGGATGCAGATCAGAAAGGTAAAGCTGTTGATGAAACACTTTACAGATGTATGATTGGGTCCTTGATGTACTTAACAGCTTCTAGACCAGATATTATGTTTGCAACTTGTGTTTGTGCTAGATTTCAGGCTGCTCCTAAAGAGTCTCATTTGATTGCAGTCAAGAGGATCTTTAGATATCTGCAAGGTACTCAATCTCTAGGTCTTTGGTATTCCACTGGGCACTCTTGCAAATTAGTTGCTTTTTCTGATAGTGACTATGCAGGGTGTAAATTAACTAGAAAATCAACTTCTGGTGGATGTCAATTCCTAGGCAACTGTTTGGTTTCTTGGCAGAGTAAGAAACAAACATCTGTTGCTACATCCACTGCTGAAGCCGAGTACATTGCTGCTGCAAGTTGTACATCTCAGGTACTCTGGCTTCAGAATCAATTATTGGATTATGGCATTACAGAGACTAAGACTCCATTACTAATGGATAGTGCTTCAGCTCTTTGTATTGTCAAGAATCCAGTCCAGCACTCTAGGACCAAACATATTGAGATCAGACACCATTTTATTAGGGATTGTTTTGAAAAAGGTCTGATTGATCCAAAGTTTGTTCCTAGTGCTGATGAGCTTGCAGACATATTTACTAAGCCTTTGGACAGTTCAACTTTCCAAAACCTAGTGTTAAGGCTTGGTATGCTGCAGCTAGAATAAGTGACAACTACTGATGATCTCAGTCAACAAGTACTGATGGGCATTCGTATACTACTGTCACAAATAAGTACTGAAGTTCTTTTATCCTCAGTAGTTTTCATAACTACTGAAGACTAAATTACTTAAAAGTACTGAAGTACTCATCTGTTGAAAAGAACTGATGTGGTTACAACTACTGATGTAGTTACAACTGCTGATGTCAGAATAACAGATAAGTACTGATGACCAATGAAACGTCTGAAAATCAGACAAAGTCTGATGAAGTGTTGAGGTCAGAATGAAACAGCTGATGAGCTAAGAATTGACGACAACAGCTGATGAGAAATTTTTCTCTTCAGTTGTTTCTACAACTGCTGCTTCACTTCAAACAACTGAAGCCAAAACCATGTCTTCAGTAGTTTCACAACTACTGATGACTAATACCAAGTCTTCAGTTGTTACAACTTCTGAAAGTTAAAACCAGGTCTTCAGTTGTTTTCAAACAACTGATGACAGCACCAACACTTTCAGTCGTTTTATATCAGCCTTTTCTTACCCTATAAATACCTAAACCTACTTTCAAACGTTTCATTAGCCGTTTTCCGTCCTTCACTCTCTCAACAATGGCGACCATGAAACTCAAACCCAGACACAACTGTGTTGCCTACCTCTCGAAATCGGCCTTCTGGAACAAATTTGATAACGCCATCGATCTTATGGTAGATTCCCAGTACCGAACCGCTTTCTTCTGAATCCTACCATATACCCCGATTCCCTAAGCCAATTCTGGACCAACGTCTCTGTGCAAACTGGTGAGAATGATAGCCAAATCACTCTCCAGTCGTTGGTTAACCAGAAACAGGTGGTCATCACTCCCGACATCATTCGACAAACCCTAGATCTACATGATGCCACCTGTGTCACAGAATACCCGAAAGGCACAACTGATATGTCTTTCATCAATAACGGGTATGAAGGAGACTTAAGTGCTACCACCATTCTGAAGAAGCACTTCCATGATGCTGAACGTCTTATATTCCACATGGTGAATGTCTGCCTTGCATCAAAAACCTCCTCATGGGATCAGATGTCCTCCCGATGGCAACAGGTATTATACTCTATCTTTGAACGACAAAATCTAAATTTTTCTGAGATAGTTTTATGGAACTAAAGGATCTGGCTTTGAAACCTGTGGCAAACAGATGGATATTATATCCCAGGTTTCTCATGGCCATAATTTTAACACAGCTAAAATCAGACGGCCTTGTTGGCCTTGGAGTCCCTGCTCCGGCTGTATTGCCTGAAGTATACTCCAGGCACAACTCTGACCCTACAATGAAAGGGCTGCCCGGCTGCTAAAACCCAAGCAGCGGGAACCCACAGCCTCCACTTCCAGATCCAAAGTCCCCACCAAACCCAACACCAAAAAGCCCAAAAAGGCTACTCAGGGAGATGAGTCCCCTGAGGATGCCCCTGTACCACCAATACAGGAAACACTTACTGGTTCTAACCCCCCAGTAGTGTCAAAGACTCCACCAGCCCTAGCCGCTCAGGCATCCTCTCAACAGGATCCTGATGCAACCATAATTGGGGATACCACAATGCTGGAACCTATCTCAATTGAGAAGGTTACCATTGAAGAGCACCAGTCACCCCGGGTGCAATCTGCTTCAAACCTATCTCCAAATGCAACCGCCCCTCAAAGCCCAACATTTATTGTTGCACAAGTGCTGAGTCAGCTGCATTCCTCTCCTCCTCCCCAGACACCAATTACAATGGGGAGAACCTCAACAGCTGAGGAAGAGGACCAAAATGCTGCTGATAACCCACAGCACAGGGGTTATAATGTTCAATCTCCCCGTGTAGAGGAGGAGGTTAGAACATCTGGTGAGGCTGCCACTTCTACTGATTCAGCAAATGAACAGGATGAAGTTGGTAACATCTCTAAGACCTCACCAGAGGCAACTGCCGATGAAGGACTCAGTCCTGAGGCAGGAAGTCCCCAGAACCAAGAACAAGGGGCACATGCTACAACTGATCTACACTCAGGGCATGTACATCCTGATTCAATCAGGAGGTCAGGTGATTCAGCAAAGACTGATGATGACCTGGGCTTTTTCTACGATGTCTTAGCCCATAACACAATCCTTGAGGCTGAGGTGAGCAGACTCAAAGAACTGCTTGCCAAAATGTCTCAGGATCAAAGTCCATCTGCCCCAATAAACCCACAGATGGCACCTTCATCTGAAGGTTCCCCAAACACTCACCACTACACTCAACTGAGCCACCAGCCACTGTTTTGGCACCACCTCTCAGGGACAGAACCCCTCTGAGCAGATGGTTGCTACCTTTCAAAATTCCTTACCTCTCATCACTCCCATCATCAATGAGATTGTGCATAAAGCCATTGATGAGAATCTCCTCAAATCTAAAACACTTGTTGATGATGCTGTGCAAAAGAAGCTTTCTGCCATTCAAACCCCTGAACCCAATGCACCCAAAAAGGGGGAGTCTAAGGCAGTGAAAGAAAGAAAGAGAAAGAGAGTGGAAGATGAGAAACAAGAAGAAAAAGAAAAGGAGTTAGAAAAGGAAAAACAGCTGATCACATACAAGAGAAAGAAAAGTGCTGAAACTCAAAAGCCTGATGAAGAGAAATCATTGGAAGATCTGATTAAAGAAGCTGATGAAGCTCACAGCAGATCAATGGACAGAATAATAGACCAACTCTTCAGACAGGGCTTTGATACAGCCACATTAGACACTGAGATCAGAAGGCTGGAGATTAAGAGATACAAGAAAGATGGGCCAGTTATAGTGTGATGGAAAGGGAGAGGTTGGAGATAATGATCAGGTTTATTGCAAAATACTTGGGAAGATCATTAATTGAGATTAAATCATGGACCAGAGACAGTATTCTGGCAATAACCACCAGAATCTGTGCTTCTGAAGCATTCAATAAGGGGTTGATTATCGAAGCCTTAGATGAAGCAGGGCTGGGAAGAGAACTGATATGGCCAAGCTTTCCAAAGCCAAACTTACCACAAAAATGCTAGATCAGCCTTCCCAAACTCCCACTCAAAAACAACCAACCCCACAACTCTCCAAACCAACTCAACCCTAAAACCAACTCCCTTACCCCAAAAACCACCTCAAACCACATCCAGTGATGCACCCAGAAGGAGGAGAAGGGTGTTGAGGATGGTAGAAGAAGAAGAAGAAGATGATGAAGAAGACAGTCTGCCAATCTCTGCTGTTCTAAAATTACCTGAGCCCAGAAGTCAACAAATGATCACACCAGACTTTCAGAGGCAAATGGTGAAAGTTAAGATTGAAGAAGAAGAACAGCAGAAACAGCACGATGAGCAACTTTTGAAGATGATTGACAAAGAGTTTCCTCAGTCATCATCTATACAAGCCATGAAGAAACACGCTCAAAGGCTGTATGCTCTCAGGTATACCTTTCAATATCAAAAGGAGAGAGTAAGGATTTGGCCAGACCCCAGGGTTAGTTCTAGAATTCATAAGAAATCCATACCAAGTAGATACAATGGCCAAGTGAGAAAGACCATAGATGCTGCTATTATGTTGGCCATTGTAGTCTCACCCTGGGAAATACTTGAAGACTTCAAGAGAGCCTACAAGTCAAAGATGACCCCTCAAACTCTAATGGAGAACAAAATGGTCAAGAAGGGGTTGTTATACAAGAGGCTTGAAGAGATCAAGAAAAATGAACTCCAGTTGTTATTAGAAGGGACTCACCCAGATGAATTTGCTTACAGAGAGATAACAACTGTTGAGTTGAAAAATGGAAAGACGATAAAGTACTTATCAGAGTACTATGGCCCAGAGTTCTTCTTCGAAGGAGAAGCAGAAGAACTCACTAAGGAGGAACAAGTTGTTCTCCTTGAGGCCTACGTCAGAGAGTCTTATAGACTCATCAATGGGAAGTAGGTTTCATGGTTGGGATAACGGCTCTGTGTCCAGTTCCCCAAGACAGAGTTCCCTTCCATCCTTTGACATTCACATCTACTGAAACCTGTTCCCTGGCCTGTGCTTATCTGATATCTCTGAAGCTGATCAAGAGAGTATTTCTGCCAAGAATAAGTGGGACCTCAATAAGCTTAAAGGTTTTGGCTGCATTGGTTCAGGGGAGTTTGTTGGACCAAAAGAACCAATGAGCCTGATCAGAAAAACCTTTAAGTCCCACAGACATTACAACAACTGAAGTAGTCTGCAACAGCTGAAGACATCAATGATAACAAGGTCTGAAGACAAAGTCTGAAGTGAAAGAGCTGAAGACAAAGTCTGAAGTGAAAGAGCTGAAGACAAAGTCTGAAGTGAAAGAGCTGAAGACAAAGTCTGAAGTGAAAGAGCTGAAGACAAAGTCTGAAGCTAAAGAACTGAAGACAAAGTCTGAAGACAAAAGCTGAAGACAAAGACTGAAGACCAAGTTTCAGATGTTGTCACAACAGCTGAAGAAGACCTCTTCAGTAGTTGTGATGGTTTCCTTTCAGTAGTTGTATTTTCCTTTTAGTACTTGTAGTTTCAGTAGTTTTATGTTTCTTGTACTTAGCATACTCTGAGATGTTCTCAGTTGTGAACATTCTCAGTAGTTTGCTTACTTTCAGTTGTTTGTAATAATTCTGTTAGACGTCACTATCAAGTGACATCAGCAGACGTCACATTCCCTTATATAAGGAATGGTGACCTAATTGTAATCCGTGCAGCTTGGAAAAACCTTGCAGCCGCCATACCAAAGCATGTGTGCATGAATGTTATCATCCCTTTTGCAGAAAACCCTATCTCTATTTAACCGTGTACTGTTTCATTGAATATTCATTGTGTTCTTGCTATATTTGTCTAATTCTTGTTCTAATTCCGCTGCGATTCAACTCTAATTGATCAAACTTAGATCACTGATCCTAACAATTCCAAATGGATAAGTTTGTGTTCAAAACAGTCACGAATGAAATGTATGCGGATGTCAATGTGTTTTGTCTTTGAATGCTGAATTGGATTCTTCATAACATTTAAACTATAGTATTATTAAAAAAAGATTTTAGTATCATAAATATTTAGGCCATAATCAATGAGTTGTTGTTGAATCCAAATAATTTGTGAACAACAACTTGAAGCAACCATATATTCAGCCTCTGCAATGGATGTGGATATTGTCTTCTGTTTCTTGCATTGCCATGAAATCAACCTATTGCTAAGAAATTGGCAACCGCCAGTGGTAGATTTCCTGTCCAAGTTACACCCTGCATAATCACTGTTAGTATAAGCAAATAAATTAAAATCAAAATTTTTAGGATACCAAAGGCCGAGTGTTGGTTGACCCTTGAGATACTTAAAAATCCTCTTAACAGGTTTCATGTGAGATTCCTTTCGATTACTTTGATAACGTGCACACTGACAAACAGGAAACATGATGTCTGGTCTGCTTGCAGTGAGATACATCATAGATTCGATAATTGATCGATATATGTGTTGATCAACATCTTCTCTTGTGAAATCTGGAGTCAAAGTAGGATGAGAAGACATAGGAGTAGGAGCTGTCTTGGAGTCTTGAAATTTGTATTTGTCTAAGGTACTGTGAATATACTTTTCTTGATATATCAGTATTCCCTTATCATCTTGTTTAACTTGAATGCCCAAGAAAAACATCATTTCTCCGAGAGAACTCATCTCAAATCTCTTCTTCATTACTGCTTCAAATTCCTTGCATAAATCATCATTGGTAGATCTGAAGATAATATCATCGACATAAACTTGAACGAGAATAAGATCATCACCAGTCTTCCGTATGAATAAAGTTTGATCAATGGCACCTCTTGTATAACCATTTACAAGAAATGTTCAGTGAGAGTGGCATACCAAGCTCGAGGTGCTTGGTGTAAGCCATAAAGTGCTTTGTCTAACTTGTAAATATAGCCAGGATGGTCTGGATCTTCAAAACCTGGTAGTTGACAGACATAGATTTCTTCTTTCAATCCACCATACAAGAATGAAGTTTTTACATCCATTTGATATACTGTGAAGTTCTTGTATGAAGCATATGCCAGAAAATTTGTATAACATCTAGTCTTGCAACAGGAGCATATACTTCTTCATAATCAAGTCCTTCAATTTGATAGAATCCTTGAACAACAAGTCTGGGATTATTGCAGACAATCACATCCTTTTCATCCGTCTTGTTCTTGAAAATCCATTTCTTAAAAATCCATTTCGTAGTGATTGGCAGTTTACCCTTTGGTAATTCACACAGATGCCATACATTCAGCTTCTTGAATTGCATCAGTTTGTCCTGCATGGCCTATACCTAACTGTTTTCTTTTAATGCCATTTCAACATTCTTTGGCACAACTTGTGATAGAAAACATGAATACAAACATGTATTTATTGTTCCTGATTGACTTTGAGTTTGCACAACTTGTGATAATGGACCAATGATTGCATCTGTTGGATGGTCTCTATGAATTCTCAACTATGGAATAGCATATTCAGAGATAACTTCATCTAAGTTAGACATATGTCCAACTGGTTCATCAGCAGTGCTCCCACCTTCAGGTTGATAAATAATATCTTCGTATTGAATATCATTGTTGACAGAAAGATCTTCAAATTGTACTTGAATTATATCAATTGGATCAACTTGAGTAGAGGAAGAACTCTAATCTGAAACTTGTGGAGCTTATTCAACAACTGGATCATCATGAGGTAAATCCATTTCAGAAACAGAAGTTGAAATAGCTGCAACACTTGAAGAAGAAGGTATATCTGAAGATATTCCTTTTGCTTGAGGAGTCATAGATCCAATATCATCAGCAAAGATATCTGGAATTAAGGATGTCAAAGGTAGATTAGCAGTAGAAACATTAAATGATTAATTAAATGTTTCAAATAAAGAAGCATAATCATAAACCCATGAAGGTACAGAGCCTGCATCTGTTTTGTTAGATTCTTGCCAATCAATATCAAATGACTCAATTATTTGTTTTGATATTTTATTATAAACCAGATATGCTACTTTGTTAGCTGAATATCCAGCAAAATAACATTCATCAGCTTTTTCATCAAATTTTGATTTATTATCAGATGTGTTTAACAAAGTACGACAGCATCCAAATGTTTTGAAATATTTGACTTCGGTTTGTGTTTGAAAAAGATTTCTTAAGGAGTCATATTTTGTTGTTTATTGGTTAACATACGATTCTGAACATAACATGTAGTGTTAACAGCTTCAGCCCAAAATAATGACGCTAATTTGGCTGCTGATAACATAGTTCTGGCTGCTTCAATTAAAGTTATGTTTCTTCTTTCTGCAACTCTATTTTGTTGTGGAGTTCCTGTAGAACTGAATTGTCATGCTATTACTTTTGAATCACGGAATTCATTCAATGTATGATTGTAAATTTTTTCCATTATCACTGTGTATGCATTTGATTGTTTTGTCCGTCCGATTTTCCACTAGTGTCATGAATTTTATCAGCAAATGAGGTGTCTCATCTTTGGTTGCTAAGAAGAAAACCCATGTAAATCTAGAAAAATCATCAGTAATAGCTAAACAATACGCACGACGTCCCAATTCAAAACACTAACAGGACCAAATAAATCCATGTGTAATAATTGAATAATAGAGTCAATTTTAGTATGAGCAATTGGTTTATGAGGAAGTTTGTATTGTTTTCCTTTTGAACATGACAGACAATGTTCATTTAGTTGAAATTCTTTTAAAGGTAGGCCAACAACATGATTTTCTCTAACTAGTTTGTTCATAGTTTTAACATTAACATGACCAAGACGACGATGCCATAACAAAGTATCGCTTTTTGAGGCTTTAGATAACAAACACTACGCAATTACAAAAGAATATGTACCATTCATGTCTAGTAAATATGTGTCTTTGTCTCTTGGGGTTCTTAATAAAATCCATTCATCAGGAATTATAAAGCCATGTTTTAGAATAATACATTCTTTATCACAAATTTGAGAGACACTAAGCAAATTATGTTTTAGTTCCTCTACAATACTGACATCTTCAAAATTTAACACACCATTTGTCACTGTACCTTTCTTTGTAATCTTACCACCTTTATCTCCCGCAAAGATAACATATCCTCCGTTGTATGGTTATATGTTGTTTAACAGAGATATATTACCAATCATGTGTCTTGAACAACCACTATCTACATGCCAGACACTGTTGATAGCTTGTCTTAGTTGTTCCTGCACATTTGAACAAATTTATTCATTTTTAGGAACCCAAGCCATGGTTGACTTGAGCTCTTTGTTTTTATCTAAATATGATACATTTGGTAATATCATATCTCTTTTGTCATCAAAAACACATTTATCAACAACAATAGGCTTAGGGGATTTGTCTTTAAATTTCCATCTTTGAACTAGTTTGATCTGTGGTGTGGTGGAATTGTAATCATCAACTTGTACTGATTTTACTGTTGACTTTTCTTTGCTTAAATCAGTATTGTTTTTAGCAAAAGAATTTGACTTATTTAAGTTTCTTTTCAAATTTACATTTACAAAGAAACATTTTCTATTGTTTGAAATTGAATTATGAAATCTCTATTTTCTTGTCAATTGATGTTGATGATTACAATTTCTAGCCTTGTGATTTGGCTTTCCACACACATAACAACATATAATATGATATGAATTAGACGCTTGTATGTTTTGCACGAACTATTTTGGATAACTTCCATTGTTATCACAGAATCTGGCCTTAGTATGTCCTTGGCCTTTTGATTCTTTAATAGTCTCTCTTTCCTTTTTCTAGTTATGAATTGTTTGAGATGATTCCGGAGAAAATGAGGTATTGGTCCTAGCTTTTAGATTCACTACTGATGCTGATGTAGCATGTTTTGTGACTTTATCCTTATGAATCTCTGTACTGGAGTAGGACTAGTGTCTTTTAAACCTGTTCTACACACATCTTGTTTCACAGAGTTAGCAATAATAGAATATTTATTTTTAAAGAAACTAGCATTGGTTTCTTTAAAAATATGATCCTCCTTATCAATGTTGCCTATAGAAACAAATCTGTTCTTGAAATCCGTTTTCAAGTCAGATATGGATGTTGTGACACGTTTACTGTCTTTATTCTTAAAGTTCATTTTTGATTCCTTTTTTTTTCTTTATTTGACAATTTTGAACAAACATTTGAATCAACAAAACTGCAGATCTTTTATTTATGACAGATGATGAATTACAAGATTGTTTTTCATTACAAATCTTATTTTCCTTAAAGTCTATTTCATCATCGCTCTCCCACTCTTAACCAACCCTTCTATCTTCACACTTTCTGTAAAAAAATTGTCATGATTAATATTAATTTTAGTTTTTGTGACAGGGTCAACAGTCAGTGAAACATTGACTGAAGGTGTGAAGTCAGTGTTTGGTTGAAAACCTAATCCATAGGTCTTTCATCAGGAGTTGTAATTGATGAAGGCAAAGGTGTATAATCATGATTAATTGATGGTGTAATGTTAGCATAACCAACTCCACTTTTACCACCATTAATTTTCTGTGTCATCTGAGACTTGATTATACCTTCAACCATGTTTGATGAAAGCTCAAATTTTTCAACAACTGATTTTGTAGATAAAAGTTCACTGTTGAGTTTGTTAATTTCTAAAGATAGTTCATCATTTCGTGTAGTCAAATCTTTTATATTACACTTTTTATCATGAAGATTTAGTTTTGATTGATAAATTGAATTATTTAAACCATCTATCTTTTCTTTAAAAATTTTCTCATCAAATTTGTATTTACGAGCATGATATTGAAGTTTTTCAGTTTCTAAGATCAAGCGTTCATTATGAACTCTAAATCTGTTTACCTTTTCTATGCAATTATCAGAACAAAGATTAGAATGTACCTCTTCAACTTCTTCTAGTTTCTTTGTCTCTTCAGGCACAACTTGTACCATGAAGGCCTTTAGCACCATCTTCTCTTCTGCTTTAATTGCTGGAGTGATCTCAACAGCATTTTTCTTTTTATCGCATGAGATGTTAGAGTGAACTCAACAGCATTAACAGATTCTTTAATTTTGACTGGAGTGATCTTAATAGTATTTTCTTTCATCTCAACTTCCTTTTTATTGATCTAGGTTGAATAAGCTGGAGTCAACTCAATAGTTGTTTTCTTTTCTTCTTCAGCATTCTCAGTCACAATTTCAACCTTTTCCACTTCCACTTTCTCAAACACTTCTTTTAGCAACTTTTCAGACACAAACTCAGCCAACACATTCTCTTCAATTTGATCTTCAACACTCTGAAGTTCTGCTAACAGGGTAGTAGAAAGCTTCATATCTAATACCTCTATCTGGTCACACCAGTCATACTCTCTTTCTGTCTATACCAGTGCTTTGGTATTAGATGTACTAGCCTTATCTCCTTTAGTTTCAACTTTCACCATGACCATCTTCTTTCCATTATCAGTTTGAACAGACCTTCCCTCAGTGCATTCTCTAGCAAAGTGACCAGGTTTGTCATAGTTGTAACATCTCAAGTTTGATTTGTCAAACCTGATTTTGCTAGAGTTGTTTAGATAAAAAACTTTTCTCCCGGTTCTTCCTGGAAAATTCTTAGCACGATACACCACCATGGCCATCTAATATTTGATGTCATTCTCTTCTACATCATCTGGGTTGACTTGTTGCAGATCATCAATCATGATGTTTGGTGTATTGAGTCTTCTAGTAGAGAAAGCTTCACAGTTGTTCATGAATGAGGTAAAAAGAGCAAGGTGTTCTTCTGCTATCTGAATTGTCTGCTTGTTTGGTTGGGAATTGATAACAAATGCTTGTTGTACAAGTTGAAATGATTGACTTTAAGGATAGGATGGGATAAATGGTTGAACTTGAGGCAAAGATTGATCCTTGACTGTTGAATGACCTGATGCTGATTGTTGCTGTTGCTGACACAACTGGGAGTAGCTGACATAGTAATTCAGATTACTAGCCATTTTGGCATACAAAGCAGATGCTTCAGCTCCCATTGTGTTGATATAATTGGCAGCCCTTTGTTTGTCATCCATATTATAGGACTTGATGGTTGAGATTAGATCGCTCAGGGATAGAGTAAACAAATCTTTGGTTCTCTTGATGGTAGTGCAGTTGTTGTTCCAGCTGTACGGTAGTGAGTTCAACAACTTCTTGTTCACTGAAATGTTTTCGAGTGTAATTCCTGCACTCTTCATTTTGGTTATGAGTTTGACAAACCGAGAAATCTAGGCTTCCAAAGTTTCACCAAGAATATGATTGAACATATTGAACTCTTGGTTAAGCATACCTTTCCTGCTTTCCCGCATGTCTTTGTTTCCTATTATCTGCTCTTCCATGGCATCCCAAAAATCTTTCGCCTTCCTGTAATCCTTGAACTTCTGGGCTATTTCAGTTGTAAGCGCCATAGTGATGTCATCAAGCTCTCTCTTTTTCATGTCTTCCTCATCCCATAGATGCTCAGGCTTCGGCACTAGGTCTCCCTTATCATTAGTGTATATTGGAATGTATGGACCTTATTTAATGGATCTCATCATCCTGGGTTCCGTGTAGATGACATGGTTCTCAAAGCGGTAGACCCAATCCGGGTAGTCTTCCTCGCTAAGAAGTCGGGGAGGCTTTGTGCTGGTTCCGATCTCATTGTCGAGATTGAGTGTAGCCGTATTGTGCTTCAGATTAGCCATCTTTCAAAACTTGAAATCAACTTCTTCAAAATTCTTCAACTTGAAGTTTTCGCTCGAATACTCAAGTTCTCACGCGAAATCTGACAAACTTTTCGCGCGAAAAGTTCTGATACTGAATTTTGTGAAAACCTCAACTTCTCGCGTGAAAGGAATCTTTTTGTAACAAACTTCTGCGAAAACTAATACTTTTCGCGCGAATACCCACTTTTCGTATGGAATCGCTAACTTTTTGCTTGATCCATTTGTGCCATTTTAAAGATTTTCAGCTTCAAGTTTTTACCCAATTGATTAAAGTTTGATTAATTAAACGTTCAATTAGTGATTTAGGTTCAAATAATGATCTTAGTTGTCTCTAATTGATTTAATTAAGCTTGTTTAAGGTCAAAAATATCTTCAAATCTTCAAATGCCGAGATTATAAGTGTCTCCATCTTCAAAAATGATCAAAGTTTGCAGCAATCAAGAATATCTTCAAGAATATGGTTCAAGAACACTCCAAAAGTCTCATTTCAATCTTCAAATCAATCGATCTAGAGCAACAAGGCTCTAATACCAATTGTAAGGATCAGTACAATATGTAGATCGATATCGTAATGAAAATGCGGAATATTGACATTACGGATAAGACTGAATCAGTGGATGAACAAAAACACAAGATGTAAATAACTTTAAATAGTATTGCTCTCTGATTTGATTACAAGTTACAGTATATGCAAAATCAGAAAATGAACAAAAGCTTACTAATTACATTACAAAACTCCTATTTATACAAATTAAGAGTTCTGCGCGAGTGACTAGTTCTCGCGCAACTTTATGTCGCGCGAGAACCAGTTTTCATGCGGCAATTTTACTTCTCGCAAGTCTTGATCTTCTTATCTTGATTTGATTTCCCGAGCCTCTAGGTTCAACCCTTACAAAGTGCGATGTCACAAGTATGATTTTGGTTTTGAAGCAAATGTATTGTTTCGTGATTTCATATAGTCGATTCATTGTTTTAAACTAGTGATTCATTGTTTTATATTCTTTATGCCAATTTTATTCTTTTGTTAAAGTTTATATAGTTTTTTTTTTTTTTGGATTTGTAGTTGCTTGGTCTTGTACTCAACGATGATGATGATCAATTAACAAAGAAAAAATGGTGATTTACTGTAGAAGATCCACTAGTTGGAAAATACGATGGAACCAAATATGATTTACAAATAAAGAAAGGCGATTTATCGTAGAAGAGTCACTTGTTGCAAAATACGATTTAAACAAAAAAATGATTTAGTCAAAATAATAGGCGACAAGATACGATGATCTTGATGTTATTTTTTATAAAAATTGATGATATGTTATACGGTTACATATTTGTAAAATGTTACTAATTATTATAAATTAATGTGTTATAGTAAGGCATGACCGACCTTAACTGAGAGTTGGCAGGTGATTAATAATGTGTGTTTGTGATGATAGTTAATAAACTACAATTATGAGGGCAAAGAAAAGGTAAGTGTAAGGATTGTTATCGGGTGGTAAAAGTTTTAATGTTTAAACGTTTTTTTTTTATGTTTTATGCATTAATTGATATGAAATAGAGTTACTTTTGGAATGATTTTGTGTTGAAGGTAATATACTAATATATGAAGATCATGCAAAAAATAGGACGCTAATTGGAAACTGAGAGAAGAGGAAATGATAAAGACGTTATGGATTGTGGTAACTTAAAATGTGCATAAGTTGAGCTGGGAGAAGAATTACAGGATCGCAACCTATCAACGGAAAGCTCTCGAAAAGTTATAAGCAAAAAATAATAGGTGATGTGGTGGGTAGCGCCCCCGACGCAACTAGCGTCAAAAATTCATGATTTTTGATGCTTGGGTGCCACCAATGCTGGCCATCACTTTTGATGGATTTCAACCAAATTTTGTGAGATCTAATTAAAAGGAGATTAACCCTAGATTTTTTTTATGTAAATTGTTTTTCATTTCCTAATTAATAGCCCTATTCACTGATTCAATGTGAACTCGACATCCTACTTTTTACTATTAAAGGTGATTAGACACTCGTTTGTCAATATTTTGACCTACCAAGCGGCATCGATCATCATGCAACCAGTAAAAGAGGCTCTTGTAACAATCACATGGATCATCATCCTAATTCATTGTGAGATTGAATTCCTTGGGATTCTATTATGTATGCAAAGAACGAGTCTACACAAAGAAGTGGAATACCCAAGGTAACAAGAAAGTGAAGAAATAAAGCAAAACAAAAAAAAAGTAAAAAGAAATATTATTTTTTTGAAGTTTTTGATTTGTATGAAAAACATTTAAACTAAGCAAAAGCTTAACACTTTATGCACGAGTTCTTCAACAACGACGCCATTTTGATCTAGCTATCTTTATTGTGTAAGAGTAAGTAAGCTCGTCTGCGTAGGAAATTCATGGAAAGTGCTTAACTAAACTAGAACTAAGTTACATATTACGAATGACTTTTAAAATCAAAAGCTAAAACTTTGGATGATTTTATGGAATGCAATTGCAAAAATGAACAACTTTAAAAGAGATTGTAATAAATAACGTGAAATTAATCACTTTCGGGTTTCAATTCCGTAAAATCACAATTGATACATTGAAAAGGGTTTGCACAAACACAACTCAAGATTATGGATTTTGATCAATGTGATAACAAAGGAACAATGTTTTAATATTTGGTCATTGATCTGGTTGTCAAGACTCGATCAAAAATAAGTTAATATATCGATGTTAGCCACCTTTATTACATAAAGATAAGTAAGGTCGTCTCTGCAGGAAATTTATGGAAAGTGTTTAACAACCAAAACTATTAAATTAAAGATACAAAGTTTGAAAACAGAAATCAGAACTTTGAATGATTTCTAGAACATTAATACAAAAAGCAAGAAACTTTGAAACGAATTTATTAATTAATGGAAACATAATCACTTTCGAGTTTTCAATTCTGCAAATCAACAATTAACATGTTTCATTAGGATTTGCAAAATGATACTTCAAGATCTTAACTTTTGATTAAAGTGATAACAAAGAAACAATCTTTTAAAATTCTTTCATTCACAATATTACCAATTTACGTCTATCAAGTTGTTTACTAGTCATACTGAGTTAATGTTGCGAGAAACCGAAAACTGACATCAAGCACATAACATTATTTATAAAAAAAAACCGTTAAATCAACCAAAAATTGCATTTAAGAATTCAATGTTTATCACAGAACCCTAATAAAAACATACCAATAGTCTTTCTTTACTGGAATGATTCACCCAGAAGCGATTACAAAGTGAACTAGGCACACATTGTCGTCATTATGCCTTCGATCTTGAACTGGAGAATGTTTGTAGATGATTTGGGATAAATTGAGGAGCTTGAAAGCACCAAAAATCTCTTTGAAATCACCAATATTTGGTTGAGAAAAGTTGTTCTTCGAAAATGGGTTAGATAAGTTTAAATAAACTTAAAGTTCCATAAAATCCGGAGGCTGTTAGGGCACTGGCGTATGATACGTTGGCCATGGGCGTATCATATGCCCATCCTTGTTCTTTAACGTCCACAAATACGCCACCCATACGATGCCCGACATATTATACGCTCTACCTGACCTCACTATGCCTTTTTTTGTACTTTAGATATTTATATCTTTCATCCTTTTAGTTCCGTGTTTTGCTCCTTTTTCCCTAAAATAGATCTTCTTTAGCTCCAAACACCTACAAATCAAAACATAAAAAAAGTAACTTATTCCACAATAATCACAATGTAAAATCACACATTTAGATCAATTAAACACTGAACTATTACCACACTATCAGTCATACACAGTATTACCAGTTCACCTTTATCAAATTATCTACTTCCCTCGATGAGCAAAGTATGCAAGAATGCTAAAAAATGATGATGAAGCAAATAACTTTGTTTATAAACAAATTGTTAAACTCAATTAAAACCTTCAATTACATTCAATCACAAAGTGCTCAACACAAAACTCTAGTCTAAACAGCACTAACCATCTCACATAGCAAGAGCTCTCCACCCAAAAGAAATCACGAATTATATTGCCACGCATCGGCATGCTTTAATATTCAATGGTTGGTTGGAGGTTGTTTATATTTGATTCGGGTGAAATGGTGATGGAAGAAACTGATAAAATTGCCTTTAAATGTCCAAATCTCATATGGGAAAAGTCTTATTCGAAACCCTAATGATTGGGTTCAAATAGGAGAGAAAATTCTCAAATGTAATTATCTTTTTGTTTAGTTTTCTTTTATTTTAGTTTGCATTATCTTTATGTTATCAAGTTTACTATAAATAATAGTGCTTGATGAAATTATTATTAGTTTTTAATTAAATTGAACTTATAAGAACTTTGTTCTTGAACCATTTAAAATCCATTTAAGACTTTTGATTATCAATCGCTTTTAAGTCATTTGACTGTGTTCGTAACTTCATCATTTGGTATTAGAACTCTTGGTTGTATCAAATGAATCGTTGTGATAGTGAGTATACTTATGTGATAGTGAGTATTCTTATGTGATAGTGAGTATTCTTATGTGATAGTGAGTATTCTTTATGTCTATTACTATGGCACTTTCTACTAATCTCGTATAGTTATCGAAGCTTTAGAGGTGCTAAGGTGTTATAGGATACTTTGGAGAGTCAACTCTTGGGAAACAAAGATATGAGGGAGAGCAAGAAGTACATGTTGAATAAGGAGTTTAACATGTTCAACCATCTGACTGGAGAAACACTTGAGGCTCAAATTAGCACATTTGTGAAGTTGGTTACTGAAATAAAAAGTGCAGGTGTTGAATTGACAAACTTATAAGTGAAAAATAAGTAGCTAAATTCTATTCCATACAGTTGGAAAAACAACTCTACATCTATTAAGAGAACCAAGGATCTCTTTAATCTTTCACTAATTAATTTGATATCCACTATCAAGTAACATGATATGGATGACAAATAAATGTAGCAAACTATTTAAGTTCTTTGGGTCCTGAAGCAACTATTTTCTTTGTGAATATGCCAAGGAATCCCAAATACTATTTGAGTTATACTCAAATATGCCAATAGTAGTAGCCCATTGTTCTACTTATGTCAAAGGTTTAACACAATTTGTTCATATATTATATCTTTACTTCAAGCTTAATTTTCTTAAGCTACTTGAGTTTCACATGTGAATCAAGCTTACATTGCTAAGGCAAAATTCTACTCTACCAAATCAGACTGTTCAGATTGTTAAGGTACATCTGGCCTTGTTTACAACTTTCTTGTCAAGTTATGAAGCTGTCGTGGGTGGAAGACTATCTTTTCTAAAACTGTGTCAAATTAACTAGTAGAAAATCTTCTGGGATAAATAGTAATAGCAAAATTGGATTTGATAATACTCACTAGATGCTATAGCTGTGACAAATCAAGGCATTTGGCTTGGGAATGTAGTGAACCTAAATTACATAACCAGAGGGAAACAAGAAGATGGTGACTGCTGAGATTGAAACTACTGCAATAAAGCTAGTTTATCTATTTCTAAAAAGGCCATGCTATCTCAAACAGCTGCTGATTATGATTGGCTTGACCCATTGCAAATTCTAGAGATAAAAGTTGGTACAACATTGTTTGCAGAAGTTCAAAAGGAGAAAGATCATGATGGAAAATTCATTTAAAGTTAAGTTATTTATTCATAAAAAGAGATTAAAAAATTACAAAATTGTTTTGATTCTACTTTAAAAATATCAAAAGGAAAACTTTCTATTTAATCATCATCATTACTTGAAAATGATCAAATTTTGATAAATTTGAAAAACTGTGAAAACTTTAAAAGGTTTTGACATTTGAAAATATTTCGAAAAACCCTTATTTTTCTCATGAAATATATGCAAAACTTGGTCAAAATTTCAAACGTTGAAAATTTTCATAATATACAAAAGCATCCAGTTGAGTGTTGGTCGTGCAAAACTCAGATGCGAAAATATAATGGTGTATGTGTATGTGTGTCATGTGAAAATAGTCTTTACATGAACTTTTAACATACATAGACTAAAAACACTCTGGTCATCTGTTTTTCCGCTTATTGCTGTTACTATTCAGGTTATTAATCTTGTTGTGATCATGGTTGTTTACAGGTGAGATAAAAAAAAATGGATACTTCTAGTCACTGCATTTTGATTGTTTTTAAAGTTTTCTAAGTCGGACACATAAGGTTAAGATTATTAGATACTTTTAGTGGATTAACATTATGTTAGACTTAGGTATTAGGCTTATTCAAACACCATAGGATAGTTAACTTGGACATTGGACTTGAAAAGTGATCAAATTCAACTAAGTTTGTAACAATTTAGCATGGTATAGAATATGCAAAAACTTTGTTATGAAGATGAACGGTCACGAAAACATTCTAAGATTTGGTTGAATTTTGCTAAAGCAATAAGATATTTTGAATAAAAAGCGAAAATTTTGAATTTAGGTTAACATAAGCGATAACTTGCTAAGTCATGAATAATCAAGCAAAAACTTTTTGTTTTTGCGAAAGCTTCTGTTTTTGCAAGAGCTGGTAGTTTTCACAAAATACTTTTTACTTAAGTGAAAACTTTTAGTCTTTAACACTAAGAAAATTTTTATGCTTTTGTAGTTTTTTTTTAATAATTTTTTATTTTTTTATTCTTTTATTTTTACTTATGGCTAGGCAACTGATGATCGTTCATATACGGGTGATGTCCAGAAGATAAGCGAATCTTCCAATCACTTATAGAGGGACTCAGGAACTTATGTATATTTATTATTATTTCTACACAAGTACAGCTTATGAGAAGCTTGTCATAATGTTTTGGAATACTACCACTAATGGTAGAAATGATCAGCATACGCTTTCTATTCGAGCCACTATTTAAGGGAAAGACACTGTCATTACCGCCGAGGTTGTTAACCAAGTCTTGCTGCTTCCTTAATGAAATTTGATTTTGTTTTGTTTTTGATTTCTTAATCAAGATGGGCTAGAGCATCGTTATCCTTCGTTAGAGAATTAGTACTTGCCTCCGTATCAGAAATTTTTACTCCATGTGGTTGTGCATTGCTTGAGCAGTTAAAAAGCTTATGTTATAGTATGAGTATAGCTTTTTCTTCTATGATGATTACCCTTATAAAAGATCATCCATTTAGCATATCCATAGTCATTTTATTGAAGATGCAGAAGCGTGTGATAGCTAATAGAGCGAAGAAGTTCAATTGTATCCTAGATTCATTTAGATGATACTTAATGCATTACATCCTAAGTTTGCAGTTATGGAGACTCCTTTCCTCGACCCAAACCTGATATGTTCACTTATATGCTATCTGCAATGGGAGTGCTTATAATAGGAACAACTTTGCCAAACTTGAGAGATTTTCGGAGATACAAGAACTTCCATAATAGCATCAAAGAACCATTAGCACCAGAACATCAACAACAAGAAAAATAGTATCCACTGGTCACTAAACCTACTGATCAATCATCTCAAGCACTAAAGACATCTATTGAAATTTCGGGTAGTTTAGATTAAGGAAAAGGAAAGACAACTAAGACTGAGTTTGTAGAAGGTATACTTGAGTCAAATTCAGACTCTGACTCAAGTACTAATGAGGAAAGGATTAGGATTACGGAGTATGTGTTATGTAAGGCCCTGATTCTAGGAGCTCATAGTTGGCCTTTCATAGCAAAACAAGAATTTAAAACATTGATTTAAATAACATTTGCAGTGAAAATTACTTTAATTCAATTTCGTCATGACATAAATCAAAGGAATATTAATTTTGTCTTAAATACATCAAACAAGTCATAAAAGAGTGTTTAATAATCTTCTTAATCTGGCATGCCAGTCTTCAGTTGCCAAAAGCTTTGGATCCATGCCCCTATCTATCTAAGCCCAACAGCTCACCTATCAACTGATATGCATACAAAAGTCAGCTTCACTGAGTGAATTCTAGGTTTTATTTTATCAGATAATCATTCAGCGAGATATGTTAACTTTATTATTATAAAGAAATAGTCATCACATGAACAAACATATTTACTATACACAGACTGTCACTTTATCAATAATTTATCATTAAGGCTTTCGCTTATTCATTTTCTATTACTCTTCTTTATCCGTCAATTCCTAGTTACTATGTCTCGAGATCTGCCCAAGGGCTAGAACCCCGCTTTTGATGAACACAAAACTTTACTTTATCCATGCTTGTGATGAACAAAAGACTTTACTTATCTATGCTTGTGATAACACAAGACTTTACTTAATCCATGAGAGCACAACAAATGCAACTCTCCTTTATCCTTTGCTTGCAAGACTTTACTTTAGCAATGGTACATTTTTACGAGCTCAATACATTTCTTAAGTTTCACTTACATCTTTAATTATACATATACTTATACATGCTAAGAATCAACTCATAGTCCATATATTCACATTCTTCAACAAAGAATACAAACAGTATAACCGCCCCCCGCGAAACAGCGGGGTTCGGGGGTGGCAGCCCCTGATAGCAGGTTCTAGGGGCAGAGCCCCTAGTGGGGTCACAAGGGCAATGCCCCTGGCTGGGGCTGGGCTGCCAGGTCAGCACGAAGAAATTTATTTGAAGACTTTATAGATCATAATTTGTTAATGAAAATTTTTATTTTCATTTAAAAAAAACATCTTGAAATCTTTGCCATAAAAATAGTATATTTAGTATGCATATCGCCCCAAAACATTGAAAACGTGTACATAAGGGGGTCTAGAACTTACCTGGTCAGTAGTAACTTCACTCTAAGTTACTTAAGCTATGATCACGTTACACGGTCTGCATATAGTTACACACCAAAATGTCATTGTCTACACATTTTCGCACATAGTTTCGCATGGCAGTTTCGCGGCAGTTTTCGCATGGCAGTTTCGCGCCATTTTCGCATGGCAGTTTCGCTGCTAAAATCGCCCACTTTCTAAGCTTTTTGCATGATCTCATACATAAAAATATGACCTTTATGTGATTCTTTTGCAACTTTTCAAAACCCAAACCCTAAAAAGTCGATCTGATCTAAAGAGATGTTCGAATGAAGATTCTTACATGGATTTCTCTCTCTTTCCTTGTTGTTTTAAAGTACAAACACCAGATCTTCAATCCTCCAACCAATAAAGCTTCCATCCTTTGATTCCTTTATTTTCTCATCTCTACTCTCTCTCTTTAGAATGCTAGGTTTGGGTTACAATGAGGAGAAAGATGGCTGATTAGGGTTTTTAATGGGTGCTTATGGGTCCTTAACCCATAAGGTTAATTTGGCCCATAATCTATTTTTCCTCTTATTTATATTAAATAATCCTAATTAAGTCATTATTATTAAATTACTCGCTTCGACTTTCGGGGCGTTACATGTTACAACAGAGTGCCAGTGGTTCCTCTACCATTGGCTACTCCTAAGAGAAAGTTAGTGATTTAGACAAAGATTATCTTTCTAAAATTCACTGAATACCAGTGAAGGAAGAGTTAGCAAGAAGAAAGCTAGGAGGGATGTTTAAGTAGAAAACCTAAGGGTCAGGTAACCAACCAGACTAAGTTGTTCCTAATGTGCCTATTTGATGCACCTATTACATCACAGTTTGCACATAGTAGAAGCTGCTCTACAACTTTAGTTCCTATAGCGTCCATAGCCGTAATATTTCATTAGAACCATTTTATACACCACCATATGATCCAGTTTACACAGAGAGTTTAACCAAGATATATTCTAAGCACTCCACCTGAAGCTTATTAGCGACATCATACAACCATAGACAGACTAGTGACCAACAATGCTCAAGAAGGTTTCTAGAGTTAGAGAATGACATGATACTAAGTAAGGCATATGAGGACTTGGTGATTAATATTAGGGTGAAGACATGAGGATAATGAATTAGAGAGTTAAGCCAAATTCTTATTTGATGTTATGGAAAGATATTATTTGCTCTATAAAGTATGGGCTGTTACATTTGAAAAGATACAATCTGACTAACATAACCATATTGAGACTTGTTGTTAAAAGAAGTAGAAAGTTAATGAACCCGTAAGGAGACTGAAAGTGTCTATCTAGTTGATAGAACTTCACAGGTGGTTCGGTGATAGAAGTTGATTACTGAAATTTAGACTAAAACTATAGAAGTAGTAATGTCAATTGAAGATAATGTTGAGACTAGAAAAAGAAGTTATTATATGATTAATACAGTTTGATTATATTATATTGATATGGATCAGAAGATGATGATATGATGATGAAATATAATAATGCTGATCATGAGATCATGATCATGATCATGATGGTGATGTGAAAGATGAGAGACCTAAAATAAGGATGATGATGATGATAATGATAGTGATGTTGATAAACCTAAAGGCGGACATGAGTAGTTTTAGACATTCTAGCACATCAGAAACTAAATAAGCTTCAGAAAGAGGCAGACGCGTCTAAGGAAGACGAACATCTTGAATGAGAATTAAAGGCTTATTAGAAGGAGTATTACACATTTCAGTATAATAAGTGTATACTTGATGTATGCAATCAGAGTTTGAAGATTTTGATTGTTTAGATAATACAATTGAGCTAGAGTACACAGATACATTCCGAAACAGCTTGAAGAAATTATTTAAAGACATTGTAGAAGATGTTAGTGAATCTTCATTTATGTTAATGTACCTAAGATGATTTAGATTTTCATCTGTTAAGGAAATCAAGTCACACTCCTAATTTTATTACTAAAGGAATGACTAATGATTAATTGGAGTTAAATCAGAAGTTGTTAATACTAATTACTTGATGGGAAAGCTGCTTTATACAAAGAAATGTTTCAAGCTCCACCACCATCAAAGCAGAAACACTTTATGTGTTACTTAAAGAATGAAAACAAGTACACAATCCAACGGCTATTATCAGTTGGATGTTTGATGGTGAGAAAGAATTATATGTTGTGAAAGGAAACTAGGGTGATTATTTATTATAAAAATGAATATGATTTCAACACATTGATAGCAACCGATCTATATGCCATGAAAAGGGCCATTCAAGTCACAATCCAATGATCTAATGCAATAGGAATGTAATTGGAGAGAATGCAAGTACAATTTAAAGAATTGAAGTCGGCTACATTAGAAGTAATCCAAGATGAATCAAGATACATCCAAAGACTAATACATTGGATTACAAGAGTTTTTTAAGTCCGAGGATTGCATGAAATATTTCAATTCATGCACCTGTGCGGACTAAGAGTTTGGCTAGTTGCTAATATGGATTTGTGAAAACGATGCGGTGATGTAGTAATCATTTCTATTTTATAAGAATATAGGATTATTGATCTAATTGATTTGCTAAGTTTGGAAAAGAGGATATGCTTAAACTGGAATCTTATCCAACTGAACTGATGTGTATGTTCATTTTATTGCTGCTCATTTCGGTTGGATGCTTAACAAGCTTTGGGGAAGAGAATGTATCATACGAAGGTGACTATAAGGGAATGTGGATCTGTGATTGTATTGATTCATCGAGCCTAGGTGGATTTTGTAGTGTTTACAAATAGAGGCTCAGAAATCAAAATAAAGTTCATACAAAAACTCATCACAGTATACGGAAACCTTTATGTGAAAAGATGAGTTGTGGGAGAACTTTGAAAATGTGCAAGAATTTTGTAAATATAAGATACTTTTTATAATTAATATAATAGTTTAATTTTGATATAATAGTTTTATTTTTCACTCGGTCTATGGTATTTACTAAGACAACACTTTTTGGTGTGTGATACAATAAAATCTTATTTAGATTGTGTGTTCGGCTAATAATGTCTAAAAATAGAAAGTATTTATTCCGCGTTTGTTATAGGTTTTCGATCAAATATTGAGTGATTGTGAGTACATCTAGTCCTTTACACCTAGTATTGCGTTGGAGTAGGAATATGGCGGCACGCAGTTTGTAAATTTTCTCTAACATTTTTAGCTTATATTTATAAAAATTTTTTTTATCATTTCTTTTATTCACTTTTCAATCTTTTATCTATTAGTAAAATTTAAAACAACAGAGGAAAAACTCAAACACTATTGTTGGAAGTATGATTTTACTAATATATTTTGTTTTCTATATTATAAATTTAAAAATTCGACGAATACATAATATGAAGAAAATAAAATAAGAAAAGTAGATTGAAATAAGGTCATTTTTAAATATTTTTTTGTTGTAATGACAATACAACTGGTACTTTAGCGGCTGCCTATAGTTTGTAAAGCAAAGGTTCTAGTAGTCTAGGAGCATCACTTATGGAAAGGTCTAAGTTTCAATGTGGCAAGTGTTATGTATATGGGTGTAGATTAGGAATAGAATATGATAACATTTTCTGTTAAAAAATATTCAAAAACCTACATACTCATCCAATCAACTCACGTATCACCTCCGATTTGACACGTGTCTTGATCCTGAACACATCAGTAGAGAGCGTACAGTTTGCCATGCACCAATAAGAATGTGCCACACATGATCATCACTATTAATTTCTGTTGTTGTTATGATTATGATTATTATGATTGTTATGGTTATGGTTATAGTTATTTATGGTTATGATTATTCTTGTTATGGTTATTGTTATTATGGTTATTGTTTATTTCTATTATTATTATTTCTCATGTCGGTGTACATAGAGGATTGTTAGATTTTTTTTTGTATATTATATATATATATATAGTAAAATTGAGATTTTTTTTGTATATTATATTTATATATTATATATAGCAAAATTGAGACATAGAAGGACATCTAGCTTGCTAGCTTGCGAGCTCTTTTACTATACATAAGACCCGGGTTCGAGTCTAACATTCACTATACTTTGCATGCTTTCTTATTAACCTATATTTTGGTTTCTCATATAAATATAGTAGTTCAAATTATATCTATCTTAAAAAACGTTATTATATAATCCTACGTGTTTATTTTATGTGTAATTTTGTTTGGAACAGTTGAGTCAATATTATAATTTTATTTCGTTGGTATAATTTTTGAATTACGCTATGTTTTGATGTAGATTTTTTTTGTATTATATATTATATATAGCAAAATTGAACATGGAAGGACATCTAGCTTGCTGGCTTGCGAGCTCTTCCTCATACATAAGACCCGGGTTCGAGTCTAACATTCACTATACTTTGGCATACTTTCTTAATTAACCCATATTTTGTTTCTCATTAAATAATAGTATTTTCAAATTATATCTATCTTAAAAACGTTATTATATAATTACGTGTTTATTTTTATGTGTAAATTTGGTTTGGAACGAGTTGGGTCAATATTATAATTTTATTTCGTTGGTATAATTCGAATTACTCTATGTTTTGATGTAAATTTTGCTAGGAATTTGTTAGGCAATGTAATCTATGTTTTATCATGCCGCCTATGGCTTCCCTCGCACTTGCTTATTTTGATGTACGTTTGAGTTGTTCTACGTTCATTCGATGATACTAATTCGTGTTACCCATGTTTTAGTTAAATTTAGTTCGGAGCAAGTTGAGTCGATTATATTTTTACTTGATCATGACACGTACGTCGCCGCCGCAACAACGCGCGGCGAGTTAAATAACTAGTTATGATTATTCTTATTGCTATTATGGTTATGGTTATTATGGTTATGGTTATTATTATTATGGTTACTATTTAATTACTATTATTACTATTATTATTATAATTATTATTACTATTATTATTATTATTATTAGTATTATTATTATTAGTATTACTATTATTATTAGTATTAGTATTATTATTAGTATTACTATTATTATTATTAGTATTATATTATTATTATTATTATTATTATTATTATTATTATTATTATATTATTATTATTATTATTATTCTTTTATATGATACTAACATGTTACTTGTTAACGTGAATGATTTTTTTCATAACAATGGTGATCAGTTCGATTCACTTATCATGGGATTAGTTAACTCCTATTGAAAAGATATCATCTATGAAGGATATGCTTTTACATAGTGTGTATATGATTAAACTTTTGAAAATAGATCTTTTATTTAGTTGGAATTTTGTGTATGGCGGAAAGTACAAATATATTGAAATGCGGTTATTAAGGTGGAGATTTCTAATTTTTTTGCACCACTGATTATTCAAACCTTTTGAAAGATGGGTATTTAAAATCCTACCATAAGATAGATTGGAAGTTTGTGTAGTTTAAATGTAGATGCATATGAAGTCATTTTTCTAAAATCATTAACATGCTATTTATGAAACAAACACCACCATTCGCGCAACAGTATGAGCAAAGGGTGACAATGCCAAGTCGTGTATTATTGGAGGACATGATGAAAACAGTTTCCGAGTACAACAATATTTCTCTGGGTGTGCTGTGTAGGATGGATTTTGGGGACCACTAATCTTTTAGGGACCATTGTTAGGCCAAAAATAGAATGAGAAGCATACACAAAAAGGTTGTCATTGTTAACTTATATATATGTATCTACTTATGTTTTTACGTTTAATTAATTTGAGTTTTGTGAATTGTCGACATATATCAATGAATCAATTCACACTGGCCATCGCCGCAAGATAGACATATTGGGGCCATGGTATAAAAAGAATTAGCAAAATATAAAATGGTGCTCATTATGCTAATGGGGCGAATATAAGGGTCGTTTTGTATGCATATGTTTTGCAAAGTATTTGAAAATAAATAGTAAATTGGAATCTTGTTAAATTTGATAACGTATTTGGTTGGTCAATTTTGAGCGAAATTGGAATGTTGGTTTTGAACATTTTATTGGATTGTTAAACATTCCATGAGTAAGTGGAATGCATATGAATTTCATGAATATAGAAATTTTCTAATTCTGTTTCCATCAGTTTACCAATCAATAGGATTTTGAAATGAAAATTTTCTAATTTCAGTTTTAAATTCTTAAGAATTCTATGAATTAAATGAGGCCTAAGTTTCCATATCTTGTTGGACAATCTATATGGTATTACAATTCACATGTAAAATGGTTTCGATTAATCAATCAATTCATTCCATATTCATAATTTTAAACAATACACACATTATATTTATGTAGAGATAGACACTAAGGAATAATGCAATAAAATAGTACAATATAATGGTGTGAATAGGGGATCACACACCT
>CM046440.1:7593064-7690674 GCA_025506505.1 Flaveria sonorensis | reverse complement strand
GCTGGAGGGGTAAAATCGGAAATAGCCTACAATTGTTGACTTTTTTAAAAATCCCCTAGTTTGTTTTAAACCTATATAACTTTTTTATATTACGCTATTTTTAAAAAACAATTACATCATAAATCGAGCATTTTATTCCCTTTATTTGAGTATAGTATTGCTATAATTTTTTTTAAAAAATCAATCCTTTTTTTTAAAATTCTTTTATGTGTTGTGCTATAACTTGCGTGATTATTAAATGCGTAATTATGAACATAACTTTGGTAATTAGCCATATAACTTGCGTAATTATAAATATAACTTGACTGATTAGTTTTTATAAAGTGAGTACTTTTTCTCTCCGTAATAATATATATAACTTGCATAATTATGAATATAACTTACGTAATTATGTACCTTTAATGCGTAATTGTATAACTTGTGCGGACGAAACTACCCCTCCGCTACAAAACACGTGTTACGCTCTGGTGAATTCGTACACTTTGCACGAAAATTACACTTGTATGGTAATCGGCCCTATATATAGAAGTAGAATCACATACAAACCTATTATTTATAAAAAACGTGAGAACCTATACTATTTCGTCACGTGGATTGTTCCTTTAGTAGGAATGAGGGTAATTTTGTCATAACAATTTAAGTTTGTCTTATGTTTGTTATGCAATTCAAATAACTATTAAATTAATTTTTTAATTCAAACATATTTAATCATCACAAATTATAATTTATATTCATTCGTTATTTCATCTTCATGTGCATTCACATTTAAACCGTTGCTACGATCACATCCTTTTGGTCGACCGTGCTATTTTACGCTTATGTGCTATTTAAGTTTAACGTGATATTTTAGCTGTATATGCTGATTTAAGTAATTTTGATGTTTTATTATTGTTAGAAAAATGTTGTTTTAAAAAAAATATATTGAAATACTACTTTCTTTTGTTAAGTGTTTATTTGATGTTTTTAACTGATGTTTAAATAAATTATTTTATTTAATGCTATTAGTCAATGTTTTCTATATATTTTATATTTTCACTAATAGAAGATTCAATCATAAACGTGAATAAAAAAGATGACATCAACTTGAAGAACATCATCGATTGTAAAAACTAATAATTAATTAATAAGAATAAAAAACCTGTGATTAAAAACATGAATCAGGAACCATTGTTTGCAATTGTTTTTGGTAAAAGCAATCCTAAAAAGAGGAAGGTCTTAATACGGCGATAAACATACTGGTGATATCATCTCTTAATTTGTGATATGTTAGTTAATGGTGTTATCTTCGATCAGTTATACGTGCTTGTTTATTAAACTTATATAGCACATTACGATAAAGCAACATAATAGTTTTATAGGAAACTCTTAGTAGCATGTCATGTGGTGTTTTAGATGAATGTGATACTTTTAGGTATGATTTTATGTTTTTAATTGTTAAAATGATAATGTTTTTTAAGAATATGTATTAAAGTGCTAACTTTTCTTTATTAAGTGCTTATTTGATGTTATTAAGTGTCATATTAAATCTCTAAAGTGTTATTTTTATTGCGTGCTACTTACAAAAACTTTATAAAAATATGTAATTATTTTTTATAAAAAATATAGCAATATTATACACATATTAAAGATAAAAAAGCTTGATTCTATCGTATAATTTTTTTAAAAAATTAATAAACATATTGTAAGGATTAGTACAATACAATTAGCTCGATCTCGTGATAAGAATGCGGAATGTAATCATCACGGAAGATAAGATTGAATATTGAAATGAAGAACACACGAGTAAATAACTTCACAATCTATTGAGCTCGGTAACTCTAGGTTCTCGCGTGACTTGATCTTGATCTTCATCTTGATTTGATTTTCCGAGCCTCTAGGTTCAACCTTTACAATATTCCCTTAGGCTCGGTAAATCAATGCTTTTAGAAGTCCCACGTCTGCAACCTGATAACTGCCCCCATATGCATACATCTTGTTGTTCAGGGCCTTCGTAATCATCCAACCAAACTGCGCTGCTATGAAGTGTACAGATTCATCAGCAGCAATTGGACATGCCTGAAACTTCATCAAATCTTCTTTACCAAACTGTAGCAGATCCACAGGGTCGATGATACGGAACTCTTTGTCTTCACACTTGATTACTGCATGACCAGTATCATTTTCACAACTCCACCGCATTAGCTTAGACAAGCTATTAACTGGCACCAGAGCATGAATTGGAATCTTCTTAGCATATTTTAGATGTCTATAAACCCTTATCTTCATAGGCTTGTTCGTGTTCGGGTCCATTCGGATCTTATCTTTAATAACTTGGATTTGGTGATCTTAAAGTCTTTGAAGTTGGCTCTGCTCTGTCTATAAATCATATTTCTTATCTAGTTTGCTTTGCTATAATTACTCGGGTTAAAGAACGGAACACGACCCATAGCCTATAAATCTGATGCTCTGAGTGTATGAAAGTCGTGCTCGTCTGGAAATACTCTATGGCTCCGCCCTTTCTCCTCACAACATACATCTTCTTCTCTTGATCGTAAGCCAACTGATAATAGGTTCGAGTTTCCGTACCTTGTGAAAGGTTTGGAATGCCTTAGCGTGTGAATATAAGTTGGTGGAGGAGGAGCATTAACTGTTAGGTTACCGACCTGACGCACAACACTTTGGCCTGTAACATCTGCTGTCTCGTCAGTCGTCTGTGTGTTGCTTGACTCCCCCATGATCTCACTTCTTCAACCAAAGTATCAGAAAACAAGTCTTTGAGACTGTTTCCAAATATGACAGTGTATTCCACTCCTTCTTCCAAATCATCAAACAAACTCAACTCTTCTTCTGTCTCCTTAACAATCAGACTTTGCTGGAATGCATAAAACTCTCTCTCATAAGCAGCCTCTGTCGTAGGGTCTAGTGGTGTGTAATCAACTAAGTCATCAGGACTTGGTCCAGAGACATTGTCAGTGCCCGATATTCCAGCATTACTAGTAGCTGCAGAACCCATGTCACCACCCTGATCATCATCATCATCATCATTACATCATTATCATCATCATCTCTCTCATTACCATCATCACCATCATTATCATCATCATCACCATCCTCAGACGAATCATAATCTATCAAATCCAACCCTTCATCTTCATCTTCAACTAGGTTTAGAAATAGGCATCATGTGTTCAGGCTAAAGAAATGCCTCTCCAGTAAAACTACAGGTTGGACCTCAGTAGTCATATGAATATCAGTAGAAGGTGACTCTTGACTAACTTCAGTAGTCTCTGTTGTCCTTTCCTGACCAACAGGATCAAAGGAAGCTCTGTAGACACTATCGAATCTGCAGTAGGTTTAGGACCAGCAGGTTGCTGTCCACTACTCTCTCTAACTTCAGTGGTCCCTTGTTGAAATGACCCACTTGAAGTGAAATTCCTCAAGTTCTTCTCGAGGATTGGAACATAGCTAAAGATAAAAGTTTTCTAATGTTTGAGATTCCTTATCCGTTCATCTCTTTCTGTTAACTGGCTTTGTAAATCATCAATCACTTGGGTTTTCTCAAACATTTCTCTCTCCAGATTCTGTACACGACCCTCAAGGGTAACACATGTAAGTGAACTAGTTGACGCACTAGCACCTTGTCTCAGCTATGAAGTCTTCTATACCAATCATCTCATCCTCTACTTGTTCTCTCGGAGGTGTCCTTATAACATCAGCAGTAGAATTAGGCAACTCAGAGGATGTTACAGTAGGTGTTGCCTCACTCACTGTGACAGGAGTCTTAGTAACAGTAACCTATTCTACAATCGGCTTAGTGGTCACTAGGGTCCGATGTTTCCTTAACATGCCACGTCCTCTACCCTACCATGAGGACTTTCTCCCAATCATCATGCCATTCTCTTTCTTCTCCCCTAGACACGGGAGTCTCTTCAGGAATAAAATTGGAATCACGTTCCTCAGCAGTGCGTTTGGCAGGTGTTTCGCGTACTCTGGGATGTTCCTGTAATACGTATGGTACATTCCCTATCTGATTGCTGTCAGTCTCACTCCCACTGTCAGTGAACCAGGTGTTCACTTCATCCATATCTGATCTGGTAGCACCCTGAGAACTCTCAGGTGCTTCTGGTGCAGTACTCATGGATGGACATAAAGTATCAGCATCAACAGCTTGTGCAGTAGATGTAGATGTACCGGATGTAACATCTCTATTATCATGAGGAGTCTCTGTCTCTTGGGGTCGATCTTCTGCTTGAAAACCATCTACAAATCTTCCCAACTTAGCAAAATGAGAACCATCCCAAGCATTCCCTCGTGCACCCATAAAATAGTTGAATATGTCTTTCTTCATAGTCATAACCCCATACTTGGGTGAATCAGACACTGCTAGCTCTGGGTGAGCAGCATTCACAATCATTTGAATAAACCTAGGGTACATAATAAACTTCTTCCCCACCACATCAATCACATTCTTCTGCATATCTGAAAAAATCGCTTTGGATATGCTATAAGGAAGATCATCAAGAAGTGATATAAGCAGGGATATGAACACACGCTCAAACTGTCCATGCCCGCTTTGAGATTGCTAAGGCAATGGATCACCACATGAAACAAGTACTTCCAGTAAGGTGGAAGGTACTTCTTCTCCAACGATGGGTAACGATGACTGTAACCCATATGTACTAAACAATGCTTCACAGCATCGTCATCAATCTTCACCGGTGCATTAGGCACATCTTCAAGTAATAACATGTTGTTAATTACTTCAGCGGTAATCAGAACCCTCTTTCCCTTGACAGTGGCAGTAATACAGGGTTCTCCATCCTCATCTATCTCATTGGCAGCCGTGTGCTAGAACTGGTCTATGATATTAGAATAAATAGTAGGACTGGCAGATATAGCATAGTGAATACCTGATGTCTTGAGTCCTTCAATAAGTGATCGGTATAACGCTTTGTCTTCCGAAACGTCACGAGGTATGCAATCGCAATATAGTTCTTGTTAAAAACCATAGGCCTTTCCATTTGAAACATTAAGCATTAATATCAGTACACAAGAAAATTTTAGAAAAAATTCAGAATTAGAAAATAGAAATCAACACTTAGAAATTTTTTTGGGATTTTGAACTTCTCGCACAAAAACTCCAAGTTGTTGCTCGAAAACTAAAAGCCAAGTCTCATGCGACAAGTCAAGTTATTGCTTGAATTTGAATTTGACCGGAGGACAACTTCTCACGCGACAAGTCAAGTTTTTGCGTCTGTCCATGTGCAGAGTACTTTTCGCACGCGAAAAGTCTGTTGCACTTCAAATTTTCAATCTGTCAATTTCAAGGTGTTTCAGCCATTAAAACATGTTTCATAGGTGTCGATAAGTCATTATTAAGGTTTATTGTTATTAATTTGTTCAATTTTAAGAGTTTAAGTCTTTTAATTTTTGGACATATTTCAAACACATTCAAATTGAAGTCATTAATGACTATATACCTTAATAAGTAATTAGGAATCAATGGGCTACCACAATGAACCAAGTTTTCTAGATGGACAGAGTTTCAACACTTAAAATTTGAGAGTAAAAATTTCAGAGTATAGTTGTGCGAACACTTGAATTTTCGCACACTATGCTTTATATAGGACTCTGACTTCTCACGCGAGAAGTCAGTGTTCTCGCATGATGAACTTTTCGCATGATGAACTTTTCGCATGATGTGAACCTTTCGCGCGAAAAGTTCATTTTTCTTTGAAAATTGATTTTTTATTATTTTTATTTTTTTTAACTTTTTATTGAATTTTAATGATCTTATTGAGCCTTTTGATATGTTATGAAAAATATTATGTTTAACTAAATGTTTACAATTATTCTAACACCCTTAATTTTGAAAAAGATATAGAAATGAAACAAGTAGAAAAACATATGTAAACAAACAATATTAACTAATTATTTACTTAACTATTTTTGATGATTTTCAAGTACAAGATCATATTTCTTAGAAATCAATCATTATCATCATCCAGCTTTATTATAAATAGAACTGGTTATGTTGATTGTCAATGTATTGTGTCCAATTTTAAACTTAGACTTCAAGTTCACTTAGACACATAAGCTGTAATTTTATCATGATTTGATTAAATTATATGTCTTCAGTGTGTCCTATAATAAAAAATCCTGTAGAACCTTATCCAACTTTAAGACACTTTTGGAATTTCAAGTCACCCCAATTTGACTTAAACCTTTCACTTCTGATCAGCCTTTTCAGAACGATTTTTCTAATATAATATATATTATGAGCGTAACTAGCCTGAGAAACATTTATGAACACAGAATATTAACAAGTTTTAGGACTTATTTAACAACTAGTCGGACTTATGTTTTTGCCCTTGCAAGACGTTTAGGACTTACATGCCAAGTCGGACTTACATGCCCCATCTTTTGATTTTGCCTCCTGTGTCAGAACGTATTCTCAAAAAGAAAAATATTTATCATATAGTATGTATGTATTTGACATATCATTTATTAATGTGCTCATTGGCATCTTTTATTCCTATATGGCCATTTGGCTTCTTTTTGCTCATTTTGTTTGTTTTTCTCTTTTGTATTTTGTTTTTATTTGTATATTTTTTTTGTTTTCTTTTTACATATATATACAATATCTGAAAGAAGCTGAATCAGAAAGTAACTGGCTTGAGTATGACCAGACTATAACTCTCAGTCTATTTTTGCATGGAATTAGAGTTACCACAAAACCTTGATGAGTTACCCACTTCAATCATAGAAAGTTACTTTCAGTGCATCACCGAACATAGTGCTTTTCATACTTGAATGTCTAGCCTATCAACATATCAAACATAATCCAAGTCAGTTTCTTGTAAGCCTTAGGATGCAATGATTTAAAATCAAGAAATGTACTATCATTTCCTGTAAACTCTTGAAAATTTACTATTCTCAATTTTATAAATCAAAATCTTTTTATACTTTTCTTCAAACTATTTACTCCCCCTAAGAACAAAATATTTTTTTTTATATTTTCAAATTTTCTCCCCTAAAATTATGATTATCTAGACAGAAAATAACAATTTTACCAAAACAAAGAAAAATATTTTTGAAAAGGGTGTAAGAATAAGTGATAACCAAAGTTAATCATACCCAAAGATTTAACTAAAAAGTCAAATCTGGAATGATCAAACGCCTTAGTAAACAAATCAGCAATGTTATCATCTGTTGAAATTGATTCCAAATGGATAAGTTTGCGTTCAAAACAGTCATGAATGAAATGCATGCGGATGTCAATGTGTTTTGTCTTTGAATGCTAGCTTGGATTCTTCACAATGTTTTGTAACACCCGGAAAATTTCAGCAAAAGAAAAAGAAAGAAAGGTGAAATGCTTCAAGTCAAGGGGTTAAAGTTGTGCAAGTGGCAAACTTGTCTATTATGGGTTCAAAAGCACGTATGGCCGCCCACACCCTCATTTCTCGCACCTGCTTCGTCTGGAAACAGAGGAAGAAGCTTCAACCAGATTTTAGAGTGAGAAAGCTAAAATTCTTTAAGGAGGTGAGGTTTTCTTGTATTTCTGTTTGGTTTTCAGCTGTGCTCAAGCTGCTGGACCGATTTTTATGTGTTTCTTTGTGTCTGATTGCTTTTTCTTGCGTGTTTAGGTGCTAGAACTCCAAACGCTCTCTGGTTGGTGGAATTTTACTCAAAAGCTGCTAGAGGTGAGTTCTAGATCCCCGTTTTTACTTGTTTTTAACTTGTTTGGGGCTGAAATGCATATTCCCTACTGCTTTACAACCGAAAATATAAAAGGATCTGCGTGCTTTGCACCTGTTGTGCGTGTGGGTGTGTGTTTCGAATGCTTGATCGATTTGTGTGGTTGTATGCTTGTTCTAAGAGTTTAGCATGCTAGATCGGTGCTGAGCATGGATATGAATGAGGATTTGGAACTGAATATAGCATAGGTTGCAACTGCAGGTTGGTTTAGTTCATCCGCATTTAGGCTTGAATATTCGCATAAGTGTTTGTTCATGCGCATTTGTTGTTTTCATCCGCATTTGCCTTCAGTACAGCCAAAGTGTTCATCCGCATTTGTTTTGTCCATGCGCATTTGCTATAGTGTCCATGCGTATTTGCTTTAGTCATCCGCATTCGGTTCATGCCCACTTCCTGAGACTTAGAATATTTCCTGAGAATGTTCATCCGCATTTGTTCATCTGCATTTGTTCATGCGCATTTGTTGTGTTCATCCGCATTTGTCTAAGTTCATCCGTATTTGTCTTAAGACTTGGGATTTTCTAAAATTTTGTGAATAGAATTTAAGTGTGGAGAACTTCTGTATAAGGGAAGATTATGCTTGTTTAAGGATTATAATGCTTGGTTCTTTCTTATGTGCTGCTTTTACTATGTCAATCATATTTTCATGTTATGTGATTAAGTAATGAGCATCTTAATAAGTATTATCCATAACAAGTGGACACAAAGGAATAAAAGAAGAATAATGAAACTTAATGAATGTTACCCCCGGGCCCTTAGGATGAATGAAAAGCCTTGTAAGCAAATGAATGGAGGTTCATGACCAGGAGGTCGTTTGCTCAACTGATGTACGACTATATCAGCCCATAAGGATGTACATGAGGGGTCTAATCCTGGGGATTGACCAATGAATGAATGGGATCCTAGTTCTTGAGCAGGCTTCGTGCCTAGCAGTGTGGATCAACTGTCGATGGGTTAGCTACAATGATAAACGTTTGCAGATAGGGGTTTGGCATCTGTTGCCAACCAACAATATAGGCTCTTGCTTTGTGCAGTCCTAGTTAATGAAAAAGAAAGATAAAGAAAGACAGATAATGAATCTCTAATGATTGATTATGTATTTTGATGAATGATCACCAAATGAAGTTTACAAAAATGTATTTTCTATTTTATTAAACTAGGACCCACTCAGCAACGCTGACTTTTTATATGCATGTCAGTTGGCAGGTAAGGATGTTGTTGAGGATGGCATGGGACAGAAGCTGCTTGGTGATTTGAGACTGGCATCCATTTATGCAACTATGATATTTTTGTCTTGTAGTGCAACTAAACATTCTCTTGTAACTTTTAACAACGATGTATTATTTGGCAAAAGTAATCATTAATGCAAGAAATGGTTTCTGATTAAGTTATTTCGCTGCGATTGTTTTCCTATAATAATGTGATTTACGGTGTTTTTAATAATAAATGATGCTATGAATGATCAACTGTGGGGTTCCCGGGAACGGGGCCTTACAAGTTGGTATCAGAGCCAAAGTTTAAGAGAATTGGGTAAGTTCTTTTACAAAACCTAAACTTAAACTGAAAATAGGACCTAATGAGGGGATGCCAGCCTAAGTAGCTACGTGCCATCAGGTAATTTTTCATAAAGTTAACCGGTACTGTGTGCATGTGCTATTTGATTATGTGCTTAGTAGATTTGGACAATGATGTAGTCTGGATAGGGAAGGCTTGGGAGATGAAGAGTAAAGTGCATGGCTAATCACAACTGGCCACTGTAATTAGGGACTTACTATACTTGACATAATCTGAGCTATTACCTTGAATGACTTTGTTAGTGTTTGAATCTTATAGGGGGTAGGTCATATGGCGGGTAGGAAATCTAGGAAGGCAACCCATGGCGGTGCTTGTGGCGGGTAACTACTGGGCCACGTGTCACCCCAGCAAGGCTAAGGCTCTTGAGACGACTCATGAGGACACGGATCTTCATAGCCACCAAGAGGGTGAAGGATCAGCCACCCTCAAGTCTACTGTAAAGGAAGCTATTACTGACGAAGTCTACAACGTCATGCAAAATGTGTTACCTTCAGTGGCAACCGAGGTGTTGAGGGCTGTAAAGGATGGTGAAAAGACCAAAGATGCAGGGGAGAAGGAGAAAGCTGATGAAGAGCCATCTAGTCCCAAGGTGGTAATTCATGATGATGATAGCGAGGGGGAAAAGGACGCTAAGGGGTGCACCTATGGGGCGTTTCAGAGGTGCAAACCCCTGACCTTTGATGGTAACGGCAATGCTACTGCTGCTCATCATTGGGTTGAGAGATGGAGGCGTTTCTAGACATCAGTGACTGTCGGGAGGATCAAAAGGTGAAGTTTGCCTCCTATTCTTTCATTGACTAGACATTATGCTGGTGGGACAACATTATCCAAGCCAAGGGGAAACGGTCTGTTGCAAGGATGAGGTGGTCGGATTTGAAGGAACTGGTACCGGAGGAGTATTGTCCATATCGGGAGTTGGACAAAATTGAGAAGGAGTTCTTGCATTTGGAGGCTGGAAACATGAGTCATCAAGAGTATACCTCCAAGTTCAATGAGCTTGCAAGACTCGTGCCAGATCTAGTAACCCTAGAGTCCAAGAAGATTAAGAAGTACATGCAGGGTCTGCTCGTGGATATCAGGAGGAACATGATAGCTGCTAGACTGAGCACTTTCAGGTCTGCAGTAGACTTGGCTAGGAGGTTGTATGATGAGAGGGATCTGGTGCCAATTCAGAGGAAGGTTGAGAAGAGTTGGAACAAGAACAGTAATAGGAAGAGGTTCAGGGGTGACCACTATGGGATCGGGGAAAAGAAAATAAGGATTGATGATCGCCACTTAGGTTTGAGTAAGGGGATTCATAGGAGGGAATGTAAGAAGTGTGGGAAAGCTCACATGGGTGAGTGTAGAGTGGGGTCGAACTGGTGATTTAAGTGTGGAGGCGAAGGCCATTATGCTAAAGAGTGTAGGGTATCGCAATGTTATCAATGTGGGGATTTAGGCCACTCGAGCCGAGATTGCAAGAAGGGTGGAGTAGGGAGCTTAGGGATGCAGACTATGGGCTAGAAAGGGAGGAGTGAGAGCACCAAAGCCAAGGCAAGGGCATTCAACATGACCTGGGAAGAAGCCAGAGTGGACCCTGAAGTAGTTCCAGGTATGTTTTGGTAAACCAATTGTATGCTTCTGTGCTCTTCGATTCGGGTGCTAGTAGAAGTTTTGTATCTGCTACCTTTTGTCGAGAAATGCATGGTAAGAATAAGAAGATAGACGTGCTCTTCTATGTAGTGACAACGATTGGAAAGTCTACTAAAGTGACTGATGTAATAAATGATTGCCTCGTAGAGTTGGACGGTAGTAAGTTTCCTGCTAGATTGTATGTGATGGCCCTAGGAGGTTTTGATGTGGTGTTAGGAATGGATTGGTTGGCGGCCTACGAAGCGAAGCCGAAAGAAGACGATTTGTCTGACTGCGCTCGATGGCAGTTTGGTTACGATACATGAAGATAAGAGTGCATTACACTGCGAGTAATCTTGATGATCACGGTAGAGAAGTTTATGAGAAGCGGGTGTGGTGCTTACTTGGCCTATGTGAAAGATGTGGATGCTATCGTGCCTCAGCTGTTAGGTGTGCCGGTGGTATGCAATTTCCCCGATGTGTTTCCCGAAGACCTACCAGGGGTACCACCTGACCGTGAGATCGAGTTCCAGATTGATCTGATACCTGGTGCCCAACCTGTTGCAAAGGCGCCGTATCGTCTCGCTCCCTCTGAGATGAAGGAATTGATGACCTAGTTGCAAGAGTTGTTAGATAAGGGGTTCATCTGACCGAGTATCTCTCCCTGGGGTGCTCCGATCTTGTTTGTAAAGAAGAAGGACGGTCGCATGAGGATGTGCATCGACTACCGTGAGTTGAAAAAGTTGACAGTGAAGAACGAGTACCCACTACCGAGGATCAATGACTTGTTTGATCAACTCCAAGGTGCCAGCTGGTTCTCAAGGATAGATCTCCGATCTTGTTATCATCAGCTAAAGGTTAAAGAACAGGATATCCTGAAGACCACGTTTCGAACACGATATGGGCATTACGAATTCCTCGTTATGTCTTCCGGTTTAACCAACGCGCCAGCTGCTTTTATGGATTTGATGAATCGAGTGTGTGGCCGATGTTAGATAAAAATCAGTGATAGTGTTAATCGTTTATATCCTGATGTATTCGAAGGGTGAAGAATAGCACGCTGTTCACATTCACGAGGTATTGGAGACGGTTAGGAAAGAGAAGCTGTATGCTAAGTTCTCCAAATGCGCATTCTGGTTGGAAGTTCAGTTTTTGGGTCATGTGGTTAATTCTGAAGGGATTATGGTGGACCCAGTGAAGGTGGAGATGGTTATGCAATGGAAGACTCCAAAGACGCCAACCGAGATCCACAGTTTCTTGGGTTTGGCGGGCTACTACAGAAGGTTGATCCAAGACTTCTCCAAGATAGCTTCACCATTGACCAAATTGACCTGCAAGGATGTGAAGTTCATATGGGTTCAAGTGCAGGAGAATGCTTTCGAAGAGTTAAAGACAAGATTGATTCAAGCTCTTGTCTTGACGTTACCCGAAGGGAATGAAGACTTGGTGGTCTATTCTGATGCTTCTTATTCGGGATTAGGTTGTGTGCTGATGCAACGGGGGAGGGTTATAGCCTATGTGTCCCGGTAGTTGAAGATCCATGAGGCTAATTACCCTACTCATGACTTGGAGTTGGCGGTTGTGGTTTTTGCATTGAAGATTTGGAGGCACTACCTGTACGGGATGAAGTGCACCATCTTCACTGATCATAAAAGTTTGAAGTACTTCTTCGAGCAAAAGGATCTCAACATGAGGCAGAGGAAGTGGTTAGAGTTGATCAAAGACTATGATTGTGAGATCCATTACCATCCGGGCAAGGCCAATATGGTGGCGGATGCCCTTAGCCAAAAGGAGAAACCCGAGCCAATTCGGGTGAAAGCCTATCAGTTGGTTATGACCTCCGATGTGATGAAGCAGATTAAAGAATTTCAGGGTGAATCGCTAAAAGAAGATCATATTAACTCCGAAAGGATGAAAGGTCTAGTCACTGAGTTGGGGGAGAACACTCTTGGTGTCCGTACTCGATCGGGGCGGATATGGATTCCTTGTTATGGGGGTCTACGTGAGAAGATCATGGATGAGGCTCACAAGACTCGATACTCATTCATCCCGGTGCTACAAAGATGTATCATGATATGAAGAAAGATTACTGGTGGCCGGGAATGAAGCGCGATGTGGCGAGGTATGTGAGTAAGTGCCTTATGTGTTTATAATTGAAGGCGAAGCACCAGAAGCCATACGGGAACATCCAACCCTTGGATATACCCGAGTGGAAATGGGAGCACATCACCATGGACTTCATTACGAAGTTACCGCGTATGGCAAGAGGATACGATGCCATATGGGTGATAGTTGATCGTCTGACGAAGAGTGCTAACTTCTACCGATCCGTGAGACGTATTCATCTGAGAGGTTGGCAGATCTGTTCATCAAAGAGATAGTGACACGTCATGGTGTACCGGTGTCTATTGTGTTTGACCGTGACACTCAGTTCACATCTAAGTTTTGAAAAATATTTCATGATGTGATGGGGACGAGGCTACATATCAGTACGGCTTACCATCCTCTAACAGATGGTTAGTTGGAGAGGACAATTCAGATGCTGGAGGATAAGCTACGAGCATGCGTCCTTGATTTCAGTGGAAGTTGGGACGAACAATTACCGTAAGCTGAATTCTCATATAACAACAGTTATCATGCCACCATTGGTATGCCTTCATATGAGATGATATATGGTAGGAAGTGTAGGACGCCAGTATGTTAGGGTGACATCGGGCAAAAGGAGATAGGGAGCATTGAGTTGATCGAGGCTACGACCAAAAAGTTGGAAAAGACTAAGGTCTTTATGAAGGCGACAAAAGATAGACAGAATTCGTATGCCGACAAGAGACGTAGACCGATTCAATTCAATGTGAGTGATAGAGTCATGCTGAAGGTCTCGCCTTGGAAAGGGATCATCCAGTTTAGGAAGAGGGGAAAGTTAAGTCCGAGGTACATAGGGCCCTTCTGAATCATTGCCCGAGTAGGAGAGGTGGCCTATCGACTGGAGTTACTCGATGAGTTAAGTGGGATTCATCCGACATTCCATGTATCTCACCTAAGAAAGTGCTTAGTCGATGAAGATATGTCGTGCCACTAGGGGATATCGAGGTGGATGAATGACTAAATTATGTGGAGCAGCCAGTGGCCATCATTGACAGAAAAGAGAAGAAGCTAAGGAATAAAATGGTTCCACTTGTGCGAGTATAGTGGAGACACAGGAAGGGGTCCGAGTCTACGTGGGAGACTGGGGAGAAAATGAGAAAGCATTAGCCATAACTATTCGAGGAGTGACAGGTTTCGGGGACAAAACCTATATAAGGGGGGTGGACTTGTAACACCCGAAAAATTCCAACAAAAGGAAAAGAAAGAAAGGTGAAATGCTTCAAGTCAAGGGGTTAAAGTTGTGCAAGTAGCAAACTTGTCTAATATGGGTTCAAAAGCATGTATGGCCGCCCACAACCTCATTTCTGGCACCTGCTTTCGGCTGGAAACAGAGGAAGAAGCTTCAACCGGATATTTAGAGTGAAAAAGCTGAAATTCTTCAAGGAGGTGAGGTTTTCTTGTATTTCTGTTCAGTTTTTAGCTGTGCTCAAGCTCCTGGACCGATTTTTATGTGTTTCTTTGTGTCTGGTTGCTTGTTATTGCGTGTTTAGCTGCTAGAACAACAGTCGCACTCGGGTTGGTGGAATTTTACTCGAAAGCTGTTAGAGGTGAGTTCTAGATCCCCGGTTTTATTTGTTTTTAACTTGTTTGGGGCTGAAATGCATATTACCTACTGCTTTACAATTGAATCTATAAACTGATCTGTGTGCTTTACACTTGTTGTGCGTGTGGGTGTGTGTTTCGAATGCTTGATCGATTTGTGTGGTTGTATGCTTGTTCTAAGAGTTTAGCATGCTAGATCGATGCTGAGAATAGATAGGAATGAGGATTTGGAGCTGAATACTACATAGGTTGCAACTGCAGGTTGGTTTAGTTCATCCGTATTTAGACTTGAATATTCGCATAAGTGTTTGTTCATGCACATTTGTTGTGTTCATCTGTATTTGCCATCAGTACAGCCAAAGTGTTCATTCGCATTTGTTTTGTCCATGCGCATTTGCTACAGTGTCCATGCGTATTTTCTTTAGTAATCCGCATTCAGTTCATGCGCACTTCCCGACACTTAGAATATTTCTTGAGAATGTTCATCCGCATTTGCTCATCCGCATTTGTTGATGCGCATTTGTTGTGTTCATCCGCATTTGTCTAAGTTCATCCGTATTTGTCTAAAGACTTGGGATTTTCTGAAATTTTGGGAATAGAATTTAAGTGTGGAGAACTTCTGTATAAGGGAAGATTATGCTTGTTTAAGGATTATAATACTTGGTTCTTTCTTATGTGCTGTTTTTACTATGTCAATCATATTTTCATGTTATGTGATTAAGTAATGAGCATCTTAATAAGTATTATCCATAACAAGTGGACACAAAGGAATAAAAAAAGAACAGTGAAAAGCCTTGCAAGCAAATGAATGGAGGTTTACAACCAAGAGGTTGTTTGTTGAACTGATGTACGGCTGTATCAGCCCATGAGGATGTACATCAGGGGTCTAATCCTGGGGATTGACCAATGAATGAATGGGATCCTAGTTCATGAGCAGGCTTCGTGCCTAGTAGTGTGGATCAACTGTCGATGGGTTAGCTACCATGATAAACGTTTGCCGACAGGGGTTCGGCATCTGTTGCCAACCAACAATGTTGGCTCTTGCTTTGTGCAATCCTTGTTAATAAAAGAGAAAGATAAAGAAAGAAAGATAATGAATCTCTTAATGATTGATTATGTATTTTGATGAATGATCACCAAATGAAGTTTACAAAAGTGTATTTTCTATTTTATTAAACTAGGACTCACTCAGCAACGTTGACTTTTTATATGCATATCAGTTGGCAGGTAAGGATGTTGCTGAGGATGGCATGGGGCGGAAGCTGCTTGGTGATTTGAGACTTGCATCCATTTATGCAACTATGATATTTTTGTCTTGTAATGCAACTAAACATTCTCTTGTAACTTTTAACAACGATGTATTATTTGGCAAAAGTAATCATTAATGCTAGAAATGGTTTTTGGTTAAGTTATTCCGTTGTGATTGTTTTCCTATAATAACGTGATTTAAGGTGTTTTTAATAATGAATGATGCTATGAATGACCAACTGTGGGGTTCCCGGGAACGGGGCCTTACATGTTTAAAACTGCAGTATTATCATAAAAGATTTTAGTATCATAAATATGTAGGCCATAATTCAGGAGTTATTGTTGAATACGAATGATTTGTGAACAACAACTTGATGCAGCCACATATTCAGCTTTTGCACTTGAAGTAGATACTGTCTGCTGTTTCTTGCACTGCCATGAAATCAACCTATTGCCAAAAAATTGACAACTGCCCATAGTAAATTTCCTATCCAAGTTACATCCTTCATAATCACTGTCTGTGTAAGCAAATAAATTGAATTTAGAATTTTAAGGATACCAAAGGTAGAGTGTTGGTTGACCCTTGAGATACTTAAAAAATCCTCTTGACAACTTTCATGTAAGATTCCTTTGGATTACTTTGATATCGTGTACACTGACAAACAGGAAACATAATATCCGGTCTGCTTGCAGTGAGATACATCAGGGATCCGATCATTGATCGATACATGTGTTGATCAACATCTTCTCTCGTAAGATCTGGAGTCAAAAGAGGACAAGAAGACATAGGAGTAGAAGCTGTCTTGGAGTCTTAGAATTCGTATGTATCTAGAATACTGTGAATATACTTTTCTTGATGTATCAGTATTCCCTTCTCATCTTGTTTAACTTGGATTCCCAAGAAAAACGTCATTTCTCCAAGAGAACTCATCTTAAATTTCTTCTTCATGACTGCTTCGAATTCTTTGCACAAATCATCATTGGTAGATCCAAAGATAATATCATCGATATAGACTTGAACTAGAATCAGATCATCACCAGTCTTTCGTATGAATACAGTTTGATCAATTGCACCTCATGTATATCCATTTGTAAGCAAATGTTCAGTGAGAGTGGCATACCAAGCTCGAGGAGCTTGATGTAAATCATAAAGTGCTTTGTCTAACTTGTAAACATAGTCAGGATGATCTAGATCTTCAAAACCTGATGGTTGACAGACATAGGTTTCTTCCTTAATTTTGCCATACAAGAATGCAGTTTTGACATCCATTTGATAAACTTTGAAGTTTATAAATGAAGCATATGCCAGAAAAATTCGTATTGCTTCTAATCTTGCAACAGGAGCATATACTTCTTCATAATCAAGCCCTTCAATTTGATAGAATCCTTGTACAACAAGTCTAGACTTGTTGTGGACAATCACATCTTTTTCATCCGTCTTGTTTTTGAAAATCCATTTTGTTCCGATTGGCAACTTACCCTTTAGTAATTCACACAAATGCCAAACATTCAACTTTTTAAATTGCATCAGTTCGTTCTGCATGGCCTCTACCCAACTGTTTTCTTTTAATGCCATTTCAATATTTTTTGGCACTATTTGAGATAGAAAACATGAATATAAACATGTGTTTATAGTTCCTGATTGACTTCGAATTCTAACGCCTTGTGATAATGGACCAATGATAGCATCTGTTGGATGGTTTCTATGAATTCTCAACTATGTAATAACATCTTCAAAGATAACTTCATCTAAGTTAGACGTATGTCCAACTCATTCATCAGTAGTGCTCCCTCCTTCAGGTTGATAAATAATATCTTCATCTTGAATATCATTGTTGACAGGAAGATCTTCAAATAATACTTGAATTGTATCAACTTGAGTTGAAGAGGAACTCTGATATGAAACTTGTGGAGCTTGTTTAACAACTGGATCATCATGAGGTAAATCCATTTCAGAAACAGAAGTTGGAATAGCTGCAACACTTAAAAAAGAAGGTATATATGAAGATATTCCTTTAGCATGAGAAGACGTAGATCCAATATTTCAGCAAAGATATCTTGAATTGAGGATGTCAAAGGTGGATCAGCTGTAGAAACAATAGATTTTTGATTAAATGTTTAAATAAAGAAGCATAATCATAAAACCATGAAGGTGCAGAACCTGGATTTGTTTTGTTAGATTCATACCAATCAATATCAAATGACTCAATTATTTGTTTAGTTCTTTTATTATAAACCCGATATGCTACTTTGTTGGCTGCATAACCATTAAAATAGCAATCATCAGCTTTTTCATCAAATTTTGATTTATTATCAGATGTGTTTAACAAAGTACAACATCATCCAAAAGTTTTGAAATATTTAACTTTGGGTTTATGTTTGAAAAAGATTTCATAAGGAGTCATATTTTGTTGTTTATTGATTAAAACACGATTCTGTACATAACAAGCAGTTTTAACAGATTCAGCCTAAAAGAATGAAGGTAATTTGCCTGCTGATAACATAGTTCTAGCTGCTTCAATTAAGGTTCTGTTTCGTCTTTCAGCAACTCCATTTTGTTGTGGAGTTCCTGCAGAACTGTATTGTCTTGCTATCCTCTTTGAATCACAGAACTCGTTCAAGATACGATTATAGAATTCGGTTCCATTATCATTGCGTATGAATTTGATTGTTTTGTCTGTCTGATTTTCCACAAGTGTCATGAATTACATCAGCAAATAAGGCGTCTCATCTTTGGTTGCTAAAAGAAAACCCATGTAAATCTATAAAAATCATCAGTAATAACCAAACAATATGCACGATGTCCCAAACTCAAAACATTTACAGGACCAAATAAATCCATGTGTAGCAATTGAAGAGTAGAGTCAATTTGAGTATGAGCAATTGGTTTATGAGGAACTTTATGTTGTTTGCTTTAGAGCATGACAGACAATGCTCTATAAGTTGAAATTCTTTCAAAGGTAGGCCAACGACATGATTTCCTCTAACGAGCTTGTTCATAGTTTTAACATTTACATGACCAAGATGACGATGCCATAACAATGTGTCACTTTTCGAGGCTTTAGATAACAAACACGACGCAGTTACAAATGAATGTGAACCATTCATATCAAGTAAATACATGTCTTTGTCTCTCGGAGTTCTCAATAGGATCCATTCATTGGGAATTACAAAGCCAAGTTTATATATAAGACATTCTTTATCATTGAAATGTGTTGAATACTTTTGTCACAAATTTGAGAGACACTAAGCAAATTATGTTTTAGTTCGTCTACAAAATTGACATCTTCAAAGCTTAATACACCATTTGCCACTATACCTTTCTTTGTAATCTTGCCTCCTTTGTCTCCTTCAAAGATTACATATCCTCTGTTGTATGGTTGTGTTGTTTAACAGAGATATATTTACCTGTCATGTGCCATGAACAACCACTATCTACATGCCAAACACTATTGATAGTTTGTCTTGGTTGTTCCTGCATAGTTGGACAAATTTATTCATTTTTAGGAACCCAAGCTATGGTTGACTTGAGCTCTTTGTTTTCATCTAAATATGATACATTTTGCAACATCATATATCTTTTGTCATCAAAAATGCATTTTTAACAACAAAAGGCTCAGGTGAATTGTTTTTAATTTTCCACCTTTGAACTTGTTTGTTTGGTAGTGTGGTGAAATTGTTATCATCAACTTGTAATGATTTTACTTTTGTCTTTCCTTTGTTTAAATCAGTATTATTTATAGAAAACACATTTGATTGATTTAAATTATTTTTTAAATTTGCATTTACAAATAAAAATTTTCTATTGTTTGCAATTGAATTATGAAATTTTGTTTGCTTGTTAATTGATGTTGATAACGGCAATTTCTAGCCATATGATTTGACTTTCCACACACATAACAACAAATTTATTATATGTATTTGGCGCTCATATGTTTTGCACAAACTGTTTTGGATAACTTCCATGATTATCATAGAATCTGGCCTTAGTATGTCCTTGGCCTTTTGATTCTTTAATAGTCTCTCTTTCCTTTCTCTCATTATGAATTGCTCGAGAAGATTTCGGAGAAATTGAGGTAATGGTCCTAGATTTTAGATTCATTATTGAGCTGATGTAGCATGATTTATGACTTTATCCTTATGAACCGTCGTTACTGAATTAGGACCAGTGTCTTTCAAACCTGTTCTACACACATCTTGTTTTACAGTGTTAGCAATAATAGAAGATTTATTTTTAAAGAAACTAGCATTTATTTCTTTTAAAATATGATCCTCATTATCAATGTTGCCTATAGAAATAAATCTGTTCTTGAAATCAGTTTTCAAGTCAGATATGGATGATTTGACTCTTTTACTTTGTTTGTTTTTAAGTTCATTTTTTATTCTCTTTTCTTATCCTTATTTGACATTTTTGGACAAACATTTGAATCAACAAAAACTTTCAATTTTCATTTATCATAGATGATGAATTACAAGTCTGTTTTTCATTACAAATCATATTTTCCATAAAATCCAATTCATCATCGCTATCCCACTCTTCAACCAAACCTTCTATCTTCACACTTTCTGCAAAAGAATTGTTATTATTAATATTAATTTTAGTTTTTGTGACAGGGTCAACAGTCTGTGAAACATTGACCGGAGGTGTGAAGTCTTTATTTGGTTGAAAACCTAAACCATAGGTCTCTTCATCATGAGTTGTAATTGATGAAGGCAAAGATGTATAATCATGATTAATAGGTGGTGTAATGTTAGAATAACCCACTCCACTTTTACCACCATTAATCTTTTGTGTCATCTGTTACTTGATTATACCTTCAACCATGTTTGATGAAAGTTGAATTTTCAACAACTAATTTCGCAGATAAGAGTTCACTATTGATTTTGTTAATTTCAAAAGATAATTCATCATTACGTTTTGTCAAATCTTTTATATTGCATTCTTTATCATGAGGATTTAATTTTGATTGGTAAATAGATTTGTTTAAAGCATCTATCTTCTCTTTAAAAATTATCTCATCTGATTTATATTCTCGAGCTTGATATTGAAGTTTTTCAACTTCTAATATCAGGCGTTCATTATGAACTCTATATTTATTTACCTTTTCAATGCAAACATCTGAACAAATATTTGAATGTACCTCTTCGATTGCTTCTGATTTCTTTGTCTCTTCAGGCACAACTTGTACCATGAAGGCCTTTAAAACTCTTGTTTCTTCTGCTTTTGTTGCTGGAGTGATCTCAACAGCACTTTCCTTATTAGTATAAGCAGATGCTGGAGCAGGCTCAATAGCTTTAACAAAGTCTTCAACTTAGACTGGAGTATTCTCAACAGTCTTTTCTTTCACTTCATCTTTGTCTTTGACACTTTCAACCTTCTTTTCCTCTACTTCCTTTTCTTTCTCAAAAACTCCTTCAAGCACATCTTCAGACACAAACTCAGCCAAAATATTCTCTTCAACACCAATCTTCATCATTCTGAATCTCTACTATTAAAGCAGTGGATAGCTTCATATCAGGTATCTCTAATTGATCAGACCAGTCATACTCATCATCTGTCTGAGATACCAATGCTTTGTTATTGGATATACTAGCTTGATCTTTCTTTGTTTCAACCTCCTCTGTTACCATATTTTTCCCATTGTCAGCTTGAACAGACCTTCCCTCAGTGCATTCTCTAGCAAAGTGACCAGGTTTGTCACAGTTGTAGCATCTCAAACTGGACTTATCAAACCCTATTTTGCTGGAGTTGTTCAGACCAAAAACTTTCCTGCCAGTTCTTCATGCAAAATTCTTGGCAAGATACACCACCATTGCCATCTGGTACTTGATGTCATTTTCTTCTACATCATCTAGGTTGACTTGTTGCAGATCATCAACTAGTTGTGAAGGCTTCATAGCTATTCATGAAAGAGGTAAATAGAGCAAGATGCTCTTCTGCAATCTGGATAGTCTGTTTACTGGGTTGTGAATAAACAACAAATGCTTGTTGTACAGGTTAAGATGATTGACTTTATGAGTAGGATGATTTAAATAGTTGAATCTAAAGCATTGATTAATCCTGAAAACCTGATGACCTGTTGCTGCTTGTTGTTGTTGCTGACTCAACTAGGAATAGCTGACTAGTAATTCGGATTGCTAGCCATTTTAGCATAAAAAGCAGACGCTTCAGATTCCATTGAATTCATATAATTGGCAGCCATTTGTTTCTCATCCATGTCATAGGACTTGATGGTAGAAATTAGATCATTGAGGGACAAGGTGAACAAATCCTTGGTTCTTTTGATTGTAGTGCATTTGTTGTTCCAGCTATATGGGAGTGAATTCAGCAACTTCTTGTTCCTGCAATGTTTTCAAGTGTGATCCCTGCACTCTTCATTTTGGTGACTAGCTTCACTAACCTAGACATCTGTGTTCCAAAGTCTCACCTAGTACATGATTAAACATATTTAACTCTTGGTTTAACATGTCTTTACTACTCTCTCTCATGTCTTTGTTCCCTATGATTTGTTCCTCCATTGCATCCCATAAATCCTTAGCCTTGGTAAAATCCTTAAACTTCTATGCAATCTTAGTAGTGAGTGCCATGGTGATGGCAGCATAGGCTTTGCCATCAAGTTCCTTCTTCTTCATGTCCTCCTTGTCCCATAAATGCTCAGGTTTTGGGTCTAAATCACCCTTATCATTCGTATACACCAGAATATATGAACCTTGCTTGATAGATCTCATCATCCGGGGTTTAGTATACATGACATGTTTCTCGAACCTAAACGCCCAATCTGGGTAATCTTCTTCACTGAGCGGACGAGGTGGCTTTGTGCTCGTACCAATCTCATTGTCGAGATTCAAAGTGGTAGGGATGTGCTTCATATTAGCCATTGTTTTTACTTGAAAATCAATTTCTTCACAAATTCTTCGAACTCAAAGTTCTCGCGCATATGATCAACTTTCGCGTGAAATCTTCAAAAGTTCTCGCGCGAACAATGCCAACTTCTCACGCGGAAAGTTTTGTAACTGAATTTTGCGAAAACTGAAAGTTATCACGCGAATTAATTTTGTTGTAACAAACTTTGAACCAACTTTTACAAAATCTTCAACTTCTCGTGCGAAATGTAACCTTTCGCACGGAAATCCAATGTTTTCGCCTGAACTGTTTTCTATGATTTCGAGTGTTTCAGCTTTAATTTTTCACCCAATTGATTAAACTTTGATTAATTAAGTGTTCAATTAGTGATTTAGGTTCAAATTAGATCCTAATTGTCTCTAATTGATTCAAATAATCTCGTTTTTAGCTCAAAAGGTCATCAAATCAATGAACATCAAGTTTTAGCAGCTTCAACATCTTCAAATGATCAATCTAAGCAGAATTAAGCAGTAAACTTTGAATAACCTTGAATTTCAATGCTCATGAACTCTTCAAAACACTTCTTCAATCTTCAAACAATCGATCTAGAGCAACAAGGCTCTGATACCAATTGTAAGGATCAGTACAATACAATTAGATCTATCTCGTGATAAGAATGCAGAATGTAATCATCACGGAAGATAAGATTGAATATTGAAATGAAGAACACATGAGTAAATAAACTTCACAATATATTGATCTCTGATTTGATTACAGTAAGTACAAATCAGGAAAAACAAATCTCTCTATCAAAGTTCTAACTATTACAAGTTAAACTTCTATTTATAAACAAAAGAAGTTCTCATGCGAAACATCAGTTCTCGCGCGACTAGTAGTTGTCGAGCAAGAAGCAGCTTTCGCGCGGTAACTCTAGGTTCTCATGTGACTTGATCTTGATCTTCATCTTGATTTGATTTCTCAAGCCTCTAGGTTCAACCTCTACATATATATATATATTTTATTTTAGCTTAAAAAGTTGGTGGAAGTAGTTATTATTTTTTTAATAAAAGTCAACATATTTAAGACTTTGATTTACATTATGGAAATTATTTGTTTCTCTAATTAGAATTAATTACTAATTGCCATTTTTTTCTTATTAACAAGTAGGCTAATTGAAGATTGATGACTTGTCAATAATCTTAGCCTTTAATCGATTTAATGAAGCACCAAATCTGTTCTTACGGTTCATAGATAGCATACTGTTTGTACCGGAACCATCCTATATATACATATATGTATATACATATCTATATGTATGTATGGAAATGAGATCTAATACAAACTAGTTTGTGTAAAATCATGAGAACCACTACATTTGTGATATGTGGATTAGTTGATGATTAGTATTTAGGGGTATATTAGGAGTTACGTACAAGTTTATTTTTAACAACCCCTTGATTTAATCAAAGATTAATTCAATATTTCTTAATCTATATCTAACAGAATCATCTAAATTTACTGGCAAATATTCCCCATGTTCGATTTCTATTTCATCTTCTTCTCTATCACCTAAACCTTGAGAAAAAACAATGGAATCATGTTCAAGGTTTTCAATAGTCTACAATCGATCAAGATACCTTCAAATGCTAATATGTGTGTGACCAAGTTTAGTTACGTATTTTATTTAATAATATATTCATATTTTGCTACTATTATTTGATTTGACACACCATTTTATGCTACTTTTATAAGTTATTGTTTTTTTTTGATCTCGATGTGCTATTTTTAAAGTATAGTGACGTTTTTGTTCCTATAAGGCTACTATAGGTTGTCTCTACTACTGATCGATCAATTCATCAGTAGGATAGAGACAACATAACTAGGACCTCAACCACAACAACTCACTTTGAGAATGTCTCTTGGGAGTCATCTCTTGAGGAGGGAATCCAGGCGCCAAGAAACCACATCTGGTGGTGTGGGTGCAGAGGCTTGGCCTTTGACATTATCTAGTACCAATGATTCCACAACTATGGATGAGAGAAGTTTACAACAGATAAACGAATTAACGGTCCAAAACATTGAACTTGCACAAACATTAACTGTCATACAAGCAGAGAATGCAGACTTCTAGCTTATGTTAAAAGATCCACATTTCTCGGATTTGAGAACTGTCCACTAAAGGCATCAACAAATATATTCCTTGATGTTGTATAACACGTAGAAAATTTCAGCAAAAAAAAAGAAGAGAAAAGAAAAGAAAAGGGTGAAAAATGGAATTAATTCAAGCAAAGGGTTAAAGGTGTGCAAAGGTCAAACTTACCCATAATGGGATTCAAAAAGGGGTATGGCCGCCCACACCACCTTTTTCTCATGCACACTTTCGGTTGAAGGTTGGAAAAGAGCTCTTAACCGGATTTTAGAGAGAGAAAGTAGAAGTTCTTCAAGAAGGTAAGATTTTCTAGTGTTTTCTTCTCGATTTTCAATTGGGTTTGAACTTCTGGACCGATCTCTATGTGTTTCTTTGTGTTTGGTTGCTTGTTTTTGTGTGTTTAGGTGCTAGAACTCCAAGTTGCTCTCGGGTTTGAGGAGTTTTCACTTGAAAGCTGTTAGAGGTGAGTTCTAGATCCCCTCTTTTACTTTTTTTCTACTTGTTTGGGATTGATGTGTATATCAACTGATGTTTTAATAAACCAAACTATGAATTTTCCTTGATATACGACTGTTAGGAAGAATGTGTGTTTTAAATGACTTCTATGATGTGTGTAGATGTTTATTATGTTTTAAGTATTAATATGATAGATCTATGCTAAGTATATATTAGAATGATGTTTGGGGACTGGAAAGTACATATAATGCATTGCAGATGTTGGTTAAAGTGTCCGCTATGGACACTTAGGATAGTTATAGTGTCCGTTGTGGAGACTTAGGATAATTAAGAACTATCCGCTGTGGACACTTAAGAAGGATTTATGCATACGGTTGGACTTTCATGTCCACTGTGGACTTTGCATGTATGTTGTGGACACTTGGAGATTTTAGGTATGCACTGTGAATACTTAAACTTTTTATGTTGTCCGCTATGGACTTTACATGTCCGCTGTGGACACTTCGGAAATTTTATGATTGTTGTTGTGGATTTGTTCATCACTATGGACTTGTTCATCTGCTGTGGACTTTGTTCATCCGTTATGGATACTTGAAATGTTTTAGTCATGTACTATGGACTTTGGCTGTCCGCTGTGGACACTTAGGAAAATTAGGATGTCCGCTGTACACTTGTTCATGCGCAGTAGACACTTAGAATTATTCTAGAATTTTAGGAATCAAATTGAAGTGCTAAGTACTGATATTTTACAATGGCCTATGCTTGTTTACGTTATGTATTCTTGTGGACTGCTGTGATGTGGATGATGTTCCATGTTATGTAGTATGATATGATTTTACATGGTGTGATATGTGCTTATGTACGTATAGATTTATTGTAATGAAAGTGAAAGATAAAGATAATGAAAGTGGAACGTAATAAATGAATGAAAGTCTTGCAAGCATATTAAAAGGGGTTCACAACTCATTATGGGTTGTCAACTAGACAGTGTGCTATGTGCACACAAGAAGGTCAGTCTTCGTGATTGATAGAAACGTACGAAATGGGATCCATGCCACTGGACTCCAAGTCTGTAGTTGCCACGTGCACAAATGATAGGGCATAGCATATGGTAGGATCTAGATAAAAGTGAAGATAATAATTAAAGAAAGTACGAAACGAACGATTATCAACGATGATGAAAGATAATAATGATTATTATCAAGATGTACGTATGATGTGTGATCACGAAGAAATTAAAGCAAATGTTTATCAAAGTAATGTATTTTATTATATAAACTAGAACTACTCAGCTTCGCTGAATTTTTATATGCACATCAGTTGGCAGGTAATCAATGATGCTGAGGTGGTGCAAGCATGGATGCATAAGCTACTGGGGATGATTCGAGTTTGGCATCCATATTTTGAGAGTGTTATGTATTACTTTGATTTTTGGGATGTAAAAAAATAATATGACAATTTTACATGTTTTTAGTTATTAATAATAGCTATATTTCCGCTGCAAAATGTTGTATTTTATATGTTTTATGCGATGATTGACCAAATGTAAGCGTCCCGGGAACGGGGCCTTACAAGTTGGTATCAGAGCCAAAGTTTAAGAGAATTGGATAAATTATTTTCAAAACCTAAACTTAAACTGAGAATAGGACAAGAAAGGGAAGGGATGCCAGTCCTAGTAGCTACATGCCTGCAGGTAAATGTTTCACGTAAACGTTTTATGTAAATTGATGGAAAAAGGAATTATGTGCGTGTGTTATGTGAATTATGTGCTCTTTTTAGATTTGGATACCGATGTAGTCTATTTAGGAAATGTTTGGGGAATGAAGAGTAAAGTAAGTAGCTAATCACAACTGGCCATTGTAATTAGGGACTTACTATACTTGACATAATCTGAGCTATTACCTTGAATGACCATGTTGGTGTTTGAATCTTATAGTGCTTAGAGATGGCTGGTGGTAGATCTTCGAAGGCTTCTTGAGGTGGAGGTCGTGGTGGACGTGGTGCTAGGCCGCATGTCACGAGGAACAGGGCTAGGACTGTTGAAAAGGAACTTGAAGAGCCAGAGTTCCAACACCATGTAGGTGGGGATGAGAGCGTTAATCTGACGGCCTTAGTGAAGGAGGCTATAGTTGAAGGGTTCATCAAGTCATGCACACGATTTTTTCGTCTGTGGTGACTAGGGTCACTATGGCCGTAAGGGAAGATGAGAGGAGAGGGGAGAACTAGAGTGGAAAACATGTTGTTATGGCGGTTTCCCCTCCCAAGGGAAAAAAGGCGAAGGTAGAGGGTCGTAAGGTGGCTGCAACCGAGTTAGGAGTGAGGGTGTGTGAGAAGTGCGGGAAGGGCATGCAGGAGAATGTAGGTGGGATCGAATCTCTGCTTTAAGTATGGGAGGGAGGGCCACATGGTATGGGATTGTCATGTGATGAAATGTTACAACTGTGGCGAGAAGGGGCAGATGAGCAGGGACTGCAAGAAGCCGAGGGTTGAGAACTCCGGGGCATGGAGGATATCAAGAAGGAGAAGGAAGGGCAGTGGGCCAAAGCCAGTGCATTCACTATGACTCGGAGGAGGCTAGGGTGGACCCCGGCGCGGTGTCAGGTACATTTCTAGTAAACCAAACTCATGCCTCTGTGCTTTTTGATTCCGGTGCTAGTAGGAGTTTTATTTCTATTGCCTTCTATGATAAGTTGCCCACTAGGAGTAGGAAGATTGATGAGCCCTTCGATGTAGAAACTATCATTGGTAAGTCGATCAGGATTTTTGATATGGTAAAGACTGTGACATAGAGTTAAATGTCATAGGTTCTCTGCTAGGTTGTTCGTGATGCCCTTAGGCAGATTTGATGTAGTCCTAGGGATGGTTTGGCTAGCAGCCTATGAGGCAAACATCTTATGTCGTAAGAAGATCATTCGACTAACCGTTCTTGATGGGAGTTCGGTGACGATCTACGATGATAGAGTTAGTACAATCCCGAAGTAATTTCGATGGTTATGGTAGAGAAGTGTATGAGACTTGGAAGTGGTGCCTATCTGGCCTATGTGAAGGATGTGGATGCATCAGTACCACGATTGACGGACTTACCGGTCGCGTGTGACTTCCCAGATGTGTTCCCAAAGGATCTACCAGGTGTGCCACCAGATCGCGATACCAAGCTCCAGATTGATCTGATATCTGGTGCCCAACCTGTTCATTCGACCGGTTATCTCCCTGTGGGGTGCTCCGGCCTTGTTTGTGAAGAAGAAGGACGGTAGCATGAGGATGTGCATCGAATACCGTGAGCTGAACAAGCTGATAGTGAAGAATCGATATCTGTTACCGAGTACTGATGACTTGTTCGATCAGCTCCAAGGTGCCAGTTGGTTCTCGAGGATAGACCTCCGATCTGGTAACCACCAACTAAAGGTGAAGGAGCAGGATATCCTAAGACAACTTTTCGTACGTGTTATGGACACTATGAGTTTCTTGTGATGTCTTTTGGTTTAACTAACGCACCAACAGCTTTTATGAATTTGATGAATCTGGTGTGTCGGCCTATGCTAGATAAATCAGTGATTGTGTTTATCGATGATATCCTGATTTATTCGAAGAGCGAAGAAGATCATGCCGGTCACCTTCGGGAAGTACTGGATACACTTAGAACGGAGAAGCTGTATGCCAAGTTCTGCAAGTGTGCGTACTGTTACGTGAAGTTCAATTTTTAGGTCATGTAGTTAATCCTGAAGGGATCATGGTGGACCCGGTGAAAGTTGAGGTGGTGAGGCAATGGAAGTCTCCAAAGACGCCATCTGAGATTTGTAGTTTCTTGGGTTTGGCGGGCTACTACAGAAGGTTCATTCAAGACTTCTCCAAGATAGCTTCACCATTGACTAGTTGACCCGTAAGGAGGTGAAGTTCGAATGGGGTCAAGAGCAGGAGAATGCTTTTGAAGTGTAAAGACAATATTGACTCAAGCTCATGTGTTGATGTTACCCGAAGAGAACGAAGACTTGGTGGTCTATTTGGATGCTTCTTATTCGGATTGGTTTGCGTGTTGATGCAACAGGGAAGCTTATAGCCTATGCGTCATGACAGTTGAAGACCCACAAGGCTAACTACCCTACTCATGATTTGGAATTGGCGGAGGTGGTCTTTGTATTGAAGATTTGGAGGCACTACTTGTACGGGATGAAGTGCACCATCTTCACTGACCACAAAAGCTTGAAGTACTTCTTCGAGTAGAAGGATCTCAATATGAGGCAAAAGAGCTGGTTAGAGTTGATCAAGGACTATGACTGTGAGATCCATTACCATCTGGGCAAGGCCAATGTGGTGGCGGATGTCCTTAGCCGAAAAGAGAGACCCGAGCCAATTCGGGTGAAGGCTTATCAGTTGGTTATGACCTTGATGTGATGAAGCAGGTCCAAGAATTTCAGGATGAAGCACTGAAAGAAGATTAGATTAACTTGAAAGGATGAAAAGCCTAGTCCCGAGTTGGAGGAGAACACTCTTGGTATCAGGACCCGATCAGGGCGGGTGTGGATTCCTCGTTATGGGGATCTACATAGGAAGATCATGGATGAGGCTCATAAAACTCGATACTCGATTCACCCAGTGCCATGAAGATGTGTCAGGATATGAAGAAAGATTATTGTTAGCCGGGAATGAAGCGCGATATAGCGGAGTATGTGAGTAAGTGCCTTACTTGTTTGCAAGTGAAGGCGGAGTATCAGAAGCCATACGGGAAGATCCAACCCTTGGATATACCCGAGTGAAAATGGGAGCACATCACCATGGACTTAATTATGAAGTTACCGCGTACGGAAAGAGGATACGATGCCATATGAATGATAGTTGATCGCCTGACGAAGAGTGCTCACTTTCTACCGATGCATGAGACGTATTCATCTGAGAGGTTGGCAGATCTATTCATCAAAGAGATTGTGACTCGTCATGGTGTACCGGTGTCTATCGTGTCTGACCGTGACACTCGGTTTACGTCTATGTTTTGGAAGAGATTCCATGATGCATGGGAACGAGGTTGCATATCAGTAAGACTTACCATCCCCTGACAGATGGTCAGTCGGAGAGGACGATTAAGACGCTGGAGGATATTCTACGAGCATGCGTCATTGATTTCGGACGAAGTTGGGACGAACACTTACCGTTACCCGAATTCTCATATAACACAGTTATCATGCCAGCATTGGTATGCCTCCATATGAGATGTTATACCGTAGGAAGTGTAGAACGCCTGTATGTTGGGGTGACATCGGGCAGAAGGAGTTAGGGAGCATTAAGGTGATCGAGGCTACGACCGAAAAGTTGGAAAAGATTAGGCCCTTTTTGAAGGCGGCAAAGATAGATAGAAGTCATATGCTGACAAGAGACGTAGACTGATCAAATTCAAGGTGGGCGATAAAGTTATGTTTGAAGGTCTCACCTTGGAAAGGGATCATCTGGTTCAGAAAGCGAGAAAGCTAAGCCCGAGGTATATAGGGCCTTTCCAAATCACTGCTCGAGTAGAGAGGTGGCTTACAAGTTAGAGCTACCCGATGAGTTAAGTGGAATTCATCCGACGTTCCATGTATCTCATCTAAGAAAGTGCTTAGCCGATGAAGATATGATCATGCCACTTGAAGATATCGAGGTGGATGAACGACTCAATTATGTGGAGCAGCCAGTGGCCATCATTGACAAAAAAGAGAAGAGGCTAAGGAATAAAGTGGTTCCACTTATGCGAGTACAGTGGAGACCAGGAAGAGGTTCGTGTCCTACTTGGGAGACTGAGGAAGAGATGAGACAACATTACCCACAGCTGTTTGAGGAGTGACAGTTTTCGGTGACGAAACCTTTATAGGGGGGTGGACTTGTAACACCCGAAAAATTGCAACAAAAAAAAGAAAAGGAGAAAAATGGAATTAATTCAAGCAAAGGGGTTAAAGGTGTGCAAAGGTCAACTTACCCATAATGGGATTCAAAAAGGGGTATGGCCTCTCACACCTCCTTTTTCTCATGCACACTTTCAGCTGAAGGTTGGAAAAAAACTCTTAACCGCTTTTAGAGAGAGAAAGTAGAAGTTCTTCAAGAAGGTAAGATTTTCTAGTGTTTTTCTCGGTTTTCAGTTGGGTTTGAACTTCTGGACCGATCTTTATGTGTTTCTTTGTTTTGGTTACTTTTTTTGTGTGTTTAAGTGCTAGAACTTCAAGTTGCTCTTTGGTTTAAGGAGTTTTCACTCAAAAGTTGTTAGAGGTGAGTTCTAGATCCCCTCTTTTACTTGTTTCTACTTGTTTAGGGCTGATGTGTATTCAACTGATATTTTAATAAACCAAACTATGAATTTTCCATGATATATGGCTGTTATGAAGAATGTTTTTTTAATGACTTCTATGATGTTGTGTAGATGTTTATTATGTTTTAAGTGTGTAATATGATAGATCTATGCTAAGTATATGTTAGAATGATGGTTGGGGACTAGAAAGTACATATGATGCATTGTAGGTGTTGGTTAAAGTGTTCGCTATAGACACTTAGGATAGTTATAGTATCCGCTGTGGACACTTAGGATAATTAAGAACTGCCCGCTGTGGACATTAGATTGTCCGCTATGGACACTTAGAAGGATTTTATGCTGTCCGCTATGGACTTGCATGTTCGTTGTAGACATTTCATGTCCCGCTGTGGACACTTGAGATTTTAGATATGCACTGTGAATACTTAGAACTTTTTATGCTGTCCGCTATGGACTTTTCATGTCCGTTGTGGACACTTAGGAAATTTTATGATTGTTCGCAGTGGATTTGTTCATCTGCTGTTGACTTGGTCATCTGCTGTGGACTTTGTTCATCTGCTGTGATACTTGGAAGTTTTAGTCATGAGCTGTGGACTTTGGCTGTCCGCTGTGGACTTTAGCATCTGCTATGGACACCTAGGAAATTTTAAGATGTCCGTTGTACACTTGTTCATGTGTTATAGACACTTAGAATTATTCTAAAATTTTAGGAATAGAATTTAAGTGCTAAGTATTGATATTTTACGATGGCCTATGCTTGTTTATGTTATGTATGCTTTTGGGCTGTTGTTATGATGATGATGTTCCATGTTATGTAGTATGATATGACATTATGTGGTGTGATATGTGCTTATGTACGTAAAGTATTATTGTAATGAAAGTGAAAGATAAAGATAATAGAAAGTGAAACGTAATGAATGAATGAAAGTCTTGCAAGCATATTAAAAGGGGTTCACAACTCATTATGTGTTGTCAACTCGACAGTGTGCTTTGTGCACACAAAAAGATCAGTCTTCGTGATTGATAGAAACGTACAAAACGGGATCCTTGCCACATGACCCCAAGTCTGTAGTTGCCTCATGCACAAATGATGGGGTATATCCTATGACAGGATCTAGAAAAAAGTAAAAGATAATAATGAAAGAAAGCACGAAACGAATGATTATGAACGATGATGAAAGATAATAAATGATTATTATCAAGATGTACGTATGATGTGTGATAATGAACGAAATTAAAGGAAATGTTTTATTAAAACTAAAGTATTTTATTATATAAACTAGAACTCACTCAGCGTCGTTGACCTTTTATATGCCTATCAGTTCGCAGGTAATCAATGATGCTAAGGTGGTGCAGGCATGGATGCATAAGCTACTCGGGATGATTCAAGTCTGCATCCATATTTTGAGAATGTTATTGTATTACTTTGATTTTTGGGATGTAAAGAAATGATATGACAATTTGACATGTTTTTAAATATTAATGAAAAGATATATTTCCATTGTAAAATGATGTATTTTATATGTTTTATGCGATAATTGATCAACTGTAAGCGTCCCAGGAACGGGGCCTTATATGTTGAGGCTCAACTCAGGACTACCCAGGATCAGGCTGCAAGAGTTACTTCCTTAGAAAATCAACTCACAACTCTTTATATGTTAGCAGCTAGGGCAATGGACCTTGAACTTAAGGTTAAGTCATTGCAAGAGATATTGAGCATCAATAATCAATCATCCTGAGCCTCAATCATCCATCTGCACCTCTAAGAACAGCACCATGTGCCTTCCTCTACGACTTAATGTCCTCTACCGACTTAATGTCATCTGAAAACTCAGATGTGACCAAAAATGGGAAAGATGAGCCTAAAGAAGTTGAAGACGCCTTATAGTTTTGGCTGATCAAGTTGTACATCATTCATAGCCAATTCTATTTTTTCAAGATGGAATGAAGACTATGAGCCTCTATCTGAAGCTAAAGCCAAACTAAATGAGCTTCTAGATAGATAAGCTATGATAGTTCAAAAGAGAAGGAAATGGAAGCTAGAAGAGTTATGAGGAGAATGAATCAAAAGGTTCAACTTGGGAAAAGAGAATGGCTGCAATGAGAAGGTCTGATACTTCTTCTTTGCAATCTCTCAAAACGAAACTATCTGATTAGGAATTATCATAGAGAGAGAGCTAGTGCTGGGACTAGAAGCCACTCCCAAGGCATCTGTTGAAAAGGAGCTCCACTACTGATAGTGCTATCGAAAGCTGAAGAAATCATCTGCTGATGCAACTGCCAAAACAGCTAGACAAGAGACTTCTTCAGTAGATGTACCCTCAAGAAGGATGATTGTTACACAAGAGGAACCCAACACTAAAGATTATATAGAAAAACATCGGGTGACTTTAGAAGAAGAACCAAGCCAACTTCATAAAGTATAAAAGGAAAACACCTGAGTCAGAACTCAAGATATCAGCTAAGGTGTAAGGCCCTGAACCCAGGAAACCGTACAGTTGGTCATTCAAAGCAAAAACATAGATTTAAAACATTCATTTAGATAAACGTTGCAGCGAAAAAGTACATTAAGTTTCAATTCATTACGATATAATTCAAATAAAACATTAACATTGTCTTAAAACATTAAATATTCTTTAAAAGTCTTCTTATAATCTTGTTAAAGCCACCCTTCAGATGCCAAGCAGCTTCTAGAATCCATGCCCACATTCACTCAAGTCCAACAGCTCACCTGTCAAACTAATATGCATACAAAAGTCAGCTTCGCTGAGTGAATTCCGGGTTTACTTTATCAGAAAAATTATTTAGTGAGGGATGTACACTTTATCATTCTAAAATAGTCATCACATGAACAAACACCTTTACTATACACAACGACTGTCACTTTATCAATACTTTATCAATAAGACTTTCGCTTGTTTATTTTGTTATCTCTTTATCCATCATTCCTAGTTACTATATGTCTCGAGATCTACCCAAGGGCAGACCCCCCCTTGTGATGAACACAAGACTTTACTTTATCCATTTTGTGATGACACATGACTTTACTTTATCCATGAGAGCACAACAAATGCAACTCAACTCTCTTTATCCTTTGCTTGCAAGACTTTACTTTAGCAATGGTACATTGTTATGAGCTCAAGAACACTTCTTACTTCTTTGGGTTTCACTTTCATCTTTAGTTATACATATACTTATAGTCCTTATATTCACATTCTTCACAAAAGAATACATACATTAACAGACCCTCCACGGGACAGCAAGGTTGGGGGCGGCAGCCCCTGATAGTGGGGTTCTAGGGGCACCAGGCCCTAGTGGGGTCCCAAGGGCCAACGCCCCTGGCTGGGGCAGGGCTGGCAGGTCAGCGCGAAGAAATTTTATTTTGAAGACTTTATATACTATATTTTTTTAATGAAAATTTATTTTCTTTTAAAAAAAATCATCTTGAAATCTTTGCCATAAAAATGATATATTTAGTATGCATATCACCCAAAACATTGAAAACGATGAAATAAGGGGGATCTAGAACTCACCTAGTCAGTAAGTAACTTCACGTCTAAGTTACTTAAGCTATGATCACGCCACATGGTCTGCATATAAGTTAACAACACAAAATGTCATTTCCTACACAGTTTCGCACATAGTTTCGCTGCCAATTTCGCATGGCATTTTACGGCCAGTTTCGCATGGCAGTTTCACTGCCAAATCGCCCAACTTTCATTGGAATTTCCTAGATTCGCTAAATCGGCCGACCTACCTATGCACTTGCGAAACTACCTGCGAACTATAGTTTTTACAGGAAGGAGATTGCCTAGTTTCACAGGATGAACTCTAAGTTTAGCTGGATGAACTGACAGTTTCGCTGGACGTATAAAAAATTCTATTTTCTTTTAAAACTATTGAAATCTTTGCCATAAAAATCATGTATTTAGTATGCATATCGCCCCAAAACATTGAAAAACTGTAAATAAGGGATCTAGACTCACCTGGTCAGTAAGCAACTTCACGTCTAAGTTTTCTAAGCTAGGATCATGGTACACGGTCTGCATATAAGTTAACACACAAAACAGGTCATTTTCTACGTAGTTTCGGCAGCAGTTTCGCTCTAATTTCGCATGACAGTTTCGCTGCTAGTTTTCCATGGCAGTTTCGCTGCCAGTTTTGCATGGCAGTTTCATGGCCAAACACGCCTAACTTTTGTTGGAATTTCCTAGATTCACTAAATGCGAAACTACTAGAAAAACTATAGTTTCACACTAAGGAGATTACCTTAATTTCTCAGGACGAATTGACAGTTTTGCTGGATGAACTGACAGTTTCGCTAGACGTATAAAATGACGAACCAACTCGTTTTTAACTAAATATCTCAACTTTTACTTCCAAATCCTTAGTTTTTCATCCATGAAACTATATCTAAGCTTTTACATGATTCATACGAAAAATGTGACCTTATGTGATTCTTTGCAACTTTTCAAAACCGAAAACTCTAGAATCCGGGTCTGACCTACAAGGTATTTAGAGGATGATTCTACCTGTATTTCTTGCTTCTTTCTTGGTTGATGCTCTGACACTCAAATCTTCAATCCCTTAACCAATGAAGCTCCAAATCTTCAAGTTTCTTCATTTTTTCTCACTACTTTCTCTCTCTAATTGTTAGTGGCTTGGTTTGCAAGAAATGGAGAATGTGGTTGATTATGGGTGTTTAATGGGTGGTTATGCCCTTAAACCCACCAAACCCTAAGCCCATAAGGTAATTTGGGTCATAATCATTTTCTTTCTTTTTTGTTTTACATAATCCGAACTCATCATTTTACTAAGTTGTTTGCTTCAACATTCCAGGGGCGTTACAGAGGTGATATTTGTCAGATTAAATTTAAAATTGAAACCTAGTTAGCTCTGAGGTGAATGTGGAAATAGATGACCCAGAAATCGCCAAGGATGCTAAGAGAGTTTAGATAACTGCCGATGATCCCAAGTTAGTTAGTCAGGTAATAGGTACATCTACTAGACCTTCAGCAGTCAGTCCTACTGCAATCTTTACCTCAGACCAAGGAAAGACTTATGACTGCTGAAGAAAAAGTTGATTATGAGTCTCAGGAAAGAAGGGTCGAATTCCTTATGACTAAAAGATGGAGATATTCCCACAAAAAGTTAAAAATGAACTGATAGAGTTATAAGCTGCCAGAGCTTAAGAATCTTTTGTTAAGAAGAATATCATTACATTAATAATGTACAAAGATTCTAGAGCTGCAAGAAAAATACTCAACCACTTTGGTGAAACAGTGGAACAAAACCAACACACCATCCAAACCAAAGGCCAGGTTGTCAAGAGAGTGCCATCTAAGTCATCTAGGCCAACTACAGAACGCACTCAAAGGACACCACTCAGCAAGCTCCAGTGTCCACCACTGCCGAATCCATACCAACGGCCTTCATTAAGAAAAAGAAGAATAATATCAAGAAAGATGTCTCCTAGCATCTTAACTTGAGTTAAAAGGATTCAAATTTGATTAGGTCATGAAATGGAGTCTTGCTGAGATAATGTCAAAGCTGATAGCTGCAACTCATGCTAATTAGAGAGAAGCAAGTAGAAAGAGTCAGAGAGAGATCAGAAACAAGCAATAAATGAAGATGTTTCTAAATACTATGGTTTCTCTTGTAAACAAGTAGGATCAATGAGTATGTCTACTCTTGATCTGAATATCAGAGAAATCAAGAGAGAGTTGCAACTGGTGAGCTCCTAAATTATGAAGCGGCTAGGGAGCAATGGGAAAGACAACAAATCAGAGCCAAGAAAAACATTCAGAATTCTTCCTATGTGCTGACTGAGCTCCAGCATCTCTTGACTCTAACTCCAATGCCTTTGATAACATAAGCCAATCTTAACAGTCCTTGCCAAAAAGAAGATTATGCCAAAAAGAGTTGTAAAGGCAGGGTGACTGACCTAGAAGTGGAGGAGAAGATACTCAGGGAACAAATGTTTTGGGTATTGGGTATGTATCCCAAATGAAAAGTTTGCAGTCAAGATGATAAATGGTGAGATCATGTACTATGTTCATGAGAATGAGATACATGATCTGCCCCTTGACATCTTAGAGTAAATTACTTGCTATCTTAGCATCTATGGACGTATAATAAGAAGTCCAAGATGCTACTTCAAAAGGTACTATCTTAATCAATGCTGAGGCTGGTGAAGAAATCCATCAAACTCCACTATTAGCATAGGATCCAATAGTGGGGTGGGAATATGACTAGAAGAAAGATACATACTTGAGCACCTGATCAGTAGCTGGAAGGTTAGCTTACTCAAGAAATCAACTAGTTTGATTTAGTAGATTTGAGATAGCTGACCTAACAAGAGTGAGGCTAAGGTACATATGCAATGACTCTAAGGCAAAAGAAGTAAAGAAGGTGCTATTTAATTTACATATCTCTTCTAGAAAAGTCAAGGAAGGCTTCAAACCAAAGAAGAACATGAAGGAGCCTGAAGCTGCTGAAGCCATCCCATCTCCCGATCTTGTACCCAACACTCAACCACAAGCATCCTCTCCCACCATTGAAATTGCTTAAGCTATTGAGCATGTTTCTACAACAGTCCAACAAGTTACTCAAATAGCTGATTCTCTAACACAAAGTCAGTCTAATCAATCGGAAGATGAAGTGATCATCACCACAGCTGCCGAAAGAGTAAGACAGGGTTGGACAATCCTAAACAAACTGATAAAGAAGAACTCTTTGAATTTAACCAAGAAGAAGACTCAGAAGGTAATTTTAACTCTGTGTTCAGTTGGGTGTTTTTGGTGTGTTTAGGTGTTTGAACTCCAAGTGCTCTTGAGTTTGGAGGACTTTTACTCGAAGGCTGCTGTAGGTGAGTTCTAGATCCCTGGTTTTTTTGTTTTAAACTTGTTTTGGGGCTGAAATGCATATAAATTATCATATTTATAACTTTCAGTATGTTGAAACTGTACGTGTTACCCTTGTTTTATGTGGGTGTGTGTGTTTATGAATGTTTTGACCGAATTATGTGGTTGTATGCTTGTTTATATGCTTAGTACGTTAGATTTGGGCTAAGGATACGTTAAGATGATGAATGGGGACTAAAATTAGTATAAGCTAGAACTGGTATAGTACCCATACGCCCAAACTGCCCATACGCCTAAGTTTCCCATGCGCCCAAGTACCCATGCGCCTTCATAGTACTCGTGCGCCTCCATAGTTCCCATGCGCCTAAGTTTTTTGCCCATACGCCTAAGTGTTTGCCCATGCACCTAAGTTTCCCATGCTCCTGCATAGTACTCATGCGCCTGCATAGTACCCATGCGCCTGCATAGTACCCATGCACCTGCATAGTACCCATGCGCCTGCATAGTACCCATGCGCCTGCATAGTACCCATGCGCCTGCATAGTACCCATGCGCCTAAGTTTTTCCCATGCGCCTAAGTTTTTCCCCATGCGCCAAAGTGTTCCTATGCGCCCAACTGCCAGTGCGCCAGCATAGTGCCCATGTGCCCACATAGTGCTCATGCGCCTAAGTTGACTTAAAATTATTCTGAATTTTGGGGAAAATGGAAATTTATGATAAGCTCTGGAATGTTTTGGTGGGTTATGTTTGTTCATGTTATGCATATTTGTGGCATGTTATTGATGTTCCTTATTATGTATTATTACGTGACATTACGTGGTGTGTTAATGCTCTTGTACGTAAGTATTATCATAAAAGAAGTGAAAGATTAAATATAATTAAAAGTGGAACATAACGAATGAATGAAAGTCTTGCAAGCAAATTTAAAGAGGTTCACAACACAATGAAGAGTTGTTAGCTGAACTGTGTGCAATGTAGCGTGCGATCTTGGCTAACCCATGAGGGTGTACACACAGGGGGTCAGTCTTGGTGACTGATCCATACGTGCAAAATGGGATCCTTATCGCTTAACCCCAAGTCTGAGGTGGCTTCGTGCCTAATGATGGGGTATGGCTTATGACAGGATCTAGATAGAAGTGAAAGATAATAAAAAGTGTGAAATGAATGATTATGAACGGTGAAAAAAAGATAATAATGATATTATCAAGATGTATGTATGTTGTGTGATCACAAACAAAGTAAAGGAAAGGTTTTTTCTAAAGGTAAAGTATTTTATTATTTAAAACTAGAACTCACTCAGCAACGCTGACATTTTATGCATTTTCAGTTGGCAGGTAGTTTGTTGCTGAGGATGGCACGAGGGTGAAGCTACTTGGCTGGCAAAGACTGGCATCCATTTCATGCACAATAATGATGCTGTTTTGTAATACAACTAAGTGATATTTTGTTATCTTTTAAACGACAATGTATTACTTGGCAAATGTATTTATTAAAGCATGAAATGGTTTTTGATGAATTATTCCGCTGCAATATTTTGTTTACTTAATAAATCTTAATATGTTTTGATATAAATGAGGTTGTGATTGACCAACTATGAGGTTCCAGGGAACGGGGTCTTACAGTAATGGTATAACCATTATCAACTAGGGATATGATTTAAAGGCTGAGACATACTTCATTGAGAAATAGAACAAGTCCAAGTCTTTCTTGTTAACTGTGCTAGAAGTTTTGAACCTTAACTCTGAAGATATACAGAAGATGTTCACCTTGATCAAGGAATATAAAGGCATGCCAGATAACTACATATCTATGGCTTTTCTACTGAAGATAAAGATTGGGAACAGAATTGAAGCAAAAGAAAGTGGAAACAAACAAGAAGAGTGTAAGGCCCCATTCCCGGGATGTTTACAATCGGCCAATCATCGTATAAAACATATAAAATTCATCATTTTGCAGCGAAACTTTAAACTTTTCATTAATAATTAAAAACATGTCAATACGTCATATCACATCATCAAAATTGTAATAATACAATATCATCTCAAAATGTGGATGCCAGGCTCAAAGCATCCCAGTAGCTTATGCATCCATGCCTGCACCTCCTCAGCATCAGCAATACCTGCCACTATTATGCATACAAAAAGTTAGCGACGCTGAGTGAGTTCTAGTTTTCATTATCAAAATACTTTACATTACATTAAATCATATCCTTTACTTTCATTCGTGATCACACATCATACGTACATCTAGATAATAATTATTATCTCCATCATCGTTCATCATCATTCATTTTCATACATTCATTCGTTAACATCATTACTTTCTTTATGAATCCTGCCATATGCTAAACCCCAACATTGTGCATGAAGCTGGTACTTTATCGGGGCCTATAAACAACCCTTAATCACTGTGCACGAAGCAGATACATGTGCACGAAGAAGATACATTCCATACATTGGCACGAAGCAAAATACAAGTACCGGGGTAAGCGACAAGGATTCCATCATTCATTACTTCCATTTTCAACATTCGTTATCTTTCACATTTCTTACATAATACTTTACGTACACAAACATAACACACCATGTAAAGTCACGTCATATACATAATATAGAACAATCACCATCATACAAAGCATACATACCATAAACAAGCATAAGCCACCACAAGACATCATTTCTTAGCACTTAAGCTCTACTTCCCAAACTTCCAAAAAATCCCAAGTCCTAGAAGGAATGCGGATGAACAAACAAATGCGGATGAACAAAGAAATACGGATGAGCAGACAAAGAGGATGAACAAAGAAATGCGAATGAGCAGACAAAGGCGGATGAACAATGAAATGCAAATGAACACTTCAGAAAATATTCTAAGTGTTCAAAAGAAATACGCATGAACACTGTAGCAATGCGCATGAACAAAGAAATGCGCATGATCACTATAGCAAATGCGCCAGAATAAAACACTTATGTAACAGCCCAGCGTAACGCACCATTATATTGTCCGCTTTGGCGGGACGAACCACCATTGCCTCACGGTTTTGTCTTCACCTGGACCGGGACGTACCACCATCGCCCAGGCAAAACGCGTCACAGTGGGAAGGTCTCAAGCCCCTTATAAAGAAGCCTTCGTTCACCTTCCCAACCAATGTGGGATGTTACAATCCACCCCCTTAGGGAGCCCAGCGTCCTCGCTGGCACATTGGCCCGGCCCTGGCTCTGATACCATCTGTAATAGCCCAGCGTAACTGCACCATGATATTGTCCGCTTTGGCCTGGACGAAACACCATCGCCTCAAGGTTTTGTCTTCACCTGGACCGGGACGTACCACCATCGCCCAGGCAAAACACGTCACAGTGGGGAAGGTCTCAAGCCCTTTATAAAGAAGCCTTCGTTCACTTTCCCAACCAATGTGGGATGTTACAACTTATGCAAATATTCAACTCTAAATGCGGATGATCGTTACCCACCTGCAATGCAACTTATGCCATAACCAGTTCCCAATCATCATCTAACACATCCTTAGCATAGATCTATCTTGATAAACACTTAGATCAAACTAAAAATCATACATATCTTAGAAAAACATCTAAAAACATACACCCAGTAGCACACCATGTCAAAATTCATGGTTTAGTTTAGAAAACTTCTGCCCAGTATGCATAACAGCCCCAAACACTTAGAAAACCAGAAGAAGAGGGGATCTAGAACTCACCTTGAATAGATTTCGAGTAGAATACCTCAAACCTGAGAACCCACTTGAAGTTCCAGCACCTAAAACACACGAAAACAAGCACTAAACATATGGAACTCGGTCCAGAAGCTCAAACCAGCTGAAAACCGAGAAGAAAACCTTGAAATCTTACCTTGAAGATTTTCTTCCACTTTCTGTCACTAAACCGGTTGAGAGCTTCTCTCTCTCTCTAAACCGAAGGTTGCAGGAGAGAAAAGAGGTTATGGGCGGCCATACCTCTTTTAAACCCCACTATGTGCAAGTTTGGCCCTTGCACGCTTTTAACCCCTTGCTTTTGAAATAGCCTTCCATTTGCACCTTTACTTTTCTTTTTCTGAAATTTTTGGGTGTTACAAAGAGGTTCTACTGGTGGCTTTAGAGCATTCATGACCCAATCACACATTGGTAGCTCTTAAAAACACCTCAAGAGATAGAAGAGGATACATGTATGAACTGCTGTTGATAAGAATGCTTGAAGGATGAAAAAAGAGTTTTGATACAATCATCCTAGGGGGAATTTTTTGATCTATGAAGAGGATTAATCTATCGAAAAATCATGGGTTCAGCACTGGTTACCAACTGCCGAATTCTGCTAAGTATTGAACAAGAATTTATTAGCACTAAAAGTGATGAAGCGCTAATTGACCGGTTATCAACACCCAAATTGATGATCTACTATTCAACAACAACATTAGAAAATAATGTCTGGATCGAAGTACAATGGCTACTGTTGTGTTCTGCCTTTTGGAGACTAAATAGTATTGAAGCTGCTAACTTTTGATGTGCCGATTTTCTGTCTATGTTGTACATATCTTTTTGTAAAATAGGAATAGATGTAAAGAGATTTATCCTCTGTGTTTACCTTCCATAGAATAAATAACTATCACTTGTATAGTGTGGAGGTTAGCTAGTTAACCCACTTGTTTATCTGCTGATTGTAACAATTTGTACTCAGAAAAGATTAATCACGTGAATACTTTGAAAGAACTTCTTGTGTCCTTATAATTACTCAAAGTATATGTGCTTTTTAAGTAAGACAGTAGACTTAGATAACGCATTTGTCATCTGTCGATCAAATAAAAAAGTCTTGTTGAGTCATTAACCCGATCAAACATTATCTTCTTTAGGTTGTTGGAAAAATATTCATTGCAATCACCGACCACTACAAAATTATAGACAACTTAAGTACCTATATGTCTATGTGTATGTATGTATGGTGTAAATATCAATATTAACTTGCTAAATATGATGCAACAAAAATGGTTTTTCTCTATTAATTGCATACATATCTGAGATGTGTTCTTGAGCGTCATTAGACTTATGAGTGCATTGTTGCGGATTAAAGAAAGCGCATATAGAGTTGTCTATCTCATAAAGTATCTTAAAAAAGAGAAATAATAATATAAGAAAGTTAGTAATTTTAGTTGTAAAATAAAAATGTTATCATATACAAAACAATAATGAAAGCTTACATTACAAACCAATGTATGATAGTGAAATCAAACCAATCATTGTAAAATATGTGTAACACATCCTCATATGGAATCCAAAATTCAACTATCTCATAATTCATCTCGTATGATGAAAAACTCATAATCCCCCTATTATCACCTACATGCCTTGATAATAGTTCAACCATATTTTGAATTACATAAGGTCATATCTGTATTTTGAAAGGCATTGGTTATGAGATTGTTAAAGTGGTTTCCTTTCTTTTAAAACCTAAGGGAAATCTTTGAATCACTTTTGTTTGCCTACCATGCCAAATAGTTTTAGTGAAGCGCCAAAAAAAATCTTTTTTATACTAATGAAGCTACGAAAAAATAGGATTGATTAAACCCTAGTGTCGACCGTTAAGTTTCCATAGAAGCTAATAAACCTTACTTATCGAATAGTGAATCTCTAGATGAGTAAAAAAAGACAAGATTTTGTAATGCACTAGTGATGATTCGATATAATATTGGATCTTCAAGAGAAATACAAAATATCAAGAAAGTTTTGACTAGAAAACAGTAGAGTTGATTATGACTAATAATTAGTAAGCCAGTACGGCGCATCTGATCACATAAGTAGCACTATTGGGTTAAGTGGAAGATATTATTAGCAAAAGTAACCCGCATCCATAAGAAATATAACACATGAGCCAAATCCTTGAGCGCAAACTATGAATATAAATGCTTAATCAAATAAATAACAAAGGTAGTTGAGCTCCATGTAATAATGATGTCATTAGCATAAACAAGCACATAACCAATGTCAGAACTACTATTGTATACATATAAGAACATGACTAAAAGGTACTAAGAGAACCAAGTACTAGTAAGTGCGGGAGATGACATAGAAAATCAATCTCAATGAGCTTGCTTGAGTCGATAAAAAACCTGTTGTAACACACAACTATATTATGGACAAACGTGAAGCAGAAAAATATAGTCAACAAAGCTGGGAGGTTGAGACATTTAGAAAGTCTTAGATCAATCATCATGAAAAAGGAATTGAAAATATCTAACTTACAAATGTCCTAGCTCGTAGAGAAAATAATCTACATAACAAGTTAAGTAGTAGTAGGTTTAACCATAGGGATAATCATCTTAATATAATCAATCCTCTATGTCTAATGAAAAGCCTTAGTAACAATTAGAAAATTTATCAACTGATAGTATTATCACGATAAGGCTTAATACTGTAGACCATTTGTGGACAACAATGCCTTCGTCAACAATTGGTGAAACCAACCCAAGTCCAGTTAGAGTTCAAACAAATGAACTTTATGTGCATCGCATCCCACCATACTGCACATTTCTTTGTCTGGAAAAAAAAGGTAGGCGCCATAGTTCAAAAAATAAATGTATGAAAAAGTACATGATATAGAGACTGAAAAAGTGTAAGGATTAACAATTTATTAGATCGATCTCACAACAATAACGCGGAATATTATCCATGTGGAATTAAAGATTGAAGATGAAACTAATGTAAATAACATCCAATTATATTGCTCTCTGATTTGAAATGATTACAATAAGAGTGAAAATCAGGAAATGACTAAAAGCTTACTAATTACATTACAAAACTTCTATATATACTAATCTAGAAGTTCTCACGCGAATAACTTGTTCTTGCGCGACTTGATGTTTTCGAGCGAGAAGCAAGTTATCGCGCGCAACTTGGACTTGTCGCTTAACTTGATCTTCATCATCTTGATTTGATTTCTACAGCCTCTAGGTTCAACCCTTACAATCTTTCCCTAGGCTTTGTAAATCAATGCATTTAGAAGTCCACATCATCAACTTTGTAACTGCCTCCGTATGCATATATCTTGTTCGCTAAGGCCTTCGTGATCATCCAATCAAACTGTGCTACTATGAAGTGAACAGATTCATCAACTGCAATTGGACAAGCCTGCAACATCATCAAATCTTCCTTTCCAAACTTTAGCAAATCCATAGGGTCGATGACAAGGTATTCTTTATCTACACAGTAAATTAACGCGTGTCCCGTCTCCTTTTCACAACTCCACCACATTAGCTTGGACAAGCTGTTAACTGGCACAGGAGCATGAATAGGGATCTTCTTGACATATCTAGGATGCTTATAAACCCTTATCTTCATTGGCTTGTTCTCGTTTGGGTCAATCCGGGTCTCATCTTCAATGACTTTAGATTTAGCAGTTTTGAAGTCTTTGAAGTTGGTTTTACTATGCTTCCATATCATATTCCTTATCCAATTGGCCTTGCTGTAGTTACTAGCGTTATGGAATGGAACACGACCCATAGCATATAAATCCGATGCTCTGAGTGTATGGAAATCATGTTCATCTTGAAAGTACTCGATAGCTCCACCCTTTCTTTAACCACATACATCTTCTTCTCCACATCGTATGCCCAGTTAATGATAGGTTCTGAGTTCCTGTACCTTATTAAAGGTTTGGAATGTCTCAGCGTATAAATGTAAGCTGGTGAAGGAGGAGCAGCAGCTGTTAGATTTCCAACCTGACGCACAATACTTTGACCAGTAACATTCGTTGTCTCGTCACTTGTTTGCTGATTGCTCGACTCTCCAATAATTTCACCCTCTTTAATCAATGTATCTGAAAACAAAGTCCTTAAGACTATTTCCAAATATATCTGTGCACTCTATTTCTTTATCCAGATCATCAAAATCTCCAAAATCTTCTTCAGTTTCCTCAAAAATGATCTTTTTCTAGTAAGTGTAAAATTATCTCTCAAAAGCTTCTTCTACAGCTGGGTCTAAAGGTGTATAATCAGTGGTGTCATCGGGACTTGATCCGGAGACATTGTCAACATCCGATGACCCAAAGCACCAGCTGCAGAACCTACATCACCTCCTTGATTGTCATCATCATCACCACCATCATCTTTTTTACTGTCATCACCTTCATCACCATCATCACCATCATTATCATCATCATCATCATCATCACCATCCTCGTCCTCATCACTAGAAGCATAATCAACCAAGTCTAAACCATCATCATCATCTACTGGGTTTGGAATAGGAAAGTTAGGTTCAAGCTCTACAAATGCCTCTCCAGTATAAACCATAGGTTGATCCTCAGTAGTCATAGGAATATTAGGGATAGGTGACTCTTGATCAACATCAGCAGTCTCTGTTGTCCTTTCTATAACAAATGGATCAACATCAAGCTCTGTAGTATCAGTAGGATCTTCAGCAACTATAGGATCAGCAGGTTGTTGTCCGCTAGATTCTCCAACTTCAGTGGTCTGTTGTTGTGTAAACTGAAAAGACACATGTGAAGTGAGATCTCTTAGGTTCTGCTCAAGAATCTGAACATAGCTAAATATGAAGTTTTGCTAATGTTCAAGACCCTTAATCCTCTCATCCTTCTCAATCAACTACCTCTGCAAATCATCAATAATCTACATCTTCTCTAACATCTCCTTCTCGAAAGTGTTAACTCTTTGCTCCAATGTAACTGATGTAGGTGAACTAGTAGAAGCGCTAGCACCATGTGTGTACACTGGAGGGGTGTTAAGGAAATCTTCCATACCAACTATCTCCTCAAACCCTTGATTTCTTGGTGGAGTAGTCAACACATCCTTAGTAGCAGGCATATGAGATGATGTATCAATGTAGCAGCCTCGCTAACTATGGCAAGAGTCTCAGATATAGGAAGTTCATCTTCTGTCGACACAGTGGTCACTGGGGTTTGACGTTTCCTCAACACACCATGTCCTCTACCCCTACCATGTGGACTTTACCAGCTCTCCTCGCCATTCTCTTCCTTCTCCCCTGACTAATATGTGTTTCCTCAGGAACAAAATCTGCAACACGTTCATTAGCAGTGCGTTTTGCAGGTGGTTCGCGTACTCTGGGACATTCCTAAAGAACATAAGGCACATTCCTGATCTGATCACTATCGGTTTCACTCCCAGACTAAACCATGACTTGATCTCTACATCTATAGATGAACCCCCTGGTAGAGAACTCTCAAGGATATCTTCAGGCATAGTAGTTGAAGGGTCAGCTTGTTCAGCTTGGGTGGCCACTTCCTTAGTCTCTCGTGTCTCTTCCTGAAAACCCTCTACAAAGCTTCCAAGCTTAGAAAAATTAACTCCGTTCCAGGCACTTCCTCTAGCCCCATAAGATAAGTGAAAATATCCTTCTTCATCACCATGATAGCATAGGTAGATGAGTCGGATAATCTTGGGTACATAAAAAACTTCTTCCCAACCGTTGCTATCATATTCTTTTACAACTCAGCAAATATTTCCTTGGATATGCTGTAAGGAAGTTCATCAACTAGGGAAATCAGCAGTGATCCAAACACACACTCAGACTATCCATGCCAGCCTTTAGAATGCTAAGGCAGTGGATAATGACATGAAATAAGTACTTCCAAAAAGGTGGAAGATACTTCTTCTCAAGAGATGGATATCTATTGTCATATCCCATCCTCTTAGGGTAGTCTCTTACCACGTTATCATCAATCTTCACGGGTGTGTCGGGTTGATCTTCTAGAAGTAAAACACTTTAATTACTTCAGCAGTGACTACAACCATCTTGCCTTTAACTGTGGCAGATATACACGGTTCCCTAGACTCATCTATCTCACTTGCAGCTAACTCCCAAAACTGATCAATAATATCCGTGTAAATAGTGGGATTAGTTGAGATGACATAATGTATCCTTGATGTCTTAAGACCATCAATGAGTGATCTAAATAACGCCTTGTCGTCAGGCACTTCACCGAGATACGCTACAGCATTATGGTTTTTGTTAAAAACCATTGATCATGCCATCTGAAACAATGAACAAAATTGATAAGTACAAAACATGTCAGACTTGAAACAAAATTTCACACTTAGAAAATTTTTGAAAAATTTAGACTTTTCGCGCGACAACATCAACTACTCGCGCAAAGACATTAAGTTTCAGATTTAACTTTTCGCGCGACAAGATGGGTTTTTGCATGAAACTGACTTTGTCTGAAAGTCAACTTTTCGCACGACAAGTTTACTTTTCACACGATTAGTTCTGTGCGAATTTGAAAGCTCTCGCATCTGTTCAAATTCAACTTACTTCTCGCATAAGAAAAGTATGTACAATTTTAGATTTTCAATTGATCAATTTTAGAGTGTTTTAACCACTAATACATGTTCATTAGGTGTCGCCTAAGTCATTATTAAGGTTAATCATGTTTAATTTGTCCAATTTAACATGTATAAGTCCATTTAACTTTCGGTCATGAAAAAAACACATTCAAATCCAAACATAAACATCAATATACCTTAAGAGTGATTGGGGAATCAAATTGCGATCTCAGTGGAGACTAGAATCAGGTTTAAAATGATTTCGACACTTAAAATTTTTGGAGTGAAATTTTTGAAAGTTGTCGTGCGAATATTGACTTTTCGCTCAACTGTTGAATTTATAGTCTTCTGACATCTCGCACGAGAAATTAGAGTTCTCGCACACCGGAACTTTTTGCTTCTTTTGAACTTTTCGCATGTGAAAAGTTCAATTTTCTTTGATTATTGAAAGATTTTCAACTTTTCAACTTTTCAAATTGAATTATACTTTAAGCCATTTGATTTGTTATGAAAATGATGTTTAACTAAGTGTTTACAATTATTCAAGCACCCTTAATTTTTGTAAAATTTTTGTAAAATTGAAACAAGTAAGCAAAAGACATATTTAACAAAAATAACAATTTGACACACTATTATACTATTTACTAAATTATTTTTGATAAATTTTCAAGTACAGGATCATATTCTTAGAAATCGATCATTACCATCATCCAGCATTATTATAAATGAGACTGGTTATGTTGATTGTCAATATATTGTGTCCATTTTAAACTTAGACTTCAAGTTTTACTTAGACACATAAGCTGTTATATTTATCATGTTTTGATTAAATAATATGAAATCTGTGTGTCTCACAGTAAAAAATCCTATGAAACCTTATCCAACTTCAAGACACTTTCGAGATTTCAAGTCACCCCAATTTGACTTAAACCTTTCATTTCTGATCAGCATTTTCAGAATTATTTTTCTCTAATATAATATCTATTAAGAGCATAACTAGCCTGAGAAATGTTTCTGAACACAGAATATTAACAAGTTTTAGGACTTATTAACAGCCAGTCGGACTTATGTTTTGCCCTCGCAAGACTTTTAGGACTTACATGCCAAGTCAGACTTACATGCCCCATCTTTTGATTTTGCCTCCTGTGTCACAACATATTCTCAAAAAGAAAAAATATTTATCATATAGTATGTATGTCTATGACATATCTTTTATTATTATGCTCATTGGTATTTTTTATTCTAATATGGCCTTTTGGCTTCTTTTTGCTCCTTTTGTTTATTTTTCTCTTTTGTATTTTGTTTTTATTTATATATCTATTTTTTATTTTTGATTTTTACATATATATACAGTATCTAAAAGAAAATGGATTAGAAAGTAACTAGCTTGAGTATGACCAGACTGTAACTCTCAGTCTGTTTTAGCATGGAATTAGAGTTACAACAAAACTTTGATGAGTTACCCACTTCAGTCATAGAAAGTTACTTTCAGTGCATCACCGAACATAGTGTTTTTCATTCTTGAACGTCAAGCCTATCAACATATCAAACATAATCCAAGTCAGTTTCTTGAAAGCCTTAGGATGCAACAAATTAAAATCAAGAAATGTACTATCATTTCCTGTCTAATCTTGAAAATTTAATTTTCTCAATCTTTTTAGAACAAAATCTTTTTGTACTTTTCGTCAAACTATTTACTCCCCCTAAGAAAAAAATCTTTTTTGAAATATTCTCAAATTTTCTCCCCCTAAAATTATGGTTATCTAGACAGAAAATAATAATTTTAACTAAAAACAAAGAATTTTTTTTTTTGTAAAGGGTGTAAGAATAAGTGTTAACCAAAGTTAATCATTCCCAAAGATTGGACTAAAAAGTCAAATTTGGAATGATCAAATACCTTAGTAAACAAATCAGCAATGTTGTCATCTGAGGAAACTAACTCCAAATGGATAAGTTTGCATTCAAAGCAGTCAGAGATAAAATGTATGAAGATGTCAATGTGTTTTGTCTTTGAATGTTGGATTGAATTCTTCACTATGTTTAAAACTGTAGTGTTATCACATAAAATTTTAGTGTCATAAAAATTAAGGCTATAATCAAGAAGTTGTTGTTGAATCCAAACAATCTATGAACAACAACTTGATGCAGCCACATATTCAGCCTCTATAGTTGATGTGGATACTATCTGCTGCTTCTTGCACTGCCATAAAATCAACCTATTACCAAGGAATTGACAACCTCCAGTAGTAGATTTCCTGTCCAGGGTACATCCTGCATAATCAATGTCAGTATAAGCATATAAATTGAAATCAGGATTAGTAAAAAGGCCTAGTATTGGTTGACCCTTGAGATATTTAAAAATCTACTTGACAGCTTTCATGTGAGATTCCTTCAGATTACTTTGATAACGTGCACACTGACAAACAGGAAACATGATGTCTGGTCTGCTTGCAATGAGATACATCAGAGAGCCAATCATTGATCGATACATATGCTGATCAACGTCTTTGCCCGTAAGATCAGGAGTCAAAGTGGGACGAGAAGACATAGGAGTAGAGGCTATCTTGGAGTCTTGAAATTTGTATTTGTCTAGGATACCGTGAATATATTTTTCTTGACGTATCAGTATTCCCTTATCATCTTGTTTAACTTGGATTCTCAAGAAAAACGACATTTCCCCAAGAGAACTCATCTCAAATTTTTCTTCATTACCGCTTCAAATTACTTGCACAAATCATCATTGGTAGAGCCAATGATAATATCGTCGACAATACTTGAATGAGAATATGATCATCAACGGTCTTCCGTACGAATAAGGTTTGATCAATTGCACCCCGTGTATAACCATTTGTAAGCAAATGTTTAGTAAGGGTGGCATACCAAGTTCGAGGTGCTTGAAGTAAGCCATAAAGTGCTTTGTCTAACTTGTAAACATATTCAGGATGATCCGAATCTTCAAAACCTGGTGGTTGACAAACATAGGTTTCTTCTTTCATTTTCCCATACAAGAAAATAGTTTTAACATCCATCTGATATACTGTAAAGTCTTTGTGTGAAGCATATGCCAGAAATATGTGTATAGCTTCAAGTCGTGCAACAGGAGCGTACACTTCTTCATAATCAAGCCCTTCGATTTGATAGAATCCTTGAACAACAAGTCTGGCCTTGTTGCGGACAATCACATCTTTTTAATCCGTTTTGTTCTTAAAAATCCATTTCGTACCGATTGGCAACTTACCCTTTGGTAGTTCACACAAATGCCATACATTTAGCTTCTTGAATTGCATCGGTTCGCATTGCATGGCCTCTACCCAACTTTTTTCTGTAATGCCATCTCAACATTCTTTGGCACAATTTGAGAAATAAAACATGAATACAAACAGGTATTTATTGTGCCGGATTGGCTTTGAGTTCAGACTCCTTGTGATAATGGGCCAATGATTGCTTCTGTTGGATGATTTCTATGAATTCTCAGCTGTGGAATAGCATCTTCAGAAATAATTTCATCTAAGCTAGACATGTGACCAACTGGTTCTTCAGCAATGTTTCTGCCTTCAGGTTGATAGACAATATCTTCATCTTGATTATCATTGTCAATAGAGAGATCTTCAAATGGTACTTGAATTGTATCAATTGGATCAACTTGAGTAGAAGAGGAACTCTAATCAAAAACCTGTGGAGCTTGTTCAACAACTAGTTTTGAATGAGATAAATCAGATTTAGAAACAGAATATCAAGTAGCTGCAACATTTGAAAAAGAAGGTATATCTAAAGATATTCCAGTTGCTTGAGAAGGAATAGAGCCAATATCATCAGCAAAAATATCCTGAATTGAGGATCTCAAAGGCAGATTAGCTGTAGAAACAACAGATGATCGATGAAATATTTCAAATAAAGAAGCATAACCATAGACCCATGAAGGTGCAGAAGCTGCATCTGTTTTGTTAGATTCATGCCAATCGATATCAAACAACTCAATTATTTGTTTAGATCTTTTATTATAAACCCGATATGCTACTTTGTTGGCCGAATATCCAACAAAATAACATTCATTAGCTTTTTCATCAAATTTTGATTTAGAATAAGATGTGTTTAACAATGTACAACAACATCCAAACATTTTGAAATATTTGACTTTGGGTTTATGTTTGAAAAAGATTTCATAAGGAGAAATATTCTGTTGTTTGTTGATTAACACATAATTCTAAACATAACACGCAGTGTTAACAGCTTTCAGGCCAAAAGAATGATGGTAATTTGGCTGCTAATAACATTTTTCTGGCAGCTTCAATTAAAGTTTTGTTTCATCTTTCAGGAACTCCATTTTGTTCTGGAGTTCCTGTAGAACTGAATTGTCTTGCTATCCCCTTTGAATCACAGAACTCATTTAATGTAAGATTGCAAACTTTTGTTCCATTATCACTTCGAATGCACTTGATTGTTTTGTCCCTCTGATTTTCCATGAGTGTCATGAATTCTATCAGCAAATAAGGTGTCTCATGTTTGGTTGCTAAAAAGAAACCCATGTAAATCTAGGAAAATCATCATTAATAACTAAACAATATGCACAACGTCCCAAACTCAAAACACTAATAGGACCAAATAAATCCATGTGTAACAGTTGAAGAATAGAGTCAATTTTGGTATGAGCAATTGGTTTATGAGGAAGTTTGTGTTGTTTGCCTTTTGAACATGACAGACAATGTTCTGTTAGTTGAAATTCTTTCAAAGGTAGGCCAACAACATGATTTCCTCTAACTAATTTGTTCATAGTTTTAACATTTACATGTCCAAGACGACGATGTCTTAACAACGTATCACTTTCTGAGGCTTTAGATAACAAACAAGATGTTGTTACAAATGAGTGTGAATCATTCATATCAAGTAAGTATGTATCTTTGTCTCTTGGTGTTCTTAATAAGATCCATTCATCAGGAATTATAAATCCAGGTTTTAGAATAAGATATTCCTTATCAGTGAAATATGTAAAATACCTTTTGTCACAAATTTGTGAAACACTTAACAAGTTATGTTTTAGTTCTTCAACAAAATTGACAACTTTAAAGCTTAACACACCATTTGACACTATACCTTTCTTTGTAATCTTACCACCTTTAACAGAGATATATTACCCTTCATGTGCCGTGACCAACCACTGTCAACATACCAAACACTGTTGACGTGTCTCGGTTGTTCCTGCACATTCGAACAAATTTACTCATGTTTAGGAACCCAAGCCACGGTTGACTTGAGTACTTTGTTTACATCCAAATATGATACAGATTGTAATATCGTATTTCTTTTTTCATCAAAAGGACAATGTTCAATCATATTAGGGTTAGCTGGTTTGTCTTTAATTTTCCACTTTTGAATTGGTTTAATCAGATGTGTCACCATTTTCTTTAAAGCGAAAGTGCTATCATCAACTTGTACAGATTTCACATTTGATTTTTTCTTATTCAAATCATTACTGATATCAATAAAAGATTTTTACTAATTCGAATTTCTTTTGAATTTGACATTTAGAAAGAAATGTTTTCTATTCTATGAAATTAATATGAAATCTTTGTTTCTTGACGATTGATGTTGATGACGGTAATTTCTTGCCTTATGATTTGGCTTTCCATACACATAACAACACATTTTATGATATGTATTTGACGCTTGAGTATTTTGCACAAACTGTTTATGATAACTTCCATAGTTATCATAGAATCTGGCCTCAGTATGTCCTTGGCCTTGTGATTCTTTAACAGTCCCTCTATTCTTTCTCTCGTTATGAATTGTTTGAGATGATTCCAGAAGAATTGAGGTATCTGTTTTAGCCTTTTCATTAACATTTGAAGCCGATGTGGCATATTCTGTAACTTTAGCTTTTGAGTCGTAGTTATTGGAATTAGACTAGTGTCTTTGAAACCTGTTCTACAAACATCTTGTTTCACAGAGTTAGCAATAATAGAAGATTTATTTTTAAAGAAACTGGCATTGGTTTCTTTAAAAATATGATCTTCCTTATCAATGTTGCCTTTTGAAACAAATCTGTTCTTGAAATCAGTTTTCAAGTTAGATACAGATGTTGCGACTCGTTTTCTTTCTTTGGCTTAAATCTATTTTCGATTTCAATTTCTTTTCTTTGTTTGATAGTTTTGAACTAACATTTGTATCACTAAAACTTCTGATCTTTCATTAATAATTGATGATGATTTACATGAATATTTTGCATTACAAATTTTTTTTCCTAAAATTTTATTTCATCATCACTTTCCCATTCTTCAACAAACCTGTCCTTCTTCACACTTTCTATAGAAAAATTGCATTAATTAATATTAATTTCAATTTTTATGACAGGAGGTGTAAAGTCTGACTTTGGTTGAAAACCTAATCCATAGGTCTTTTCATCAAGAGTTGTATTTGATGAAGGCAAACAAGTATAATCATAATTAATGGGTGGTGCAGTGTTAGAATAACCAACTCCCTCTTTACCACCATTAATTTTCTGTGTCATTGGAGACTTGATTATACCTTCAACCATGTTTGATGATAACTCAAATTTTTCAACAATCAATTTAGCAGATAAGAGTTCACTGTTAAGTTTATTAATTTCTAAGATAGTTCATTGTTACGTGTTGTTAAATCTTTTATATTACAATCTTTATCATGAAAATTTAATTTTGATTGATAAATCAATTTGTTTAAGCCATCTATCTTTTCTTTAAAAAAATTATCATCAGTTTTATATTTTACGAGCTTGATATTGAAGTTTTTCAACTTCTAGAATCAAGTATTCATTGTAAACTCTATACTTGTTAACCTTTCTATGCAATTATCTAAACAAAGATTAGTATATACCTCTTCATTTCCTTCTTGCTTCTTTGTCTCTTCAGGTACAACATTTACCATGAAGACCTTTAGATCTTCTTTTCCTTCTGCAATAGATGCCAAAGTAATCTCAACAGCTTTGACATTTTCAGCACGAGCAGTTGCTGGAGTTTCCTCAACAACATTTTGTATCTTTCTTTCTTTAGCTGGAGTTAACTCAACAGCTTTTCCTTCAGATTCTTCCCTTTTCACTTCAGTCTTTTGTTATTGAGCAGGAGTAATCTCAACAGCTTTTTCAACAACCACCTGATTATCATTCTGACTGTCTTCTTCAGCAAATACCCTTTTTAACAATTCATTGGACACAAACTCATTAAGTATGTTATCATCATTTTCTTCAGTGGCTTGAATCTCAGCTAACAGGGCAGTAGACAACTTGATATCAAGAATTTCCATCTGATCAGACCAATCATAATCTTCATTGATTTGCGACACTAGAGCTTTGTTGTTGGATGAACTGGTTTTATCATTCTTGGTTTCTACTTCCACAGTGACCATTTTCTTTCCATTATCATTCTGATTTGATATCACTTCAGTACATTCTCTAGCAAAGTGACCAGGCTTGTCACAGTTATAACATCTCAAACTTGACTTAACAAATCTGATTTTGCTTGAGTTGTTCAGTCCAAGAACCTTTCTTCTAGTTCTTCTTGCAAAGTTCTTAGCACAATACACCACCATAGCCATTTGATATTTGATCTCATTTTCTTTAACATCATCGGGATTAACTTGTTGTAAGTCATCGACCAAGATGTTTGGTGCATTAAGTCTACTAGTAGAAAATGCTTCATAACTATTCATGAAGGATGTAAATAGAGCCATGTGTTCTTCTGCAATCTAAATGGTTGGTATGTGGGGTTGAGAGTTTACAACAAAGGCTTGTTGTATAGGTTGAGTGACTTGACCTTGAGAATTGATTGAAGATTGTGTTTGAACTTGTGCTTGATTATAGGAATTCTGATGAGGAACTTGGAGAGGCAAGGATGGATCTTTGATAGTTTGATAAGAAGGAGTTACAGATTGTTGTTGCTGACATAACTGAGAGTAGCTGACATAGTAATTTGGATTACTATCCATCTTGGCATACAATGCCGATGCTTCAGCTCCCATTGTGTTGATGTAGTTAGCGGCTCTCTGCTTGTCATCCATGTCATAAGATTTGATGTTGGAGATTAGATCACTGAGGGATAAGGTGAACAAATCCTTGGTTCTCTTGATAGTTGTGCAGTTATTGTTCCAGCTATATGGCAAAGAATTCAGCAGCTACTTGTTTACTGAGATATTCTCCAAAGTGATCCCAGCATTCTTCATCTTTGTTATCAACTTCACAAATCTTGACATCTGAGTCTCAAGAGTATCTCCAAGAACATGATTAAACATATTAAACTCTTGATTTAACATATCTGTGCGGCTTTCTCTCATGTCTTTGCTTCCCATAATCTGCTCCTCCATAGCATCCCATAAATCTTTTGCCTTTCTGTAATCTTTAAACTTTTGAGCAATTTTAGTCGTAAGTGCCATAGTGATGGCAACATACGCCTTGTCATCAAGTTCCAATTTCTTCATATCTTCCTCATCCTAGAGGTGTTCAGGTTTTGGAACCAGCTCTCCCTTATCATTATTATACACTGGAATGTACTGCCCTTGCTTGATAGACTGCATCATCTGGGGTTCGGTGTAGATATCATGATTCTCAAATCTGTATACCCAATCAGGGTAGTCTTCTTCGCTAAGAAGTCTTGGAGGTTTTGTGCTTTTTTTGATCTCATTATCAAGATTAAAAGTAGCAGTGATATGCTTCAGATTTGCCAATTTTCTCACTTGGAAATCAAATTTCTCAGAAATTCTTCAAACTTGTAGTTTTCGCGCGAATGACCAAGTTCTCGCGTGAAATCACACATACTTTTTGCGTGGTAAGTTTTGAAACTAACTTTTTCAAAAACAACAACTTCTTGCATGAGAGGAATCTTTTGTAACAAACTTTTTAACAAACTCTTGCGAAACTATACTTCTCGCGCGAAAACAACCTTTTCGCAGGGACTCACCAACTTTTCGCCTTATTCATTTGTTCAATTTTGAATTTTTCCAGGTTCAATCTTTCACCAATTTTTTTAAAATTTGGTTAATTAAGTGTTCAATTAGTGATTTAGGTTCAATTAAGATCCTAATTGTCTCTAATTGATTCAATTAAGCTAGATTAAGCTCAAAAACATCATCAATTCTTCGAACAACACACAAATGAGTTTCACCATCTTCAAATCTGATCAAATTTAGGAAAAATCAAGTAGATCTTCAAATATCAAGCAATTCAATGCTCACAAACTCTTCAAATCACTAACTTTAATCTTCAATCAATCGATCTAGAGCATACCTACCTCTGATACCAATTGTAAGGATCAACAATTTATAAGATCGATCTCACAACAATAATGCGGAATATTATCATTGTGGAAATAAAGATTGAAGATGAATCGAATGTAAATAACTTCTAATTGTATTGCTCTCTGATTTTGAAATGATTACAATAAGAGTGAAAATCAGGAAATGACTAAAAGCTTACTAATTACATTACAAAACTTCTATATATACTAATCTAGAAGTTCTCGTGCGAATAACTTGTTCTCACGCAACTGTGCGACTTGATGTTTTCGCACGAGAAACAAGTTATCGCGCGGCAACTTGGACTTGTCGCTTGACTTGATCTTCATCATCTTGATTTGATTTCCCGAGCCTCTAGGTTCAACCCTTACAAAAAGCTAGCAAGGGTGATCATAAGAGAAGGTAATCATAAGATGTGGTGAAGGAGGTGGGGAAGAACATGAAGGAAAAGGAGAATGTTGGACCCTGAAAGGATCATGCATGCTAATTCAAAGTGAAGTATAAAGAAGTGCGGATGAAGAAAAGGCTAAGTGTTTGTTTAGTCGCATTAGTTTTTGCAATGCAGATGAGCATTTATCCACCCGCAAAGAACTAATGCGAGTGAAACAATACAAATACTTATGCCTAACGGAAGAAATGAAGACAAGACTTGTACACCCACAAAAACAAATACGGATGTACAAGATACAAATGTGGGTGAAGAACTACTTTTACAGATACTATTATTTTGTATTTTGTACTAAGTCTTCCTAGATTGTATGTCAGGGTATTTAGGTCATTGTACAGGTCATAGTGTTTGACATACAAATAGATAAGATTTTTACCCTTTTTGTAACACTTAGCCAACAATAGAAACTTTTGTACCCATTGCGCAAACTTTCACACAAAAATATTGTGCACACTAAAATATATACAATACCTTATTATGAGTATTTATGATTGTTCAATCATTGATGTTTGTAATTTTACTACAAACCATTATTGAAATCATCTGATATATTCAATCATCATTGATTCTCACCCAGTCAGAGAAAGCTTAACATAGTCCCATAAAGCTTAACATGACAAGATGTAATAGTGATGAGTGTAGTTAATTTATTTATGTGAAAGGTTGTACTAGCATATACATGATGCTTGAATTGCTGTGGAAAGTAATCACGGTAAAGTAAGTCTAGGACAATCACAGAAAGATGACAGTTTTTTGCTCAACAACCCTGTTTTGTTGGGAATTATACGCACATGAGATAAAATAGGATTTAAGTACATTGAAAAGGTATTTGGTAATCCGGCCATGAACAAACATAGGAGTACCATCACACTGTAGGTGTTTAATTGTGCAGGAAAAAATGTTTTTGAATATAAATTTCAAATCATAAAAACCATCAACAACCCATGAATGATAGCTGGTATAATCAGGTAAATTAATTGAAATCATCGATAAACGTAATTAAATAACGATATTTTAATATTGACATAGTGGGGGAGGGTCCTCAAATATCCATAATGTATAATATGTAAGGTATGATACAATAAAAATCACATGTAGAAAAAGATAATCTACTAAATTCTGATATGCGATCAAGGTGCCCAATATGTTGTAGCTATATAAGACGAAATTGTTCTAATCGTAGATGTATAACTCTCTCGAATTAGCTAGTTTTCTGATTTCTCTAAGTAAAAGTCATGTAAGGGTAACAAGATGTATTTCTTTAAAACTCACTTAGACCTGCTACCACTAGAAAACTTGGCAATTGCGACCGCATTTTTGACCGCAAGTTAATCAAAATTGCCTTCTTATGACTATTTAGAAACCAAAATGCAATGGGAGAAAGACACTTATCAATTACTCTACCATTCCTGAAATCAGACCCAAAGGATAGTGGGGTTCGGGGGCGGCAACCCTTTTGACAGGGGTCAGCGGATAACAACTTTTTGTAACTTTTGTAACTCTTAGTCAACAATAACAACTTTTGTATCCATTGCAATCATAGAAGTATAACTCCCTCGAATTAGCTATTTTTTGTATATCTCTAAGTAAAAGTCATGTAAGGGTAGCAAGGTGTATTTCTTTAAAACTCACCTAGACCTACCATCACTAGAAAACTAGGCAATTACGACCGCATTTTTTACCACAAGTTAATCAAAATTGCCTTCTTATGACCATTTAGAAACCAAAATGCAGTGGGAAAAAGACACTTATCAATTACTCTAACATTCCTGAAATTGTACCCAAAGGATAGTAGGGTTCGGGGGCGGCAACCCTTTAGAGAGGGGTCCAACGGATAGCAACTTTTTGTAACTTTAGTAACTCTTAGCCAACAATAACAACTTTTGAACCCATTGCAATCGTAGATGTATAACTCCCTTGAATTAGCTAGTTTTTGTATTTCTCTAAGTAAAAGTCATGTAAGGGTAGCAAGGTGTATTTCTTTAAAACTCACCTAGACCTGCCACAACTAGAAAACTTGGCAATTGCGACCGCATTTTTGACCGCAAGTTAATCAAAATTTCCTTCTTACGACCTTTTAGAAACCAAAATGTGGTGGGAAAAAGACATTTATCAATTACTCTAACATTCTTGAAATCGGACCCAAAGGATAATAGGGTTTGGGGGCGGCAACCCTTTAGAGAGGGTCCAGCAGATAGCAACTTTTTATAACTTTTGTAACTCTTTGCCAACAATAACAACTTTTGTACCCATTGCACAAACATTCACAAAGAAAAATTTGCACACCCTGAAATCTATACAATACATTATTATGAGTATTTATGATTGTTTGATCATTAATGTTTGTATCTTCACTACAAATCATCATTGAAGACATCTTATATATTTGATCCTCAATGATTCTCACCCAATCAGAGAAGGAGGGTGTGGGGAGTGAACTAAAGAGTGTGTAGATGGAGGTGATAGTAATGATATATATAGAGATGATGGTAATGAGATATCCAATAGAGATGGAGGGGGAGTCAAATGGTGGAGGTGGAAGAACGGTGACAGTGGATGTAGAAAAAGGAACAAAAGCAATGAGAGAATTAGAAGGAATGTCAAATATAGTCCCATAAAGTTTAACATGACAAGATGTAATAGTGATAAGTGTAGTTAATTTATTTATGTGAAAGGTTGTACTAGCGCATACATCATGCTTGAATTGCTGTGTAAAGTAAGCATGGTGAAGTAAGTCTAGGACAATCATTGAAGATGACAGTTTTCCACTCGGCAACCATATTTTGTTAGGAATTATACGCACAAGAGATAAAATAGGATTTAAGTACATTAAAAAGGTACTTGGTCATCCGGCCATGAACAAACTTAGGACTACCATCACACTGTAGGTGTTTAATTGTGCAGGAAAAAAGGTTTTTGATAATAAATTTCAAATCATAAAAACCATCAACAACGCATGAACGATAGCTGGTATAATCATGTAAAATGATTGAAATCATCGATAAACGTAATTAAATAACGATATCTTGATATAGAAATAGTGGGAGAGGGTCCTCAAATATCATAATGTATAATATGTAAAGGTATGATACAATGAATGTCACATGTAGAAAAAGATAATCTACTGAATTCTGATATGAAATCAAGGTGCCCAATATGTTGTAGCTATATAAGATGAAATTGTTCGAATCATAGATGTATAACACCCTCGAATTAGCTTGTTTTTTTATTTCTCTAAGTAAAAGTTGTGTAAGGGTAGCAAGGTGTATTTCTTTATAACTCACGTGGACTCGCCACCACTAGAAAACTTGGAATTTGCAACCGTATTTTTGACCTCAAGTCTATCAAAGTTTCCCTCTTGTGACCATTTAGAAACCAAAATGCAATGGGAAAAAGACACTTATCAATTGCTCTAACATTCCTAAAATCAAACCCAAAGGACAGTGGGGTTCGGGGGTGGCAACCCTTGAGAGGGGTCTACCGGGTAGTAACTTTTTGTAACTATTGTAACTCTTAGGCAACAATTGCAACTTTTGTACCCATTGCACAAACTTTCACATAGAAAACTTTGTAAACACTAAAATCTATACAATACATTATTATGAGTATTTATGATTGTTTGATCATTGTTGTTTGTATTTCCACTAGAAACCATCAGTGAAGACATCTTATATATTCGGTCCTCATTGAATCTCACCCAGTCAGAGAAGGAGGGTGTGGGGAGTGAACCAAAGAGTGTGTAGATGGAGGTGATAGTAATGATGTATACAGAGATGATGGTAATGAGATATCCAATAGAGATGGAGGGGGGAGTCAGATGGTGGAGGTGGAAGAATGGTGAAGGTGGATGTAGTAAAAGGAACAAAAGCAATGACAAAATTGGAAGGTATGTCCAATATAATCCCATAAAGCTTAACATGACAAGATGTAATAGTGATGAGTATAGTTAATTTATTTATGTGAAAGGTTGTACAAGCACATACATCATGCTTGAATTGCTGTAGAAAGTAAGCATGGTAAAGTAAGTCTAGGACAATCATAGAAGATGATAGTTTTCTGCTCAGCAACCCTGTTTTGTTGGGAATTATAAGCACATGAGATGAAATAGGATTTAAGTACATTAAACAGGTATATGGTCATCCGGCCGTGAACAAACTTAGGAGTACCATCACATTGTAGGTGTTTAATTGTGCTAGAAAAAATGTTTTTTACTATAAATTTCAAATCATAAAAACCTTCAACAACCCATGAACGATAGCTAGTATAATCAAGTAAAATGATTAAAACCATCGATAAACGTAATTAAATAATGATATCTTGATATAGACATAGCTAGAGAGGGTCCTCAAATATCATAATGTATAATATGTAAAGGTATGATACATTGAACATCATATGTAGAAAAATATAATCTTCTAAATTCTTATATGCGATCAAGGTGCCCAATATATTGTAGCTGTATAAGATGAAATTGTTCTAATCGTAGATGTATAACACCCTCGAATTAGCTAGTTTTTTCATTTCTCTGGGTAAAAGTCATGTAAGGGTAGCAAGGTGTATTTCTTTAAAACTCACGTGGACCTGCCACCACTAGAAAACTTGGCATTTTTGACCGCATTTTTTACCGCAAGTCAATCACAATTGCCCTCTTATGACCATTTAGAAACCAAAATTCAGTGGAAAAAAGACACTTATCAACTACTCTAACATTCCTAAAATCGGACCCAAAGGATAGTGGGGATTCTGGGGCGGCAGCCCTTGAGAGAGGGGTCCAGCTGGTAGTAGTCTTGGGTGGGATTCAAGGGGCAAAACTCTTGTCTGGAAAAAATCTAGAAAAATTTTGAAGAAGTATAATGGAGAAATTTTATTTTGAAGAAGAAGTATACTAGAGAAAATTCAAGAAAAATCAAAAATTAGTAAATCAAGGCGGATGTGAGGCGCATCGACGAGGCTAAGAAAGCTCTGGTTGGTCGACATGAAAGTGATGACAACAAAACCCATGATTGATACATGGATGATGACTAAGGGTTGTAAGTTCACGCATAGCTACCATGAGGGGCGCATCCAAACATGGATATGGGCCACATTATAAAAAGGGGCTCAAAGCTAATGAGTTGGTGAAGCGTGTCATGCATATTTTACATTAAGACAACATAACTCGCATCATCTTCCAACTATAGAAGGAAGACTCAGGCATGCTCATGTTTGCATCCCAAGTTTGAAACTCTCTCCCAGTCTCTTGAAATTGACCCTATACCTAATTTAGATCAATCATAGACCACTCTGAGGTGTTGCATGAAGTAACAAGCCTGAAAACAAAGTAAGAGAATAGTCTTAAGTCGAAGTGTTGCTTGCTTAAAAACTATCTTATCAACTCTAGGATCCTATGTAACACCCGAAATTTTTGTCAAGTTAAAGAGAAGAAAGCAATAAGAAGGAAAATAAAAAGTATCTTGAAAGAAAGGATAAGGAGCCAAAGTGGAGGGGGCAAAGTGTAAAAGACTACAAAATCCAATATTTTATTAAATAAAAGGGTATGGCCACCCATTTGGAGTTCTCACTCCTGCTTTTCGACCAAAAGAAGAAGAAGAAGCTGTGTTTGCCTTCGGTATGTGTTTCTTTGTATAATTAGCTCGGTTTTGTTGGGTACTTGACCATGAAACCAATTTTTATGTGTTCTATGTGTTTGGTTGTTTATTTTGGTGTGTGTTTAGGTGCTTGAACTCTTGTGCACTCAAGTTTGGAGGATTTTTACTTGTTGGCTGCATAGGTGAGTTCTAGACCCTGGTTTTTATGTGTTTTAAACTTGTTAGGGCTAAAAATGCATTTTTTAAAAGGTTTTACAACTATTTTATGTTTACTCGTATGTATATGTGTGTTTATGTTTATGTTTTATGATTGATTATGTGTTTTTGATGCTTAGAATCATAGGAATAAGCTTCAAACAGGTTAATATGCAGATTGGGTTCGAAAATAAGTCTGAAATATGCATAACTGTTGGTCATGCGCCCAAATAGGGCTCATGCACCTGAAATTTTGACTTAGAAAACTTAAGTGAAACTCATGCGCCCCAATAGTTCCCATGCGCCTGGAATTTTTGCCAAAATAGCCTAAGTACCTGCCCATGCGCCCATATAGTAGTCATGCACCTAGAAATTTTCTCAGGTGCCTAAGTCTTAGTCATGCGCCTGAACAGTACCCCATGCACCCAGGATTGGTTCTCAGGCGCCTAAGTGTTGGTTCATGCACCCACAATGTGTTCATGCGCCCAAGCAGTACGCATGCGCCTGCAGTGCTCATGCGCCTAGAACACTTAGAAAATATTCTGAAATTTTAGGAAAAGGAAATTTAAGGTATTGCCCTGGGATGTTTTGATGGTTGTATTTGTTTATTCCATGCTTGTTTATGGCCTGTTCTTGTGTTCCATATTATGTATTATTATGTGGCTTTACAAATCAGTGATTGTGTTTATTGATGATATCCTGATTTACTCCAAGAGTGAAGAAGAACATGCCGGCCACATACGCGAAGTATTGGAGAAGCTTAGGAGAGAGAAGTTGTACGCCAAATTCTCTAAGTGCGCTTTCTGGTTGCGCGAAGTTCAATTTTTGGGTTACGTGGTAAATTCTGAAGGAATCATGGTGGACCCGGTGAAGGTTGAGGCAGTGATGCAATTGAAGTCTCCCAATACGCCATCCGAGATCCACAGTTTCTTGGGTCTGGCGGGCTACTACAGAAGATTTATCCAAGACTTTTCTAAGATAGCCTCACCTTTGACCAAATTGACTCGCAAGGATGTGAAGTTTGTGTGGGGTCGAGAACAGGAGAATGCTTTCGAGGAGTTAAAGACAAGATTGACTCAAGCTCATGTCTTGACGTTGCCCAAAGGGAACGAAGACTTAGTGGTCTATTCAGATGCTTCTTATTCGGGATTGGGTTGCGTGCTAATGCAACGTGGAAGGGTAATAGCCTACGCGTCCCAACAGTTGAAAATCCACAAAGTCAATTACCCCACGCATGATTTGGAGCTTGCGGCTGTGGTCTTTGCATTAAAGATTTGGAGGCACTACCTGTATGGAATGAAATGTACTATCTTCATTGACCACAAGAGCCTGAAATACTTCTTTAAACAGAAAGACCTCAACTTGAGGCAAAGAAGGTGGCTGGAATTGATCAAGGATTATGATTGTGAGATCCATTACCACCTGGGCAAAGCCAATGTAGTGGCCGATGCCCTCAGCCGACAAGAGAGACCTGAGCCAGTTTGGGTGAAAGCTTACTACTTGATTATGACCTCCGATGTGATGACACTGATCAAGGAGTTCTAAAATGAGGCGTTGAAGGAGGACCGCCTTAACTCTGAAAGGGTGAGAGGTCTAGTCACGGAATTGGGTGAAAATACTCACGGGGTTAGAACCCACTTTGGGCGAATGTGGATCCCTCGTTATGGAGACATACGGGGGAAAATCATGGATGAAGGTCATATGACTCGATACTCTATTCATCACGGTGCTACCAAGATGTATCATGATATGAAGAAAGATTACTGGTGGCCAGGTATGAAGCGTGATGTGGCAAAGTATATGAGTAAGTGCCTTACTTGCTTGCAAGTGCAGGCAGAGCATCAGAAGCAATACAGAAGATCCAATCTTTGGATATACCCGAGTTGAAATGGGAGCATATCACCATGGATTTCATCACGAAGTTACCCCATACGGCAAGGGGGTACGATGCCATATGGGTGATAGTTGATAGATTAACAAAGAGTGTCCACTTATTGCCTATCCGCGAGACATATTCATCCTAGAGGTTGGCGGATCAATTCAATAAAGAGATTGTAGCTCGTCATGGTGTGATCATGTCGGACCGTGACACCCGGTTCACATCAAAATTTTGGAAGATATTCCATGATGCGATGGGGACGAGGCTACACATTAGCACAGCTTACCATCCTCAGAAAGATGGTCAGTCTGAGAAGACAATCCAGACGCTCGAGGATATGCTTCGAGCATGTGTGATCGATTTTGGAGGAATTTGGGATGATCACCTACCATTAGCAGAGTTCTCATACAACAATAGTTATCATGCCAGTATTGGCATGCCACCATATGAGATGCTATACGATAGAAGGTGTAGAACGCCCGCGTGTTGGGGTGATATCGAGCAGAAGGAGTTGGGAAGCATTGAGGTGATCGATGCTACTACGGAGAAGTTGGAGAAGATCAAAGCCTTTATGAAGGCGGCAAAGGATAGACAAAATTCATATGCCGACAAAGACGTAGACCGATTGAGTTTAACGTGGGCGATAGAGTCATGTTGAAGGTATCACCTTGGAAGGGGATCATCTGGTTTAGAAAGAGGGTAAGCTCAGTCCAAGATACATAGGGCCTTTCCGAATTATCGCACGAGTAGGAGAGGTGGCCTATCGATTAGAACTGCATGATGAGTTAAATGGAATTCATCCGACATTCCATGTATCTCATCTGAGAAAGTGCTTAGCCGATGAGGATATGATTGTACCACTGGAGGACATCGAGGTGGATGAACGGCTTAATTATGTAGAGCAACCAGTGGCAATTATCGACTGGAAGGAGAAGAGACTGCAGAATAAAGTGGTTCCACTTGTGCCTGTGTAGTGGAAACACCGAAAGGGTTCTGAGTCTACGTGAGAGACTGAGAAAGAAATGAGGTAGCATTACCCACAGTTGTTCCAAGAGTGACAGGTTTCGGGGACTAAACCCCTTTCAGGGGGTAGACTTGTAACACTTGAAATTTTTGTCAAGTTAAAGAGAAGAAAGCAATAAGAAGGAAAATAAAAAGTATATTGAAAGAAAGGATAAGGAGCCAAAATAGAGGGGGCCAAAGTGTAAAAGAGTACAAAATCCAATATTTTATTAAATCAAAGGGTATGGCCGCCTATTTGGAGTTCTCATACCTGCTTTCGACCAAAAGAAGAAGAAGAAGCTATGTTTGCCTTCGGTATATGTTTCTTTGTTTAATTAGCTTGGTTTTGTTGGGTACTCGACAAAAATAAGTCTGAAATATGCATAACTGTTGGTCATTCGCCCAAATAGGGCTCATGTGCTTGAAATTTTGACTTAGAAAACTTAAGTAAGGTCATGTGCCCCAATAGTTCCAATGCGCCTGGAATTTTTGCCAAAATAGCCTAAGTACCAGCTCATGCGCCCATATAGTAGTCATGAGCCTAGAAATTTCCTCCGACGCCTAAGTGAGAGTCATGCGCCTGAACAGTACCCCATGCGCCCAGGATTGGTTCTCAGGCACCAAAGTGTTGGTTCATGCGCCCATAATGTGTTCATGCGCCCAGCAGTACTCATGCGTCTGCATAGTGCTCATGCGCTTATAACACTTTGAAAATATTCTGAAATTTTGGGAAAAAGGAAATTTAAGGTATTTCCCTAGGATGTTTTGATGGTTGTATTTGTTTATTCCATGCTTGTTTATGGCCTGTTCTTGTGTTCCATATTATGTATTATTGTGTGGCTTTACGTGGTGTGTTTATATTCATATACGTAAAGTGTTATCATGATGAAAGTAAAAGATTAATGATAATGAAAAGTGGAACATAACGAATCAATGAAAGTCTTGGAAGCAAATTGAATAAAGGTGCACGACCATGTTGTCGTTAGCTCAACTATGTGCGGTTTAGCTAACCCGAAGGATGCACACAGGGTCAATCTTTAAGATTGACGGGACCCTTTTGGCATGCCCTGGTACTGGGCCAGGCTTCATGCACAATGTTAGGGGTCTATTTATAGACTCCGACCCAGTACCTGAACGATGAAAGATAATATGGAATATTATATTGCTGTAGGTATGTCGTGTGAACACGTACGAAAGCAATGAATTTTACGAAAAGGAAGTATTTTAAGAAAAATGATATTTTTGTATATAAATAAAGGTGTTTTAAATGTTTTAAAGCTAGAACTTACTTAGCAATGCTGACTTTTATGCATTTTTCAGTTGGTAGGTAAATGTTGCTGAGGGTGGCACGAAGGGGAAGCTACTCGTCAGGGCAAGACTTGCATCCATTTGTGCAAATGATTTTTTTGTGTTGTAATGCAACTAATTGATTGTTTTGTAACCCTAACTTACAATGATGTATTATTTGGAAAAAATAATTAAAGCATGAATGGTGTTGTTAACTTAATCCGCTGCTTAATCTTATGAAATGTAAATGTTTTATATGTTTAATGCTATGATTGACCAATTGTGAGGTCTCTGGGAACATGGCCTTACATCTTATTTGGCTCTATTACACATATAAAGTGAATACATTTTACATTCTACAAATTAAACGTTTATTGTCTTGATTTTATGAAATATACAGGCATGAAATGATGAATCTATAAATCATTACGTGCATCCTATGATGAATACATTTAGACCAGAAGTATATGTATAGTTTGGCCAAATTTATATATCGAGGATCGGTAGTCATGGTCATAATGTAGATCGGAGAGGTCCCCATTAAAAACAGACTGCCTAAGCCATAGAAACAACATATATGGAAGCTGAAAAGATCACAACTCTCTAGACGCTTAAATTTAATATGGCTGTATATTTATAATCTAATGTTTGTAAACCCTAATTTTGATTATATATAAAGGGTTTTATATCCCTTTTGAAATATATGAAATATCGATAACTTTGGCGTAACATTGATGTTAAACATATTACAAAAAATATGATTTTGATATAAATTACTTGACTGTATAAATGATTTGAAAACACGAAACAAACGATCGAAGCCAATAGGTCACACAGAGTGCTGAAAAACTAGGGTGTGAAAAATTGGTATAAGAGCCACAGGTTTTAGCAAATTAGATGTTTTAGTAATTGAAGTTGCTTTAGTATCTAAGCTTCAACCAATACGACAAATTTATGCCTACTAATAAAATATACATAGATACCTAAATCTCATTATTCGTTTATGTGTAATATAATGTCTTTATATAAATTTTGTTTTAAATCTCATGATATCAAATTTTAAATGACTTTCTTTAAACACCTTGTAGAATGTCAAAGAACAATAAAACTAAAACTTTGTTTATCCTATAGGAAAAAGAAAAACAGTTGAAGATATCAGCCCAAAAAGTTGAAATTCAACAAATGATAATTAAAGGAATCAAAGATTCTATCACTACTATAATAGCTTCTATGCTAATTAGAAAAGTCCAAAGCTATTAAACTAAGGAATTAAACTTTGATGAGGGGTCAAACAAAGATAACATACCTCAAACAAAGGAGGTTCCAAAGCTATTATAACAAAGAAATGGAGACAAGAAGGATGTACGTATGGTACATTCCAAGACTGTAAACCAACGGATTTAACGGAAAAGAAGGTGTGGTTGCCGCTATTGTTAGTTAGACAAGAACGAGTCTTTTTTAGCTATTAGCAAATGTGTTAAGGCTGATAAGGTATTGCTTGCATCAAATCTATACATGGATGAGGCAATGGAGTGGTGGGATACGATCATTCAAAGGAAAGGAAGGAAGGCGACTAATGAAATGTTGTGGGAGGAATTCAAAGAAATGGTAATGTAGAAATATTCTTCGATAAATGAGAAGTAGTATATAGAAGGTAAGTTTCTAAAATTATAGATGACAGGAACTAATCTCAAGGACTACAATACCAATTTCATTGAGTATGCTAGGTTTGTGTCACACCTAGTAACCCTGGAATAGAACATGATCAACCATTATATATGGGGTTTAGCATCTAAAAATAGAAATGCCGTGAAGGCTGCTCGAACCATAACAATTGATTTTATGGTAGAATTGGCAAGAATGATGATTGATGGGATGATACGAACTAGGAATGAAAACAAGAATAAGGAAATCATGAAGAAAGAAGAAGATGAAAGTAATAAGGGAAGCTATGGAACAAAAAGAGCAGGATACACTCGAAGTCTTGAGTGTATGATATGCTAGAAGAGGCATGCAAGGGTTTGCATGTATACTTAGCCTGTAGTGTGTGTAAAGTTCCTGGACACACTACAGAGAACTGTTACAGAAGAAAGACAATTACCTGTTTCAATTATAATGAACAAGGGCATTACAAGTCTGAATGTCCAAAGCAAATAAAGACAGGTAATGCAAGTGGATCAAAGACCAAGCCTATCCAAATGGAAGGAAGACCACACACGCATTTGTGCTTAATGCTCGAGAAGCTGCAAAACTACTAGACGTCATTATGAGCACACATTTTGTAAATGATATAAATGCTAAGGTTTTATATGATTCTAGTGTGAATCATAATTTTATTGATTTGAAATTCTATAAACAGTTAAATGAACTTTTAGAAAAGTTAGATAGTTGTTACGATGTCAAAACAACAAGTGGAGATGTTGTTAAAATCACAAGGCTATGCAAGCTCTGGTTGGTCGATACATAAGTGAAAAAAATGAACCCATGGTTGACATGTGGCTGATGACTAAGGGTCAGAAGTTGACATGTAGCAATGATGCGAAGCGCATCCGAACATGGATGCAGACCACACTGGACAACAGGGCTCGAAGCTTGGGAGTTGGTGACACGTGTCACCCATGCAATACATCAAGATGATGCGGCCCACATTATCTTAATGATGTAGGGCTCATTGATTGGTAGAATCCAACTATAAAAGGAACACTCGTGTTGGATCATATGAGGCTGATGCAACCAAAACAACACTTAGGACAATTTTGTGCACAAGTTGAAGAAGTCTTCCGAAGACAAAACTACTCTTTCGCAGCTATGTCAAAGATCTTCAAAAGCATTATATCTGAAGAGCTTCCAGAGGAAAACTAAGTCTTCTAAGACTAAGTAGTTTTCCTTCTGAAGTATATGAAGAACTTCCGAAGGATTAAACAAAGTCTTTCGAAGACCAAGTAGTTCTCCTTCCGAAGTATTAACACTTAGAAGATCCAAGATAAAGTCTTCCGAAGAATAAAGTCATAAAGACCTGTAGAAGATTCGGAAGAAGTTTTTTCTTCCGAAGTATAAATGGCCTCGGAAAAACTTATTCTTCCGAAGCCACTTAGCTTCGGAAGAATCAACTATGAACCGGTGGAAAAAAGTATGGTTTGTCTGACAGACTCTGATACACTGCATGGTGCTTTTCCTAACCCATGTAGTTGACCATACTTTAATCCACTGTTCACCTTTTCAACTTAGTACAGATACCATCCTTAGTTGGTGCCAAAAGGTAAGTCATGGATCTGTCATGACTACTTTATCTAGGATATTATTTTATCTTAGATACTTTATTTCTAGCAATGTAGTATTTGTCTAGTTGTAGATTCCAGCTGGTTTTCAAAGTATAACCAACTGTAGATAGTAGTATATATAGTTTCTCATTGTAACTTATGTAGCATGAGCTTAAGAGTCTTGTAATACTGAGTTGAGAAGTAATATATACAAGTATCTTGAAAACCATTCTCTTGTTCATTAACTTCATATATTATTATCAACTTTAGTTTGAGATTCTGTGTTTCATCGATCCAGTGAGACTTAGTGAGTTCTGTGTTTAGAGTCAAAACCGATCCTGCAATTGGTATCAAAGCTTCAGGCTCTTGATTGTGAGATCTAACATCCCAAATCAACCTTGTTTCTTCACACTCACTCACCCACCTCACTTTAATGGATCTTAAATAGAAATTTTCTGAGTCCGAAATAGGAACCATGACCAAGGCTCCTATCATCACTCCTGATGATTTTGGAACTTGGTGTAAACTTATTGAAGGGTTCATCAAGTACTAAGATAGCCGCATGTGGAAATCTATCACTCATGGTCCTTATGTTCCTAAGGTAGCAGCCCCAGCGGGTAATGGTGCCATGATAGAGAAGGCCATTGAAGACAACTCTGATGAAGACTTCAAGAAAATAGACATTGACTGCAAAGTAATGACTGTTTTGCTAACAGCCATACCAAACTCCATAATGGTTGGCTTTCAGCAATGCGAGTCAGCCAAAGAACTCTTTGATGCTTTGAAGTGATGTACTCTGGTTCCACTGAATCCAAGGAGTCCAAGAAGGATGTACTGAAGCAAAAGTTTGAACACTTCATATATATCATTGGTGAGACCTTGAGCCAACAATACTTCAGGTACATGAACTTGATCACCTCTCTTCAGTCTATGGGAGTGGATCTTCAGAAGAGAGACATTGTAAGGAAATGCATGAGTGCACTTCCTCATGAATGGACATTCTATTGTGTTTCTATCAAGAGAACTGAGAATCTTAACACTCTCGCCATGACTGAACTGTACGTAATACTTGATGGATACCGTATGGAAATGGAGACTCAGAAAATCCAACCGATGAACCGACCCTCAAATCCTGTGTCAGCAATGCTCTACATGTTGTTGAAGGATCAAGACAACCTCAGTTGTACCTGAACTATCCCAATAGCCATCATCTTCCTCTGGGCCATACATCACTTTCCATGAGATACCTTGGTCTTAACAAGCTCAACACACTCCTTTTCAGGATAATTGTGCCTTTGTCTCAGGAAGTGAACACTCTGGATACTTTCAATTATGCTTTGATGATCTAGAGTGCTTTAGCCCAGATGACATTGAGTACATGGACATTGTCCAACAGATGGCTCTCCTGACCTACAGAGCAAAGAAGTTCTTCAAAAGAATAGGAAGGCAGTTCCCTCAGAATCCAACCAACAGCAAATTTTGATTTGATAAAAGCAAAGCCAAGTGTTACAACTGTAACCAGCTTGGTCACTTTGCTAGGGAATGTAAAGCTCCAAGATCCAATCCTGTAGCAACTCAAGCCTCCCAACATCCTACCACCTCAAGGGCTGCACCAAAACCTACTGAGCAGCAAACTGTGGCTGTTGCTCAAGAAGTTGACTGGAGCTTCATGGTGCAAGATGTCACTCCTGCTCAAGCACTCATGGCTGGAACTGAAGACAGCAATGTATATGAAAACCTCTGTACTCCAGCTTGTATTGCTAAGGTTAAACTTTATCACGATTACAACAGGGAAATTAAATCAGATATTGAGTCCTTGAACATCCTAAAATCTGATTTCAAGAAAGCAGAATCTGACTATAAACTCAAAACTGAAGAGTTAGAGAAAACTGTTTCTACTTTAAAACATGAACATACAAACTACAGGACTCAAATAAAGGATTTAATTTCTAAGTTGACTGAGGCTCAAGCCCAGCTAGTAATAGCTGAGGCTAAAGCAAAGAAGTATGCTATTGAAGAGCATAACTTCAACACCATCATTGCATCATCCTCCCACTCAAAGGTGTGTTATCAAAACAAAAGTGGGTTGGGAACTAATGAAATTGCTCCACCACACTCTTATGTGTCTGTTAGATAGCTAAGATGTGGCACTCATGAGCAATAGGTTCCAACTGTTGACCCACTATCCAATGAGAAAAAGAATGATGCAACTATGGTGACCACCACAGGGAAGGATAAGGTAGAAAACCTCATTCCCACCGCTGATGTCCTACCCCTAACCACCAAAGAGAGAAAGAACATAATCAAGGCAGCAAAGAAAACTGCCAAGAAGGTGACTGAGTCTAGGATGAAGATAGATCCCAGACAAAAAGGTGTATTTATTTCAGTCGGATTCCAAGTGGTTGGAAACTCTGACCCAGGAAAGAAATGTAGTACCAGCATTCCTGTCCAACTGAAGGATCAGAAGTTAAAAGGGAAAGCTATTGAAGAAAAAGAGTGCAAGAACCAACAGCCATCACACCCCATCAAGAGTAACATTGAATGCATAATCTGTGGTCTGCATAACCACATGGCTAAAGATTGTTACTACAATCCTGCAAGCACACATTATGAAACCAATGTTAAAAAGGAAGGTTTCACATTTGGACCTATCACATGGTCCAAGTGACAAGGAAAGGAAAGTTTGGTTCCGAAGCTAAGTTGCTTTCGGAAGAAAATCATTCTTCCGAAGAAAAATAGCTTCGGAAGACAAGCCAAAGAACAAACAAAGGAACAAAAGGAATCCTTTGAAATCTTCCCAATAGAGAGTAGTCTCAGAAGAAGGTCATGCTGCTCAATCCTCTTCGGGATCATCTACACTGGTCAACCATAGGATGGTATGAAAGAACAAAATAGATGCTATAGCCAGTACCTCTTCCTCACAAACACAAATTGAACCCACTTGCCTATACTTTGGTTCAATTAAATCATCTACATTGGAAGAACCCAAGAGCAACAAGGCTTGGGTTTCTAATAGTAACTAATCATCTCATTTTATGTGCAGGGACATCCACATGACAAGAATGGAAATATATGGATTATGGACAGCGGATGCTCCAGGCACATAACAGGGAACAGATCTCTTCTTCAACAATTTGAACATTTTGATGGAGGTCCTATTTAGTTTGGAGGTGAAGCCGGAGGATACATTTCTGGTAGAGGTAATGTATCCAAAGGTAAGTTAAAAGTTGACAAAGCAAACTTTGTCAAACAGCTTGAACACAATCTGTTAAGTGTTTCTCAATTCTGTGACCAAAAGCATCAAATGCTTTTCACAGAACATGAGTGCATTATCCTCAAACCCGGGATGACAATTCCTCAGGAATTTATGCTTCTTAGAACTCCCAGGAGAGGGGATATGTACAAGCCGGATACAAACAGTGCTTCCCCACTGGGTGAAGTATCATGCTTTCTTTCCAAAGCCAATGGTGATGAGTAAGCTCTTTGCCATAAAAGAATGTGCCATGTTAATTTTAAAACCATGAATAATTTGGTTAAAATAATTTGGTACATGGTGTGCCTAAAAAGGATTTTTTCTGTAAAGACAACTATATTGCTTGCCTAAAAGGAAAATAACACAAGGTCACTCACAAATCCAAAGGAGTTAACTCTATCACCACTCCATTACACTTATTGCACATGGATATTTTGGTCCCACAAGTATAATGAGCATTGGAAGGAAATCATACTGCCTTGTGATTGTTGATGATTTTACAAGATTCACTTGGATATTCTTTTTAAGAACTAAAGATGAAACAACTGAAACTTTAAAATCTTTTATTTATAAAATTGAAAATCAAAAGGATCACAAGGTGAAAATCATTAGAAGTGATCAAGGGACTGAGTTTAAGAATCAAGTTCTTGACTTATTCAGCAACTCAGAAGGGATTTCCAGATAATATAGTGCTCCTAGAACTCCTCAATAGAATGGTGTTGCTGAGAGGAGGAACAGGACACTTATTGAGGCTGCAAGAACAATGTTAGCTGATTCAAAGCTGCCTCTAACTTTCTGGGCAGAGGCAATCAGCACTGCATGTTATGTGCAAAATAGAGTTCTCATTGTTAAGCCTTATGGGAAGACCCCTTATGAGCTATGGAACAAGAGGCCATCGTTCATTGGCTTTCTTAGGCCCTTTGGTAGCAGGTGTACCATACTCACATAAAGGACAATTTAGCAAAATTTGCTGAAAAGTCAGATGATGCTATCTTTGTTGGATATTCCTCCACCTCTATTGCTTATAGAGTGTATAATATCAAACTCAACAGTTTGAGGAATCATCCAACATTGTTGTTAATAAGCACACTCCTTGTGTTAGAGGGAATGGACCTGAACACATTTTTTTTGATTTAGAATGTTTTCCAAACTATTCTAAACCTCTTTTGTGAGAATGTTTTAGCTGGAACAGAAACTCAAAGTGACACATATGAAGATCAACTATTTGAGCTACCTAGACCTATTTCTAGGTCTCCAAGAAGAAATGAAGAACAAGCTCCTACTGCTGAAAGTCCTGAAAGCATGAGTGTCTCAGAAAACAAGAAGCTTCAACAAAGTGTCAACTCACTGAGCCTCATAACCCAGAGGTTACAATTCAAGCACTCAACACCAACTGATGAAGACAGTGACATAGAGGAACAGGTACCTGTTGATGTTTTCACAACATACTACATTGATGATGTCACTCATTCATTCAATCGTCCTCATTGAATGAATGTAAGACATCAGCTGGAGAAGGTGTTTGAATTCTGAGCAAAACTTCTCAAACCTAGACCTATCTATGCAATTAGATGTGATTCCTAGGCTCAGGATACAAACACATCATCCAGCTGAAAATATCATTGGGGATGTATCAGAAGGTGTGAGAACAAGAAGCCAGACCCATAATGGGAATGTATGCTTGTGCTCATGCTTTCTCTCTCAAAGGACAACAACTGGATTGAGCTATGCAAGAGGAATTGGCTTCAATTCAAGAGGCAAAACGTATGGACCTATGTCCTTGGTGACATGGTCAAGTCCCTATTGGCACTAAGTGGGTTTCAGAAACAAAAGAGATGATAGAGGTTTGATCATCAAGAACAAAGCAAGACTTGTTGTTCAAGGATACACACAGGAAGAAGGCATAGATTACTGATGTCTTTGCACCAGTTGCAAGACTTGAAGCTGTGCGAATCTTCCTTGCTTTTGCGGCCTCCAAGAACTTCACAGTCTATCAATTTGATGTCAAAGGTGCATTGTTGTATGGGAATATAGACAAAGAAGTCTATGTGTGTCAGCCACCTAGATTTGAAGACCCACAGCATCCAACTATGTGTGCAAACTGGATAAGCTCTTTATGGGCTGCATCAAGCACCTAGGCTGCGGTATGAGACTTTGTCTCAGTTTCTCCTCAAAACGGCTACACCAGAGGCACCATAGACAAGACATGTTCTTAAAGAAATCTGGGAAGGACATGCTGCTTGTTCAAGTCGTATCTTGACATCATATTGGTTCCTCAAATGACCAAATGTCAAAGACTTTGAAAGCATCATGAGAAGAAATTTGAGATGAGCTCCATGGAAGAATGGATTTCTTTCTAGGGATTCAAGTGAAGCAGATGGAAGAAGATTCTTTATCACTAGTCTAAGTATGTCAAGGAACATCTTAGAAAGATTCAAAATGAAGATTGTAAGACAGCCAAGACACCTATACCCAGAAATCATAATTTATGTCCTATTTCGAGGGGGAGGATACTGATCAGCATCATTACAAGGCCAATAATTGGATCTTTGATGTATCTCACCCTAGTAGACCTGATATCATGTTTGCAACTTGCATCTGTGCAAGATATCAGGCTGCTCCCAAGGTGTCTCAACTAATTGCTGTCAAAAGGATTCTTAGATACCTCAAAGGAGCTCCCAAACAGGTCTCTGGTATCCTAAGAACAAGGATTTCAATCTCTATGGGTACTCTGACAGTGATTATATGGCTGAACATTACTAAGAAATCCACATCAGGCGGATGTCAATTTCTTGGTGGAAGGATTATTTCCTGGCAATGCAAAAGCAATCATATGTCTCTACATCAACTGCTGAAGCTGAATACATTGCTGCTGCGAGTTGCCGTGCTCAATTGCTACTATGGATTCAAAATCAGATGTTAGACTATGGATTCAACTTCATGAATACTCCTATCCACATAGACAACACGAGTGTCTATTTCCATTATAAAAAATCCAGTCAAGCATCCAAGACAAAGCACATTGACATCAGGTATCATTTCATTTGCGATATTCATGAGAAACACTTGATTAAACTAGTAAAATTCAAATGACCAATATGCTGACTTGTTCACTAAAGCCTTTGATGAACAAGATTTAAATACTTATCATAGCTATTGGGATGATCAACATTGACTAGTTTATTTCTTTTGAAAACATTTTAAATGTATCTTGTTTATGTTTCTAATTACAATCTAAGCCCTTTTACTAAAGTTTTTCTTCTAAGTGGAAATCTTTCAAAAAGAAATTTACTCTCAGAAAAGATCTTTATATCTTCCAAGGTAATTCCTTCACTTTAGTACTCTCTTCCGAAGAATTTTTCCCTCGGAAGCAAAGCAATTTGATCATGGATCAAGTTTACTTCCGAAGGCTATTAACTTACTCTTGGAAGAAGTCTTTTTCTCCGGAGCAACTTTTCCTTCGAAGAAAACTTTTACTGTGTAACGAAACCTTTGGGCCCCACTGTGTAAAGATTAAGATCTTTTCAGAATATTTAAATTATCTACCTTGCCTTCGTACTCAAATACACTCCCAAACTGTCTTTTCACCTTATTGGCATGGTCTTTTACCCCCTATTTAAAACTCCTGACTCTCTTTCTTTACCCTTTTACCACCACTGAAACCTAATACTCCATTAATCTTCACTCTCTCTCCAAATTCCTTCAATCCAACCAACTTCTTACAATGGCTCTCAATCCTAACCTGTAAGGCACGTTCCGGAAACCCACAGTTGGTCATTCATAGCATCATTATATCAAAACACATTAAGATTTATTAAGTAATAAAAACATTGCAGCGGAATAATTCATCAAAAACCATTTCATCATTAATAAATACATTTTCTAAGTAATACATCGTTGTTTAAAAGATTAAAAAAGATCACTAGTTGTATTACAAAACAACATCATTATTATTGCATGAGATGGATGCCAGTCCTTGCCCTCCAAGTAGCTTCACCAGCTGCAATCCTCAGCAAAAATTACTGCCAACTGAAATGCTATAAAAAGTCAGCGTGTGCGTGAGTTCTAGTTTTTTATAAGTAAAATACTTTACTTTGAATGAAAACCTTTCCTTTACTTTCGTTCGTGATCACACATCATACGTACATCTTGATAATATCATTATTATCTTTTATCATCGTTCATAATCGGTTTTTCGTACTTTCTTTCATTATATCTTCCACTTAATAAGATTCCTATCATACGCTATGCCCCATCATTTGTGCATGAAGCAACTACCGTTTGGGGTCAAGTGACAAGGATCCCGTTTTCGCACGTCTTGATCAGTCATAAAGACTGACCCCTGTGTGAATTCTCATGGGTTAGCTAAACCACACACAGTTGAGCTACAACCCTTCAATGAGCAATGAACTCTTTTTAATTTGCTTGCAAGACTTTCATTCATTCCTTATGTTCCACTTCGTTAACGTTGTCTTTCACTTTCATTATATATACTTTACAATCATAAGCATAACACACACGTAAAGTCACATCATACATAACATGGAACAACATCATCATACAATGCATACACGTAAACAAGCATAAGCCACCAAAATCTCAGAAAATTCTAAGTCCTTAAAGAAATGCGGATGAGCAAACAAATGCAGATGAGCAAACAAATGCGGATGAACAGACAAATGCGATGAACACCTTAGAAAAATATTCTAAGTGTCCCAAAGAAATGCGCATGAACACTGTAGCAAATGCGCATGCACAAAGCATATGAAAGTTTTCAGAAAATATTCCAAGGGTCCAAGGAAGTGCGCATGAACCAAATGCGGACGACTGAAGAAAATGCGCTGAACACTGTAGCAAATGCGCATGAACAAAAGAAATGCACATGATCACTGTAGTAAATGCGCCTTAACAAAACACTTCAAATATTCAAATCTAAATGCGGATGAACTAAACCAACCTACAGTTGCACTTATACTATATTCAGATTCCAAATTTATTCTTATACATTCTTAGCCAAGATCTAGCATGCTAAATACTTAGAACAAGCATATAACCACACAAATCGTTCAAGCATTCAAAAACACACACCCGCACGCAAAATAGGTGCAAAACACAGATAGTTCATATTTTAGTTGTAAAGCAGTAGGTAATATGCATTTCAGCCCCAAACAAGTTTAAAACAAGCAAAACCGGGGATCTAAAACTCACCTCTGGTAGCTTTCGAGTAAAGCTCCTCCAAACCCGAGAGCAACCTGGAGTTCAAACAACTAAACACCAAAACACATAACGAACACACAAAAACACACAAGAATCAGTCCAGCAGCTCGAACATTGCTGAAACCAAATAGGAAACGCAAGGAAAACCTTACCTACAAGCAGATCTCCTCCTTCTCTCTCTAGAAATCGATTTGCAGCTCCTCTCTCTCTCTAGCAGGTGAGAAATATCTGTAAAGGGACAAGTTGGGCTGCCATACTCTTTTAAATCACATAAAGGGCAAGTTTGCACTTGCATAGCTTTAACCCTTGACTTGGGGACTTTCACCCTTTCTTCTTTTTATCTTCTTTTTTTTTAAATTTCGAGTGTTACAAGTCCACCCCCCTTATATAGGTTTCATCCCCAAAAACTATCATTCCTCGAACAACTGTGGGTAATGTGGTTATCTCTTCCTCAATTTCCATGTAGACTCGATCCACTCCTATGCCTCAACTATACTCACACCAGCGGAACCACTTTATCCATAGCCTCTTTTCTTTTCTGTCAATGATGGCCACTGGCTGCTCCACATAATTAAGTCGTTCATCCACCTCAATGTCCACCAGTGGCACAATCATTTCTTCTTCGGCTAAGCATTTCTTAAATGAGATACATGGAATGTTGGATGAATTCCACTTAACTCATCGGGTAGCTCCAACTTGTAGGCCACCTCTCCTACTCGAGCAATGATTCGAAAAGGCATATATACCTTGGGCTCAGCTTACCTCATTTTCTAAACCGAATGATCCCCTTAAAGGTGAAACTTCAACATAACTTTTCACCCACCTTGACTTTAATCGGTCTACGCCTCTTATCAGCTACGACTTTTGTCTATCTTTTGCCGCCTTCATAACGGCCTTGATCTTTCCAACTTTTCAGTCGTAGCCTCGATCACCTCAATGCTTCCCAAATCCTTCTGCTCGATATCACCCAACATACAAACGTTCTACCTTTCTACCGCATAGCATTCATATGGTGGCATACCAATGCTGGCATGAAGCTGTTGTTGTATGAGAATTCGGCTACGGTAAGTGTTCGTCCAACTTCCTCCAAAATCAAAAAAAACATGCTCGGAGCATATCCTTAAGCATCTGTATGGTTCTCTCTGACTGACCATTATCTGAGGATGATAAGTCGTACTGATGTGCAACCTCGTACCCATAGCATCATGGAATCTCTTCCAAAACTTAGCTGTTAAACGGGTGTCACGGTCAGACAACTATAGACACAGTACACCATGGACGAGTCACAATCACTTGATGAATAGGTCCGCCAACCTCTCAGATGAATACGTCTCGTGGATTGGTAGAAAGTGAGCACTCTTCGTCAAACAGTCAACTATCACCCATATGGCATCGTACCCATCACCATACGTGGTAGCTTCGTAGTAAAGTCCCTGGTGATGTGCTCCCATTTCCACTCAGGTATATCCAAAGGTTGGATCTTCCCGTATGGCTTCTGATGCTCCACCTTCAACAAGCAAGTAAGGCATTGCTCACATACTCCGCTACATCGTGCTTCATACACGGCCACCGGTAATCTTTCTTCATATCATGATACATCTTCGTAGCACCAGGATGAATTGAGTATTGAGTCTTATGAGCTTTATCCATGATTTTGCCTCGTAGGTCTCCATATCAAGGGATCACATCCGCCCGAAGCGAGTTCTAACTCCGAGAGTGTATCACCCACTCAGAGACTAGACCTTCATTCTTCGGAGTTTATTCGATCTTCCTTTAGCGCCTCATCTTGAAATTCCTTGGCTGTATCTCACATAGAGGTTATAACCAACTGGTAAGCTTACTGGATTGGCTCGGTCTCTCCTTTTGGCTTGAGGGCATCCGCCACCACGTTGGCCTTGCCCGGATGGTAGTGGATCTTGCAATCATAATCTTTGATCAACTTTAACCATCTTCTTTGCCTCCATATTGAGATCCTTTTGCTCGAAGAGAAATACTTCAAGCTCTTATGCTAAGTGAAGATAGTGCACTTCGTCCGTACAAGTAGTGCCTCCAAATCTTCAATGCAAAGACCACAGCCGCTAGCTCCAAGTCATGAGTAGGGTAATTTGCCTCATGGATTTTTAATTCCGGGACACATAGGCTATTACCCTCCCCCTTGGATCAGCACGAACCCAACCCCGAATGAGAAGCATCAGAGTAGACCACTAGTATTCACTCCCTTCAGGCAATGTCAAGACAGGAGCTGAGTCAATCTCGTCTTTAGCTCTTCCAAAGCATTCTCCTATTCTAGACCCATACAAACTTCACATCCTTGCAGGTCAACTTAGTCAATAGTGAGGCAATTTTGGAAAAGTCCTGAATGAATCTCCTATAATAGCACACCAAACCAAGAAACTACGGATCTCGGGATGGCGTCGTTGGAGTCTTCCATGCATCACCACCTCCAAGTTTGTGGGTCCACCATAGTCCCTTCGGAATTAACCACATGACCCAAAAACTGAACCTCACACAACCACAACGCGCACTTAGAGAACTTAGCATACAGTCTCTCTTCTAAGCGTCTCCAGCACTTCACGGTGGACCCGTATATTCTTCTTTGCTTTTCAAATAAATTAGGATATCATCGATAAAACCAATCAATGATTTATCCAACATCAGCCGACACACCCGATTCATCAAATCCATGAAACAGCTGGCATGTTGGTAAACCAAAATACATGACGAGAAATTCATAATGTTTGTATCGTCCGAAATGCGGTCTTTGGAATATCCTGCTCTTTAACTTTTAGCTGATGATAACCAGATCAGAGATCCATTCTTGAGACCAACTGGCACCTTGGAGCTGATCAAAACAAATTATCAATCCTCGGTAGTGGATAACGGTTCTCACGTCAACTATCAAATCACGGTAGTCAATGCATATCCTCATGCTACGTCTTCTCTTTACAAACAAGACTGGAGCACCCAGGGAGAGATACTCGATTGGATAAACCCCTTATCCAGTAACTCTTGTAACTAGACCATCAGTCCTTCATCCTCTGAGGGAGCAGTCGATACGATGTCTTGGCAACAGGTTGGGCACAGGTATCAAATCGATCTGGAAATCGATCTCGCGGTCTGGTGGCAACCTGGTAAATCTTTCGGGAACACGTCTGGGAAGTCACACACGACTGGTACATCGGACAATCATGGCACTAACGCGTCCACATCCTTCACATAAGCCAGGTTAGCACTACATCCACGCCTCAACACTTCTCAGCCACAACCATCGAAATCACCTTCGGAACCACAGTAACTCGATCACCATAAATCGTCACGAACCCTATCTGACGAAGTCAACCGAATCTTTTTTGCGACCACAATATTTGCCTCATAGGCTGCTAGCCAATCCATCCCTAGAACTACATTGAATCTGCCTAGGGGCATCCGAACAACCTAGCGAAGAACTATGGCCTTCCAACTCTATGTCACAATCCTCTATCTGATCAGAAATCTAGTAGACTTACAATGATAGTTTCTACATCGAAGGGCTCATCAATCTTTTACTCCTAACAGGCAACTTAGCACAGAAGGCAGTAGAAATAAAAACTCCTACTCACCAGAATCATCGTACAGAGGCACAAGAGTTGGTTTACTAGGAAGGTACTGACACAAACATCGGGGTGCACCCTAGCCTCCTCCCAGGTCATAGGAAATGCTCTGGCTTTTGCCTTCGGCCCTCCTTCTCATCCCCTTCTTCACCCCGGAGCTCTCGGCCTTGGCCTCTTGCATCCCTGCTCAGATAGCCCTCTTCACCACAGTTATAACACCTCATCACCCCAACATCCTTTGCTATATGACCAGGCCTCCCACATTTGAAGCAGATGTTCGATCCCCACTTACACTCTCCCCCGTGGTCTCTTCCACACTTACCACACCTCCTCATCCCCGTACCTACGACAACACCTCGATCATCATACTTACCGGCTTGTTGCTCGGGTTAAAACCACCACGACCAAATCATTTCCATTCAGTTCTATCACCACCACCCTTTTTTTCACCTCCACCACTACCACTTTCTCTCTCTCATATACCTGTAAAAATAGGATCGTTCAGGAATTATCAGTTTGATTTAACTAGTATGATCGCGGAATTATCAACACTTGCTGTTTAATCAATTATCTATCTACAAATCAATCAAAAAAGTATAAAGAGCAATTAATAATATGAATAATCAAACACGATTGCTCAAGAACATGATCATAATGCTTTGTTGCTATTGCTATATTGATGTAATGTTTCTGATTCTCCTTCACTGATTATACTGGTTATCTTGATCTCTATTTTACATATGTTCTTGATCTCGTAATATATAGAGATCCTCTTCTATTCCTAATTCAGTGCTAATCTTATTGCTATATTGTTGCTTATTAAGCTAACTATAGTTATCCGAATCCTCGCCACATTTATTGGCATAGGAGTTCAAGATTTACAATGAAATAAATACAGATAATGTTGTTGAGATGTGACGTGGAATATTTGCTTGAATTAAATGTCTTCTGTCATCATTAATGATGTTGTTCTGCCATGTTGACTTGTTGACTGCTTGATGATCTGAAATCATACAAGTATTAAACAGTCTATCGTAGAGAAATTTTTCTTCCGCAGCAACACTTGATCTTCATTGCTTGTTCTTCTTTGATGTGCTTCCACAGGAGTTCTTGGACTTTTTCTTCAGTGGCAAAGTCCTCCAATAGCTTCCCTTTGTTGTTCACTTGTTCAGCTGAAGTTGTTCTTCCGCAGAGGATCTACGAATGTATACTTCCTGGGAACATCTACGGAAGAGTATTTGTTCATCCGCAGTTGTTCACAATACTTATGTCAATTTCTCAATTTAACACAGTCTGATGTTTACTTGCACATTTACACATCCATTATGAAATACATTATATAATATTTATAACATATATAATGAGATGTAATATTATTTATCATGAACAATATTATCAAAATCAGTCATATTATATTATCAAAATCATAATTACAAGAATGATTACAAGAATGTTCATCATCTAAACCTATACAATAGTTCTATCCCTAACAATACTACCCTTAGGTGTAGACTCTAGTAATTATTGGTTTAATTCTTCAGCTCTTGAACTCTAGCCAAAATCCTTTTGTTAAAGTATTCTACAGCAGACTTATGATCTTCAACTTGTATTGATCTACCTTCTGCTCATCCTCTTTAATGTTTTATATTTCAGGCCCAGGATATGCTCTTCAGTGGTAAGTGTTGCAACAACACTATTATTAGATACCACTTCCAATTCATCATGTTCTAAAATTCTCAGTTCAGGATAGGCTTTATTCTGATCCTATTAACTGGCCAGCTCAATTTTCTCCCATATATGCCTTGGCATGCAGCTTGTCAATGACTTGAATAATGTGTACATATAAGCACAAGTCATTTTGAGTAGTTTGGTTATGCAACCTTGGAAAATATTTGTCATGTAAGTATGAGGCATAGCTTGGGTGCAAAAGTTTGATTTACACAGGATCAAATAATCTGATACTTGAGCCATTCTTCGGCAGATCATTTCTTTGTAGCACCAACTCTTGGTTTTTTCAACAAAACCCATTCAGTGATAGGGCATGTATACTGATTTCCTTTGATGATCTTGAGTGGTGCATTGGCCAAGTAACATATCTAGTTCTTTGTTAAAATTCAGCATCCAAAGGTAAGAACTGTATGTGACCTTCTCTGACTTCTTCTTTTATGCCCAGCATCCACTTTTTTGCTTCTCTTAGCACATCTCCTTTGAACTGTGACGAAGCTTAGCCACAAGTAAGAGAAGTCTACCTCTTGGATTGATTGGGTAGTGTGTATTGGATTTTTTGCAGAGTGTTTAGATCAGCATCTGGAAGAGTAAGTAGTTCTCACCCATGAGAAGTATTGTATATCATTCCAGATGCTCTCTTAAGCATGACACAATCCCATTCCAAATCAAATTCCATGCAATTATGTTGTTCTCTTCTGCTTCTTCTGGAGTTATGATTAGGTCAAAGAATTGAATAAGGTTGCTTTTGGCTCAGTGATCTCTCTAACTGTAGTGCCTAGAGGCCAGATCTTGTTAGGAATTGAATCCTTGGCTCTCTGATCAGTTTTCTTTACGCTTGTGCATGTCTTTGCTTTCAACCATAGTAGGTTCAGCTTGTGATTGTTTGCCTTGTTGATATGCTGGGTTTGGAGCTCATGTTTTAAATCTCACTCTGTGCTCAACTCTACCTTAATAACATGATCCATCATAGCTCTGAGCTCACCTATTGTTCTCCCTTTAAGTTCATGTTGCTAGTAGTGTGGCTTTGTAACCAACAAGTCAATTATATATGGTAGCTTCTGTGTATAAACAATGCCCTAACTCTTCTTGTCTTCTCAATTGCTTTATATTTTGAAAAATGTTCATATGTGCAGTCTGGGATCATCATCCATACAGCATTAAATTCTTTTACAGTCTGTATCAACCAGAATGTTCATTCTTTCAACCATGTCATAGGGAAAGCATTGTAAATTAGGTCATGAACATGGCAGATTGAGGTCTTTCTTCCAGTATGTCTTCAGTTGATAAAAGCTCAGCATCTTTTGCTTCTTCATTAGCTTAGGAGGCTCTTCTTATTAGGCTCAACAGACTCTTCTCTAGTCAGCTCTTCCTACTCTGCATCGCTATCCACTTGTCTTGATCCTTTGGGACTGTCTGCTGGGTGAATCTATTTTTAATCTTTTGGAGATTCACATCAGCATCTGTTGGTTTCTCAAGGTACTTTCTTCTGCTGTAAGTGATCATGAGTGACTCATTTTGTCACTTTAGCTTCAGCCAACTTTTTCTTTAATGTATCAATCTCAGCATCCTTTTCTCTCAACTATTCAGCTTGTCATCAACTAGATCATTAAGGGCATCAAACATTCATTATCAATCTTAAAATCTTCTCTTAGCCTCTTGAGCCAACCTTCCAGTTGAGTGATTGCCTTATCTTTCTCAGCTATGAGGTCATCTTTCTCAATCAGCTCCTTCTTCACCTTCTTAACTTTTCCAGCTTTTATTCCCTTCAGGATGAGGTTGTTATAATTTGCTACCAAGTAACTCTTACTTACATCTATTTTCTTGTCCTTTAGGCCATCTTCATGATAAGCTTCAACTTCCACAAAACTCTTGAATACCCCTTATTCTCCTCTTTCTTCTCTACTTCAATTACAAACCTCTCGGTGTTCCATCAAAAACTTTCTTCAACATCCTCATTAAGGTTGAGTTCCTCGGTGGAAGTTGGGACTATCAAAACGGCTCAGTGGCGTGGGGAGAGAGGACTGGTTCAGTGGATGTAGGTGAGGTGAGTGGTTCAATTGGTGTAGGTGAAGGAATGGTTCAGCTGGGATTGGATAAGTGGGAGTTTGAATGGGAGTGAGTGAGATGGGTTCTGTTGCATCAGTGTGAACTGATGATAGTGATTATGCAGGTGTAACAGGCTGGGTATGTTCATTGGATGTTGAATCCAGTTGAAACAGGTGGTGATTGTGGTTCAGGAGCTGTTTGAGTTTGAAGTGGGAGTGGGTGGATGATTCTGCTGATGAGCTCGGGTAGTTGTGGTTCTTCAACCCACATAGCTCCTGTGGGATTCCTCAGACTCATCCAAGACATGAGCAAACATATGTACCTCTCCTCCTTGGTACTGCCAGTTAGCTTGTTTAGTAATAATCTGCCCAGATGACTCTGTACAATACATCTCCTTCTCTATCGATCTCGGGCAATTGTTGATTAATCATCAGTTGTAAGAACCTTGGAAACATGAACATTTGTCCTGTTTCTGCACTCGCATAGAGGCAGTTCAGATTATACTTAGCATAGTTATATTTTCTTCCTTCAAAGATTCCATAATGCCAGAGGATATGTGTCTTGAGAATCTATCCAACCCAGACTTTCGAGGATATGCACTTGAGACATGTGTGGCAAAGGAAGCGGTAAGTCTTACATAACCTTCCCTTTAACCTCTCCGTTTCGATAATCACCATATATCCCATTAGCCAAATACCCTCTAAATGTATTCATGATCGAATACATACCGGGTGGCCATCTTCTTCTTCCCCGAGCTTAGTGAAATTTGAGATGATTCTTCATCTATCCAAAGGGAAGATTCCCTACGGTGGTAGTGATTACAGCTCGCTTACCATCTCTCCTACTGCAGCAGTGTTCCAGAAATCTATCATGTGTGATAGATAGATCAGTGGGTCAGCAGTTAGTGCATAGAAGAGTCGTGTTCTCCTTAGGTAGCGAATGATGACTCTACACTCGTCTTCCACGTTCGGATTTAAGACACACCACGTTATGGTCCTTCATAAATCTATTTGCCATGGTGGCAGTAAGGTTGAATGTCGTTAATATGGATTGAGTGGAACGAGATGTCAATGAAGATGAATAGGGGTTTTTGGCTCAAAGGATTTCTAGGTTGAAAGGTGTTTTGAAAGTGAAATAGGAAAGGCCAACGGTCACGGAGCCCTTTTTATGCTTTTCCAGACTGTCTAACTTATGTTAATGATGTGGGACCCATCTTACCTTTTACACCTCGAAGTTATCAGACATTTATTTCTTCCAATAGAATATCTACAGAAGTCAATGTTCCTATGTTTCATTCTGTCTTCCCAGAACATCTACGGAGGACAGATATCCTGATTTATCCTTAAATGTTGTTTGAAAACATCTTTCAAAAGTGATGGTAAATATTAAAACTTTCTTCTGAAGAAGGTTTGTTAAAGTTTTCTTACGAAGTTAAATTTCTTGATGTTGCTGAAAACTTTCTTCCGAAGTTAATTTAATAAAAACTCTTCCGAAGTAATTTTCTTCGGAAATAAATTGATTTAACCAATCTTCCGAAGCAAAACTTCAGTTTCATATCTTCGAAGGAAAATTTTAATTTTCATCTTCCGAAGGAAAAGTTCAATTTAACTGTATGAACTAACACATAGTTAGTCCATTTGTTGTTTGCTGTTGGACCTAAGACTTTGCTTCATGCCAATTATCCAGAAGTAGTAAACACTTCAGATATCCTGTAGACAAGTTAGTGTGCTCAAGTTCTAATTTTCTTCATATCATTGTGTTGAAATTAGTTAAACTAGTTTCAAACTCTGTTTCATACGCTGACTACTCCCCTAAAATTTGTGATTAATCATAGACTTATGTATATTAAAAATTATATGAGAATAGTATGAACAGAAATTAATTTGTCTAACTAATAATCATAGAGAAAATAAAAGTTGTATATAAACCTGTGTCAGACAGACATAGGATATACTAGGGATCATACTATAATCTAGACATTTTCTAGAATATTAAGTGTGATATAATCGAATACTTGATCTAGTGCTGATTGGAAATATGTGGATCTGCATGATTCAGTCAAGAGTGTATTTTACTTTATCATGCTGATTATCATTTTGGTAGAGTTAAAGATAGAAAAGGTGAACTCTCATTGAAGTGGCATGTAAGTTAGTCCTCCAGATGTTAGTGAAGTTAAGTCTTTATCACACTTAAACTATGTTTCATAGATTATAATCTCTATCTTAAGATTTCTTTGAAATCTTATTAGTGCTGAGTTGATTGTATGCTCTTTGAGAATTAAGCACATTGGATTCTTTTAGAGCAGTTCCTTTGGGACATTGATGATCAGCATCCGGGTCACCAGGTCTTTACTCACATAAAACAGAGGTGCACGTTGACCCAGGTCTTTGCTTACGGAAAACAGAGGGTCATGATGCGAAAAAAAGATGGAGGTTATAGGGTGTTACAAGTAAGTGTGCATGGGTGTTACCTAATGACATCGATTAGACTTACTTGAATACTCATTACAATGAGTTGTCCATCTTGTCACCTTGACTTTTTTGTGCAGACTTTGTTTAGTTCCACTAAAGCTGAACCTATTCACACATCACAACATCTGACAGTAGGTAGTTGGTAATTGAAGATCAGGAGTAAATGTCAAGTTATAGTGTACTATCTATCTTAGAATATCAACTGTCTTATGTAGTATTTAAGAAAAATGCGTACCTTTCTCATATGATTACAAGTACTTGACAATAATTTGTGTTGTTGTAATCTAATCTAAGTTGAGCATGCCTAAGGACTCAATTAAGAAATTAAAACTAACTGAATCAAAGGCTTAGTGAACAAATCGCAAGTTGATTTGTTGTGTCCACTTTGAACAACTTGATTAGACCCTTTTTGAATAGTCTCTCAGAAAATGGTATCTGATTTCAATGTGGTTTAGTGTTACTATGTGGTACTGGATTAGCAGTTATGAACATAGCAGCCGAGTTATCTATATATATGGAGTTTGAAGAAAATTGTAACCATAATCAAGTAGTTGGTTTGTAACAATAGAACATGGAGCAACCAGCGAAGCAGCTATGTACTCAGCCTCAGTTGTGGATACTAAAAATTTGTCGCTTTTGCACTGCCAAGACACAAGTCTTGGGCCTATGAATTGACATCCTCAGTTGTTGATTTCCTGGTTGTTGTTGCATCCTCCGTAGTCCATGTTCTGAATATGAGTAAAGTTTGAAATCTCCTTCTCGGGATACCAGAGTCCAAGTGCTGGTTTCCCTGAGGTATTTGAAGATTCTCTTTACTGCATTCAAGTGAGACTCCTTTGGATCTGCTTGATACCTAGCACACACCACACAACAAACATTATGTCAGGTCTACATAGCAGTTAAGTACATTAATGATCCTATCATAGATCTATATAATCTTTGATCAATGAGAGCCGAGTTATCTATATATATGGAGTTTGAAGAAAATTGTAACCATAATCAAAGTAGTGGTTTTGTAACAATAGAAACTGAGAGCAAACAGCTGAAGCAGCTATGTATCAGCCTCAGTTGTGGATACTAAAACATTTGTCTGCTTTTTGCACTGCCAAGACACAAGTCTTGGTCCTATGAATTGACATCCTACAGTGTGTGATTTCCTGTTGTTGTGCATCCTCGTAGTCACTGTCTGGAATGAGTAAAGTTTGAAACTCTCCTTCTTCGGGATACCAGAGCCCAAGTGCTGGTTTCCTTTGAGGATTGAAGATTCTCTTTACTGCATTCAAGTGAGACTCCTTGGATCTGCTGATACCTAGCACACACACACAGCAAACATTATGTCAGGTTACTAGCAGTTAAGTACATTAGGATCCTATCATAGATCTATATAATCTTTGATCAATAGAATTCCTGTTGAATCTGGTACAATTTTGTCTATAATAGATTCTGGTGTTTTGCAAGAGAAGAGTCTGCAAGGTTGTATTCTTAGTGTTTGAAGGACATATTTTCTTGATTGATGAATATGCCATTGTTTTATGAGAACTGTAATCCTAGAAAGAATGTTAATTCTCCCATTGAACTCATCTGAAACTCAGATTGCATTAAGGCTTCAACATTCACATAGTGCTTGTTTGTTGATCCAAATATGATGTCATCAACAAATATTTTGAACAACTAAGAGATCTTGATGTTCATGTTTGAGGAAGAGTGTCTGCTCAATTGTACCTCTCTTGTATCATGTTTCAGTAGGAATTTTGACAATGTTTCATACCATTTCCTTGGAGCTTGATAAAGCCCATACAAAGCTTTGTCAAGTTGTACACCTATGACGATAATCAGGGTCTTCAAAGCCTGGTGGTTGAGAAACATACCCACTATTCATCATATTACCATATAAGAAGGCACACTTTATATCATTGATAAACTATGAACTTCTTATAGGATGCATAGGCTAAAACCACTCTGATTGCCTCATCCTGCAACTGGTGCAAAGACTTCATCATAGTCTATACTTCTTCTTGAGTGTATCTTGTGGCAATTAGCCTTGCTTTGTTCTAAACTATTATTCCTCTATCATTAGTTATTTTGAATAGCCATCTAGTGCCAATTGGATATTGGCTTCGGGGAGATCAACTAGATTCTACACTTTCTGTTTTCTGAATGATGAAGTTCTTCTTGCATTGCTTCAATCCAGCTATTATATTTCAAGGCTTCTGTTATGTTGGGTGGAACTACTTGTGAAAGAAAGCGGAGAAACAAACAGGTGTTTGCTGCTCCCCTTGTTTTCTTGTAGTTCTCTGTTGAGGTCACCTATCATGTTATCAATGGGTGATACTATTTGTTCTAAATGTTGGTACATCATGAACTTGGATGGATGAATCTAGGTTGGGATGTTGGTTGTTGGTGATGGGGTCGCTTATGATGGAGAGGTCAACAAAATAGTCCATCTCATTTTCTGGTGCAGTGAATGAGTTTCCGCAAGAATAGGTATGCCTTCCGGGGTTATGGATATGCCTTCAGTAGCAAGGAAATGATTAGTTGTATTCTCTATTGAAGATTGTCTGTATGTGGCAATGGTGGGAGGTGGTTTTTGATGTGATTTGGTCCTTGGGGGATTTCAGTCCATCATCTGCGGAAGTAGAGACATCTACGGAAGTAGATGGTGCTTCTGCTGATGTGCATGGTGTAAGGTCATCAGAACCATATTTACTTGTTTGAGATGATGTACCAGGATCAGTGTCACTTTGGTTCTCTGGAGGAATGACTTGGGTGGATCAGTGTCAATGGACACCCATATTTGGAGGAACATAGGGGTAACATGTATCCGCAGCACCTGTCACATTAAGATAACCAGAGTTAAATGAGTAGTTAATGCATCTATATCAAACAACCAAGATGATCCTTTCACAGACTGTGGAAATAAGGATTCATTAAAGGATACATTAGGAGTTCTTCCACTATGTTATCATGTGGAAAGTATACTTATATGATTTAGATGTGATGAATAACCAACAAAGAAACAATCATATGTTTTTCAGGAGGAAATTTTCTAATTGTTCTTTTGTGTTTAATACAGATACATGACTCCTAAATGCTTTAAGATATCCTATAAAAGGTTTCTTTTAAACAAAAGTTCATAGGGTGTTTATTATGTCTTTGACAATCAAAGTCGTTTTGAACAGTGCAGGCTGTGTGTTAACAGCTTTGCTCAAAATGTTATTGGCAGCTGTGAGTCAGCTAGCATTGTCTTGTGCTTCAATTAGATTTCTATTTCTCCTCTCAGCAACTTCATTCTGTTGTGGAGTCTTGGTGCACTGAATTGTCTGGCTATGCCTTTGTCTCTGCAAAAAGTATCTAAAAAATAGTTTACCAAATTCAGTTCCATTATCACTTCTCAGTATCTTGATTCTTAGATCAGTTGATTTTCTATCTTAGTGATGAACTCATTAAAAATTTCTGATGTTTCACTTTATGCTTTAAGAAAAATACCCAAGTAAATCTAGTGAAATCATCAACAATCACCAAACAGTATTGCCTTTTGCCAATGCTTAACACATTGGTTGGACAAAGAGGTCCATTGTAGTAACTGAGTGGTGTTGTGTTTGTGTTAATTGTTTAACTACGTGAGACTTATGTTGTTTTCCTTTATAGCATGATAAAACAGTGATTAGTACAATAAAATCTTTCTTTGGAACACCAATGACTAAGTCATTTTTCACTACTTATTCATGTCTTCATGTTGGAATGAGCCATCCTTCTGTGCCATAGTTGTGCTCATCTTCTGATAATTAGAAATCAGGCATGTTTCTTGCTGTTAGTGCTGGTTGTTCATGTCCAACACATAGGTGTTACCTTTCTTGGTGCAAGAAGGATCCAGTCTTCTGGAATTTTAAACCTGGTTTAAGAATATAGCAATCAGAGTTATCAAAAAAAGCAGTATAGTGTTGATCACAGATTGAGATGCACTTAGTAGATTAAACTGTAAGTTTTCACAAAAATTAACTTTCTCAAACTCTAAAACTCCATTTGTACCATTCCTTCACCAGTTGATTTTACCTCCCTTCTTATCCCCACCAAATGCTAATATGAATCATTTTTATGTTGAAGTCCTGCAGGAGGGTAAGTTTCGTCATGGTCTGGAAACAGCCACTGTTAACATACCACTTGTTGTCAGCCCTCCCTGGATGTTCCTGCAAAACATAAGAAACTTAATTAGGCTTAGGAGCCCAAGCCTTGGTGGTCTTGGGCTTGCCAATGTTATCTAATATAGTAACTTTCTCATGGATGAGCCTTAAAGTTTCTAAATTAGTTTTGATGTCATTTAATTCATTAGTTTTGTTATGGGTGAGGATGTGTTTGATGATATTTTGAGATGTTTGCATCTTGATTCATATTGACTTGGTCAGTATTCCTTTTGTTGAGACTTCTTCTTTGATCTTGAGAATTGGCCAGAAAATGTTTCTACATCCTTTGATTTGGATTGAGGCACATTATTGCCTTTGTCAAAATCATCAAAGAAGTCGTCATTTCTTCAAGAGCTACCTTTTGTGTGGTGGGCATTCCTTTGCACTGTTGTTTTTCTTCTTAATTTTTAATTGCATCTCAGCAATGCTTTCTTTGTCTTAGTAATTTTCTATTTTGTTGTTGTTTTTTGTTTTGCACCTCTAGGATATCATCCTCAGAAAATTTTGACTCTGACTCATTGGACTCGCATACTTCTTCTTGAGGATCCTTGTTTGTTCTTTTGATAAAGAAGCATTTATGAGTGGAGTGGTTGTTTTCTTGCATATTGCACAATTTTAAAAAACAAACAATCTGAAGTCATGTGATTGTTCATATTACATATTAAGCAATAGCTGATGAAGAAGCACTCTTCTGTACTGTGATTATGCATGTCACACAATTTACAGTACTTTCTTCAGCATCACTGTCTGATGCAGCCTTAGACTTTTTCTTAGTTGAAACCTATGGTTCTTCAGCTCTTTGTCAACTTTGCTGCTGATGATTTCTTACCTCTACTGACATGATGTCAAAGGGTTCTGTTTAGCCTACAAGTACTTCTTCTGAAATTTGTCTTTGCTTGATGATGATTGAGCAGTTTCTTGCATATTCAGTATGACTTCTGTGGATCTCACAGACTTCTTCCGCAGATGATCTGCTGAAGTCATGGAATTATATCTGAGGCTCTATTTGCTGGCTTTTCCTTGTTTTTGTTTATTGAGTGCATGTATGCCTTCATTTAGTTGCTCAATCCTTATGTGGATTGTCTTCAGCAGGTTTCTTGTTTGGTAGATAGGGTAGTTTAAGTTTATTCAGTACCTTTGGGATTGAGTATTCAGTTTTAAAACAGTTTTACCCTTACCAAACCAGCATCATCAGACTTATCATCATCATCAAAGTCATCACAGTTATCATAATCAAATTCTGATTTACTTTGTTTTGTGGTTCTGATCTGATGAATCAGATTCATATAATTCAGTGTCATTAGTTACATTATTATTATTTTATCTGTTGACTCACACATGTTACTAGACAAAGTGACTAGATAAACTGTGGTCATGGACTCGGGCAAAGAAGTATAGTTATCATTTACTGGTGGTGGGACTGTATGAAATCCCAACCCTAATTTGTTTTTGGAATCATATGAGAGTTTAATAATTTCTCATACTATTGTGATGACAGTTGGAATTTCTGCAATTTCACCTCAGTAGATGCATGATCTGACATAGACTTTGTTAAAGATGTAGTAAGATGCTCAACTTGTGCTTTAGATGTAGTTTTCACATAAGTTTATCTAAATCTTTTTGTAAAGAATTAATTTTGACTTGATACAAATTGGTTCTCTAACAATGAGATTCATTTTAAAAGCAGAGTTCTTTTACTTATCAGCCAATTATGAGCATGTGTTTTATATCTTTCTACTTCATCTATGCAAGTCAGAGAAAACAACCTTTCTCTAACCTCAGCGGCATTGGAGGAACTTTGTTTTCCATGTTGGCCATTAAAGCTTGATCTCGGCAAGTACTTCCTTCTCATACATGCTCCAGTCAACAAGTACCATCCTATAAAATAATTAGACCAGTTTCTTTAGCATTAGTGATACTTTTGTGTTGTTGTGTTGGTGGGGATGTATGGCTAATGAGGTTGTGTAAAGTTCCTTTGACTAGGTGTCTTGAGTCAGTTGACTGCTGCTGCACTCCTCGAAAAGTGTCCATATAAGTTGCATTTAAAGCATCTTACTTTGGACTTGTCTAAACTGATTTCATTGATCTTCCTCCCACGGACAGTCCTTTGTTCCTTTTCATGTACATCTGGCTCTGTAGGCATCATTGTCATTTTCCATTGTAGATCCATCTCTTCTACATCATCAGGATGATGTTCTTCTAGATCTTGTTGACAAAAGTGAGCAGGAGTCAAAGTACTTTAGATAAGCCTGAAAGCTTGAACTGAGGGCTGCAAAGGCAGCTTTCTGTTCTTAGGCTCCAGAACCATAGTAATTGGTTCTGTTTGTTTGTGTTCTTTTTGGTTTGGATTCATCAGCTTTACTTTGATCTTTCTGTGCTGATGCTTTGCGTACTTGGATTTGAAGACTTGAAGCATAAAAACTTGTCTCCTCTTCATGTCACTCTCATAACAGGAGTGGTCTTCAGCTTCATTGGAGATGCATGCACTTTCAGCACTTTTCAATTCTTTAAAGTGATAAGGTGCTATAGGTGCTTTCACATCTTGTTTCTTGTCTTTCATCAAGCTCCAAAGCTTCTACTTTGCCACTAGAGTGTCTAATCCTATTGCTTTTAAGCCAATAGTATTTTTGAACATAGACACAGTCTGTGTCTAGTTTTCAAGCAATGAATGAAGCATTTTTTGTTCAGCTCTTCATGCTGTACTCAAGCTCAAGGATGTCATCTCTGTAACAAGTTGCATGAATCTATGAAATTGTTGAGGAACTGACTCACCTGGAATATGGTGGTATGTTTATATTATGCACAAAGAGTATCCTTTTTGATGCTTCTAATCTCGTCACTCCTTCACACAAATGTGCAGGATTTTCCATAACGAGTTAGCTGTTTTATATGATTCACACCTGATCAAGAGTTCTTCAGTCAAAGCCATAGTAAGCATACTATAGGCTTGATATCAATCTGACTTTCTTAGCATCATCAGGTGACAGATTCTTTAGACTTATGGGTTGATTATTATCCTATAATCTGCTCCTAAGGTAGGTGGAATATAAGGTCCTTCGGTAATCGAAGACCATAGATCAGAATCTGTATAATAACATGATTCCTGAATCGATTTTCCATGTTTTAAAATCAAATTTGTTTTCCAGTTTAGGAGGTTGATAAGCACAACAACGGAATTACTCTGTTAATTAATTTTTAAAAAAAAGCAACAATTTTGTTTGAACAGAAATCATTAAACAAATCAAAGCTGATAGATCCATGATCTGGATCAATGAGCACCAGGCTCTGATACCACCTGAATCCTAGGATTGTTCAGGAATTATCAGTTTGATTTTAACAAGTATTGATCGGGGAATTATCAACACTGATGTTTAATCAATTATCTATCTACAAATCAATCAAACAGTATAAAGAGCAATTAAATAATATGAATAATCCAACCATGATTCTCAATAACGTTG
>CM046440.1:7452030-7592964 GCA_025506505.1 Flaveria sonorensis | reverse complement strand
GACTTGCATTCGTGTCAGGATCAGTGATCTAAGTTTGATCAATTAGAGTTGAATCGCAGCGGAATTAGAACAAGAATTAGACAAATATAGCAAGAACACAATAGATATTCAATGGAACAGTACACGGTTATAGAGAAAGAGGGTTTTCTGCAAAAGGGATAATATCATTCATGCACAAATGCTTCGGTATGGCGGCTGCTAAGCTTTCGGTTACAGCTTGCGTCACACCTTACAATTAGGTCAACATTCCTTATATAAAGGAATGTGACGTCTGCTGATGTCACTTGATAGTGACATCTAACAGAATTATTACAAACAACTGAAAGTAAGCAAACTACTGAGAATGTTCACAACAACTGAGAACATCTCAGAGTATGCTAAGTACAAGATGAAACTAAAACTACTGAAACTACAAGTACTGATTACAAGAAACATAAAACTACTGAAAGGAAACCATCACAACTACTGAAGAGGTCTTCTTCAGCTGTTGTGACAACATCTGAAACTTGGTCTTCAGTCTTTGTCTTCAGCTTTTGTCTTCAGACTTTGTCTTCAGCTCTTTCACTTCAGACTTTGTCTTCAGCTCTTTCACTTCAGACTTTGTCTTCAGCTCTTTCACTTCAGACTTTGTCTTCAGCTCTTTACTTCAGACTTTGTCTTCAGCTCTTTACTTCAGACTTTGTCTTCAGACCTTGTTATCAGTTGATGTCTTCAGCTGTTGCAGACTACTTCAGTTGTTGTAATGTCTGTGGGACTTAAAGGTTTTTCTGATCAGGCTCATTGGTTCTTTTGGTCCAACAAACTCCCCCTGAACCAATGCAGCCAAAACCTTTAAGCTTATTGAGGTCCCACTTATTCTTGGCAGAAATACTCTCTTGATCAGCTTCAGAGATATCAGATAAGCACAGGCCAGGGAACAGGTTTCAGTAGATGTGAATGTCAAAGGATGGAAGGGAACTCTGTCTTGGGGAACTGGACACAGAGCTGTTATCCCAACCATGAAACCTACTTCCCATTGATGAGTCTATAAGACTCTCTGACGTAGGCCTCAAGGAGAACAACTTGTTCCTCCTTAGTGAGTTCTTCTGCTTCTCCTTCGAAGAAGAACTCTGGGCCATAGTACTCTGATAGGTACTTTACCGTCTTTCCATTTTTCAACTCAACAGTTGTTATCTCTCTGTAAGCAAATTCATCTGGGTGAGTCCCTTCTAATAACAACTGGAGTTCATTTTTCTTGATCTCTTCAAGCCTCTTGTATAACAACCCCTTCTTGACCATTTTGTTCTCCATTAGAGTTTGAGGGGTCATCTTTGACTTGTAGGCTCTCTTGAAGTCTTCAAGTATCTCCCAGGGTGAGACTACAATGGCCAACATAATAACAGCATCTATGGTCTTTCTCACTTGGCCATTGTATCTACTTGGTATGGATTTCTTATGAATTCTAGAACTAACCCTGGGGTCTGGCCAAATCCTTACTCTCTCCTTTGATATTGAAAGGTATACCTGAGAGCATACAGCCTTTGAGCGTGTTTCTTCATGGCTTGTATAGATGATGACTGAGGAAACTCTTTGTCAACCATCTTCAAAAGTTGCTCATCGTGCTGTTTCTGCTGTTCTTCTTCTTCAATCTTAACTTTCACCATTTGCCTCTGAAAGTCTGGTGTGATCATTTGTTGACTTCTGGGCTCAGGTATTTTTAGAACAGCAGAGATTGGCAGACTGTCTTCTTCATCATCTTCTTCTTCTTCTTCTTCCATCCTCAACACCCTTCTCCTCCTTCTGGGTGCATCATTGGATGTGGTTTGAGGTGGTTTTTGGGGTAAGGGAGTTGGTTTTGAGGGTTGAGTTGGTTTAAGTTTAGGTTTAGGGATTGGTTTGGAGAGTTGTGGGGTTGGTTGTTTTTGAGTGGGAGTTTGGGAAGGCTGATCTAGCATTTTTGTGGTAAGTTTGGCTTTGGAAAGCTTGGCCATATCAGTTCTCTTCCCAGCACCTGCTTCATCTAAGGCTTCGATAATCAACCCCTTATTGAATGCTTCAGAAGCACAGATTCTGGTGGTTATTGCCAGAATACTGTCTCTGGTCCATGATTTAATCTCAATTAATGATCTTCCCAAGTATTTTGCAATAAACCTGATCATTATCTCCAACCTCTCCCTTTCCATCACACTGTAACTGGCCCATCTCTCTTGTATCTCTTTAATCTCCAGCCTTCTGATCTCAGTGTCTAATGTAGCTGTATCAAAGCCTGTCTGAAGAGTTGGTCTATTATTCTGTCCATTGATCTGCTGTGAGCTTCATCAGCTTCTTTAATCAGATCTTCCAATGATTTCTCTTCATCAGGCTTTTGAGTTTCAGCACTTTTCTTTCTCTTGTATGTGATCAGCTGTTTTTCCTTTTCTAACTCCTTTTCTTTCTCTTGTTGTTTCTCATCTTCCACTCTCTTTCTCTTTCTTTCTTTCACTGCCTTAGACTCCCCCTTTTTGGGTGCATTGGGTTCAGGGGTTTGAATGGCAGAAAGCTTCTTTTGCACAGCATCATCAACAAGTGTTTGTAGATTTGAGGAGATCCTCTCATCAATGGCTTTATGCACAATCTCATTGATGATGGGAGTGATGAGAGGTAAGGAATGTTGAAAGGTAGCAACCATCTGCTCAGAGGGGTTCTGTCCCTGAGAGGTGGTGCCAAAAGCAGTGGCTGGTGGCTCAGTTGAGTGTAGTGGCTGAGTGTTTGGTGAACCTTCAGATGAAGGTGCCATCTGTGGGTTTATTGGGGCAGATGGACTTTGATCCTGAGACATTTTGGCAAGCAGTTCTTTGAGTCTGCTCACCTCAGCCTCAAGGATTGTGTTATGGGCTAAGACATCGAAGAAAAAGCCCAGGTCATCATCAGTCTTTGCTGAATCACCTGACCTCCTGATTGAATCAGGATGTACATGCCCTGAGTGTAGATCAGTTGTAGCATGTGCCCCTTGTTCTTGGTTCTGGGGACTTCCTGCCTCAGGACTGAGTCCTTCATCGGCAGTTGCCTCTGGTGAGGTCTTAGAGATGTTACCAACTGCATCCTGTTCATTTGCTGAATCAGTAGAAGTGGCAGCCTCACCAGATGTTCTAACCTCCTCCTCTACACGGGGAGATTGAACATTATAACCCCTGTGCTGTGGGTTATCAGCAGCATTTTGGTCCTCTTCCTCAGCTGTTGAGGTTCTCCCCATTGTAATTGGTTTCTGGGGAGGAGGAGAGGAATGCAGCTGACTCAGCACTTGTGCAACTATAATGGTTGGGCTTTGAGGGGCGGTTGCATTTGGAGATAGGTTTGAAGCAGATTGCACCCGGGGTGACTGGTGCTCTTCAATGGTAACCTTCTCAATTGAGATAGGTTCCAGCATTGTGGTATCCCCAATTATGGTTGCATCAGGATCCTGTTGAGAGGATGCCTGAGCGGCTAGGGCTGGTGGAGTCTTTGACACTACTGGGGGGTTAGAACCAGTAAGTGTTTCCTGTATTGGTGGTACAGGGGCATCCTCAGGGGACTCATCTCCCTGAGTAGCCTTTTTGGGCTTTTTGGTGTTGGGTTTGGTGGGGACTTTGGATCTGGAAGTGGAGGCTGTGGGTTCCCGCTGCTTGGGTTTTAGCAGCCGGGCAGCCCCTTTCAGTGTAGGGTCAGAGTTGTGCCTGGAGTATACTTCAGGCAATACAGCCGGAGCAGGGACTCCAAGGCCAACAAGGCCGTCTGATTTTAGCTGATTTAAAATTATGGCCATGAGAAACCTGGGATATAATATCCATCTGTTTGCCACAGGTTTCAAAGCCAGATCCTTTAGTTCCATGAAAACTATCTCAGAAAAATTTAGATTTTGTCGTTCAAAGATAGAGTATAATACCTGTTGCCATCGGGAGGACATCTGATCCCATGAGGAGGTTTTTGGTGCAAGGCAGACATTCACCATGTGGAATATAAGACGTTCAGCATCATGGAAGTGCTTCTTCAGAATGGTGGTAGCACTTAAGTCTCCTTCATACCCGTTATTGATGAAAGACATATCAGTTGTGCCTTTCGGGTATTCTGTGACACAGGTGGCATCATGTAGATTTAGGGTTTGTCGAATGATGTCTGGAGTGATGACCACCTGTTTCTGGTTAACCAACGACTGGAGAGTGATTTGGCTATCATTCTCACCAGTTTGCACAGAGACGTTGGTCCAGAATTGGCTTAGGGAATCGGGGTATATGGTAGGATTCAGAAGAAAAGCGGTTCGGTACTGGGAATCTACCATAAGATCGATGGCATTATCAAATTTGTTCCAAAAGGCCGATTTCGAGAGGTAGGCAACACAGTTGTGTCTGGGTTTGAGTTTCATGGTCGCCATTGTTGAGAGAGTGAAGGACATAAAACGGCTAATGAAACGTTTGAAATTAGGTTTAGGTATTTATAGGGTAAGAAAAGGCTGATATAAAACGACTGAAAGTGTTGGTGCTGTCATCAGTTGTTTGAAAACAACTGAAGACCTGGTTTTAACTTTCAGAAGTTGTAACAACTGAAGACTTGGTATTAGTCATCAGTAGTTGTAAACTACTGAAGACATGGTTTTGGCTTCAGTTGTATGAAGTGAAACAGCAGTTGTAGAAACAACTGAAGAGAAAAGTTTCTCATCAGCTGTTGTCGTCAATTCTTAGCTCATCAGCTGTTTCATTCTGACCTCAACACTTATCAGACTTTTGTCTGATTTTCAGACGTTTCATTGGTCATCAGTACTTATCTGTTATACTGACATCAGTAGTTGTAACCACATCAGTTCTTTTCAACAGATAGAGTACTTCAGTACTTTTAAGTAATTTAGTCTTCAGTAGTTATGAAAACTACTGAGGATAAAAGAACTTATCAGTACTTATTTGTGACAATAGTATACGAATGCTCATCAGTACTTGTTGACTGAGATCATCAGTAGTTGTCACTTATTCTAGCTGCAGCATACCAAGCCTTAACACTAGGTTTTGGAAAGTTGAACTGTCCAAAGGCTTAGTAAATATGTCTGCAAGCTCATCAGCACTAGGAACAAACTTTGGATCAATCAGACCTTTTTCAAAACAATCCCTAATAAAATGGTGTCTGATCTCAATATGTTTGGTCCTAGAGTGCTGGACTGGATTCTTGACAATACAAAGAGCTGAAGCACTATCCATTAGTAATGGAGTCTTAGTCTCTGTAATGCCATAATCCAATAATTGATTCTGAAGCCAGAGTACCTGAGATGTACAACTTGCAGCAGCAATGTACTCGGCTTCAGCAGTGGATGTAGCAACAGATGTTTGTTTCTTACTCTGCCAAGAAACCAAACAGTTGCCTAGGAATTGACATCCACCAGAAGTTGATTTTCTAGTTAATTTACACCCTGCATAGTCACTATCAGAAAAAGCAACTAATTTGCAAGAGTGCCCAGTGGAATACCAAAGACCTAGAGATTGAGTACCTTGCAGATATCTAAAGATCCTCTTGACTGCAATCAAATGAGACTCTTTAGGAGCAGCCTGAAATCTAGCACAAACACAAGTTGCAAACATAATATCTGGTCTAGAAGCTGTTAAGTACATCAAGGACCCAATCATACATCTGTAAAGTGTTTCATCAACAGCTTTACCTTTCTGATCTGCATCCAGTTGTGTGGTGCTGCACATGGGAGTAGAACAGGGCTTACAGTTTTGTAAATCAAACTTTTCCAAAAGACTCTTTGTGTATTTTGACTGATGAATGAAAGTTCCATCAGCCTTTTGTTTGATTTGCAAACCTAGAAAGAACTGTAATTCTCCCATGGCACTCATTTCGAATTTTTGTTGCATCAACTTTGTAAATGCATCACACAACTGTGGATCAGAGGATGCAAAAATAATATCATCAACATAAATTTGAACAAGGAGCTTATGCTGACCCACTTTCTTAATGAACAAAGTTTTATCTATGGAGCCTCTAGTGAAATTATTCTGAAGAAGAAAATTTGACAGTGTTTCATACCAGGCTCTAGGAGCTTGTTTCAACCCATAAAGAGCCTTATCAAGTTTATACACCCAATCAGGATGTTTATTATCCTCAAAACCTGGTGGTTGACACACATAAACCTCTTCTTTTATTTTACCATATAAAAATGCACTTTTGACATCCATTTGAAAAACTTTAAGATTGTGGAATGCAGCATAGGCTAAGAACAATCTAATTGCCTCCAGTCTGGCTACAGGGGCAAAGGTTTCATCATAATCAATACCTTCTTCTTGTGAAAACCCCTGGACAACCAGTCTGGCCTTGTTCTTGACAATTTGCCCATTTTCATCTGTTTTATTCCTAAACACCCATTTAGTGCCTATTGCACACTTACCTGGGGGTAGAGGAACCAGTTCCCACACTTGCTGCTTTTTGAACTGAAGAAGCTCAAGCTGCATGGCATCAACCCATCCATTGTCTCTTAATGCAATATGATAGTTCTTTGGCTCTTGCTGACTGATGAAGAGAGCATAGAAGCAGAAGTTGGACAATTGACTTCTAGTTGAGACACCAGCATTGATATCACCAATGATTTGAGACATTGGGTGATTCTTCAGCTCTTGGTACACTATGAGATCTGTGCAAGTGTTTGTAGCACGCTCAGCAGCAACAGATGTTGATCCAGATTCTTGAAACCAAGTATTAGATGGCAAGTCAAATGAAGTAGAGGATTCAGAAATCTCATCAGCATTTGTTGTGGATGGTGCTACTGAAGCTACAGGAACATCAAGTTTAGTAGACTCAGGCAGTTGATCACTAAACTTGAATAGGTGAGTACTGGGATCATCATCAACATCAGTACCACCAGATGGATGACTAGCTGCAGAAGGTGATGAATTCACATGATCTGCAACAGCTGGAGGCTGATAAGGAACATATTGCAGTATGTCCAGATCAAACAACTCCACAGGGTTTTGTGGAATTTTGTCCTTAGGAGATTCATTGAACTTCACATGCAAGGTTTCTTCAACCATCTTTGTTCTGCAGTTGAACACTCTGTAAGCCTTGCAAGTGGATGAATACCCAACAAAATACCCTGCATCCACCTTAGAATCAAACTTTTGGAGTTGATCCTTTGTGTTGAGAATGTAACAAGGACACCCAAATGCTCTGAAGAATGAAATTAGAGGAGCCAAATGATGTAGAACTTCATAAGGAGTCTTCATCAACCTCTGATTCACTAAAGCTCTATTTTGCACATAGCATGCTGTGTTGACAGCTTCAGCCCAAAAGGTCAGTGGCAAACCAGAGTCAGCCAACATGGACCTTGCAGCTTCAATTAGGGTCCTGTTCTTTCTCTCCACTACTCCATTTTGTTCTGGAGTCCTTGGGATGCTATACTGCCTCTTGATTCCTTTTGAAAGGTAGAAATCATCAAGTGTATGGTTTCTAAATTCAGTTCCATTATCACTTCTTATACACTTGACTGATAGGGAATACTGCTTCTCAACATACAACACAAAGTTAATAATTGTCTGAGCAGCCTCATCCTTTGAATGCAAGAAGAAGGTCCATACAAATCTGGAGTAATCATCCACAATTACCAGACAGTATTTCTTCTTTGCCATGCTCATTACTCTCACAGGACCAAAGAGATCCATGTGCAGTAATTGCAAGCAGGCAGTGGACTTTGGTTCTTCTATAGGAGGGAATGAAACTTTGTGTTGTTTTCCTTTTAAACAAGCAGTGCAGGTTTCATCACAGTGGAACTCCTTTATTGGTAGACCTCTCACTAAACTATTGTGGATCAGCTGATTCATGTTTTTGAGATTAACATGACCCAGCCTTCTATGCCACAGTTTAGATTCCTGAGGAGAGGCCTTGGAGAACAGGCAAGGATGACCTTTTAAATCAATCTTCTTTGACAAATCCAAGGCATATACTCTTCCTATCCTGTTGGCCTTCAGGAGAGTATGTTCATCCAATACCTTGTCAATCAGCCTCAGAACTTTGGAAGACAGAATCCGGCAGTTCTGGCTTGTGAAAAGTGCAACATGCCCTTTATCACACATCTGACTGACACTCAGTAGATTATACTTGAGATTCTCCACATGGTTAACATCATCAAATCTGATTTCTCCATTTGACACAAATCCTTTCCCGATGATGTAACCCTTAGCATCATTTCCAAATGAGACAAATCCCTTCTTTCCTTGAGAGTAGTCATTAAGAAGAGAACTGCTCCCAGTCATATGCATAGATCCTCCACTGTCTACATACCAGATGCTTCTTTGGCATGCTGAAGAACCCTGCATTTATCATAAGAAACTAGTTAGCTTTAGAGACCCAAACCTTTTTGGTTTTGGGTCTGTTTTCATCAACAGATTTAACCATAACTTGTTTCTCATGATTAACAGCTGATGAAGGTGGAGATGGTGCTGAAATGGATTTCTTAGATTTGGGCTTGGATTTCCTTTTCAGTGGTTTGATCACAGGTGCATCTAGTTGGTTAACTCTCCCCAACAAATGCTGAACCATCATAACAAGTTGTGTCTGATTTGTTGCTAAAGCCTTCAGCTCATTTGACACATCAGTACTTGTTTTTGATGAGTTCCTGTGACCCACCATTTCCTCCTTCTTGAAATTCACAGACTTAGTCTGATGTTTATCATGAGGAACACTATCAGCTGTTTTCTGATAAACCCCATCCTTCTTTTTGGATTTTGGTGAGGCCTTGGGTTTATCAGTTTGAGATGACTGTGGTACAAACTTGGTCTCAAACTCATTTTTCATTTTATTAATCTCTTCTTTAATGAGCTTATCTCTGTTGAGTTTGGAACCCTTTTTGTACCAGCATTCATCAGATAGATGATTGAATTTACCACATATTTCACATGGCTTATTCTTCATCTTGGATTGATCAACTGCTGAAGTGGAAACTACTGAAGGTGTGATCTTCAGTACTTTCCTCCTTTCAGTACTTGTGTTAAGTACTGAAGGATCGGTAACAACTGAAGACTTGTTCTTCAGCTGTTCTCTATCCGTCCTGAAAGACCGTATGATAGATTCCTCAGCAGTTGTTAATCCTTTTATTTCAGCAGATTTGAAATGCTTTTCAGATGTTGTGACTTGCCCTTCAGTACTTGGAGTACTTTGAGGGACAACATCTGAATTGCTCAGCTTCATGTGTTTATCAGCATTTAAACCATCAGGCAATTGATTTGCTGAGATCTTAACACTGACTTCATCCTCTAATTTTGTATTATCATTTGAGGATGAATCACATGATGATGTGGTTTGGAAATTACTTTCACCTTCAGATTTTACTATTGATTTTGAAGTAAAATCAGTAGGTGGTGCAGTATGATTGTAACCTATTCCAAACTTCACATTTGAAGCTGTTTGCTTGCTGAGAAGCATTTCAAATCCCTTGCAGGATGTTACCCAGCGGTCACACTCAACTTGGGTAGCTGCAAGTGTCTCTTTGAGACTTCTGTGGTTCTCAAGTATGACCTCTACCTTAGCCTTTTCATCATTAAGTTGGCATTTAAGCTTGTAAATCTCATCATCTTTGTCATTAAGAGCAGACTCATACTCAGCTTTTCTTTTGGAAATAGTTTTCTCAAGCTCAAGATTTTGATTGATTAAAGCTACATTTGCCTCTCTAATAGAGACAAAGGCAGCTATGCATGATTCAGAACATAACTTGGCTTTAGCCTCAGAAGATACCTGGGTTACCTGTGAAGATGATGCATTGGAGCAGGAACCCTCAGTAGACTCCAGGGCCATGAGAGCAAGATTCCCAAAAGGATGTTCACCACCATGTTGACCAGCACCAGCAAATAATTGCTCATTGAAACCAGAAAGATCATCTGGTAAGCTGCTCCAGTCAACAACTCCTGGTGTGAAGAAGCTGTGATGAGGTTGAGATTGTGATGGAGATGGTTGAGGCTCAGGTAGGGCTTGAGGTTGTTGTGCTATAGGAACTTGAACTGGATTTGGCTGTGGCATGTAATAGCAGGGATATGGATATGGCATTGGACCCTGAGGGACAAAATATGCAGGAGATTGAGGTTGTGAGTGATGACCAGAACTAGCAGGATGTTGCCCTTTGTTTTGTGAACTATTGCTTGGAAAGGTCACAAAGGGTGCAGAGGAGTTAGATCCAGTTGATCTACACTCTCTTGCAAAGTGCCCAAGCCTGTGGCATTTGTGACACCTCAACTTACTCTTGTCAAAACCAACTTTGGTTTTGCCAGAGAGTCCTGGAAATTTCCTACCAGTTCTCTTGTAGAACTTTTGAGATCTGATATTGATCAAGGCCATTTGGCTCAAAATATCCATCTCTTCTAAATCATCATCAGCAATACCCATCAAATCATCCATGATAAAGCATAAATTATCACTATTACACCCAGAATGACTGTCAACACCAACAAATGCATGATCAGAACTGTTTGAAGAGAAATCTATATGCTCATCATAATGGCTTTCTGATCCAGCATATTCTGACTCATGACCGACCAAGGCAGTGTTCCCTGGTACAAAGTCATCAGTGAGCTTTCCTGATGATGCCAGTTTCCTTTTCTGCTCTATCTCTCTTTCAAATGTAAGCAGTTTCCCATGGAGTTGGGTGAGAGATAGGCTATCCAGATTTGCACTGGAGCGTAGGACAATGGTGTATGTGTCCCATCTCTCAGGCAGTGATCTGAGGAATCTGTTGTTCATCTGGCTGTTAGTATACTCATGCTTGACCATTTTCAGCTCAGAGATCAAGCAGGAGAAACGCTCAAACTGTTGAGTCAGTGTCTCACCCTTCCTATGAGAGAATGTCTCATATTGTTGGGCGAGGATTTCTCTGTTGTTTGCTAAGACCTCATCAGTTCCTCCGAATTGTTCCTTCAAAGCATTCCAGAGGTCATGAGCAGTTTCATGATGCATAAGCCCAGAATAGATTTCATTAGGCAGTGCCATGGCCAGAATTCCATGGGCTTTAGCATCAATCTCAAACAGTTTACGATCTTCATCTGAGTATTGCTCCTTCTTCTTCGGAACCATTTGGTTGGTCTCCGGATTGTTCACCATAGGCTTGTGTGGACCGTGAACCACAGATGTCCAACAACCTGAACTGTTAACAGACAGGTGATGGAGCATTCTTCGTTGCCATATGTTATACTCACTCCTAACCAGCATCGGAGGCTTGGTTGAGGAGCCAGTATTGTGAGGGTCATTAGAGGAGTAGTCATTCTCAGATTCAAACCAATTCAATCAAGTTTCAACAGATTTAGCACAAAAACACAACAAACTCAATATGAACCAAGAAGAAACTCAAATTGAATAACCAGAAGCAGCAGAAGATCAATCTCTATAACCAATTCTTGCAAATATGCTAATTCGATCAAACTTTAGATATCGAAATAGCAGTTTCAATGATCAATTGTTAAACCGATCAATGATTAACCCGCTCTGATACCATTTGTCAGGATCAGTGATCTAAGTTTGATCAATTAGAGTTGAATCGCAGCGGAATTAGAACAAGAATTAGACAAATATAGCAAGAACACAATAGATATTCAATGGAACAGTACACGGTTATAGAGAAAGAGGGTTTTCTGCAAAAGGGATAATATCATTCATGCACAAATGCTTCGGTATGGCGGCTGCTAAGCTTTCGGTTCGCTAAGCTGTGCTGCACCTTACAATTAGGTCAACATTCCTTATATAAAGGAATGTGACGTCTGCTGATGTCACTTGATAGTGACATCTAACAGAATTATTACAAACAACTGAAAGTAAGCAAACTACTGAGAATGTTCACAACAACTGAGAACATCTCAGAGTATGCTAAGTACAAGATGAAACTAAAACTACTGAAACTACAAGTACTGATTACAAGAAACATAAACTACTGAAAGGAAACCATCACAACTACTGAAGAGGTCTTCTTCAGCTGTTGTGACAACATCTGAAACTTGGTCTTCAGTCTTTGTCTTCAGCTTTGTCTTCAGACTTTGTCTTCAGCTCTTTCACTTCAGACTTTGTCTTCAGCTCTTTCACTTCAGACTTTGTCTTCAGCTCTTTCACTTCAGACTTTGTCTTCAGCTCTTTCACTTCAGACTTTGTCTTCAGACCTTGTTATCAGTTGATGTCTTCAGCTGTTGCAGACTACTTCAGTTGTTGTAATGTCTGTGGGACTTAAAGGTTTTTCTGATCAGGCTCATTGGTTCTTTTGGTCCAACCAAGTCAAGCTCACCCAAGAGTAAAAAGGCTGAAACCCACTAAGACAACACAACCTGAGCCTAGAGCGGAATCTCAGCCACTTCTCTTCTAATCCACGTAGTGTCCAAAATCCATCTACTCTGACCTTGTGAGGGAGATGGACCCAACTGAGAAAGACACAACAAGTAACACATGGTTGCTGAGGGCCAGTTTTCTCAGTTAAAGACTTAAAAAGAGGGGAGGGGAAAAGGATGTCCAGGAAGAGGGTTTCTAAAAACGAAGTCAAAGGAATCCACCTCTACACCTTAGGATGAGTCAGAGCATACGAGGTAGTGCAAGAAGAGGCTGCCAACCAACTCCCAATTCAAGTGAGCCTCTTGCAACTAGAAGACCCTCCTATTCCTTGGACTGTTGATACTAATACAGAAGGGGTATGTGATCAGAGATCAAGGATGTCAAGATGTCTATTTCTGGCAAGAAATGCTTGACTCCTCTACACGATCTCAAGACATGAGAAGATATTAGAGAGTTTGTGGATCCAAGACAAATGATGCAGAAGCAATGGTCTAATATAATGAGGAAACGTCAACATATGAAATAACTTCTCTTTTTTGGTAGCATCAGCCTAGGGGGAGTTTTCTAAGGTTATATTAGAAGGCTGATGCAACCAAAAAGAAGTCAAAACAACTAAGGAGTTTCCTGCAGCATGCACTAATATACAGGTAGAGGTTACTATGAAAGTTTTACACTCACACAGAAATTATTCTGTGTAAATCTTCCGAAGCCAAAGACAAATCTGGGCTAAAATTAAGATGAAAGATGAATACCAACCCAATGTAAGCGCAACGTTCGACTTATCCAACAAAAAACACATAAAAGACATAGTTTTTTAAAATCCTGCTGCAAACGACGGGTACGCCCACCCAATAGTTACATAATGAAAATCATAACCCCAATCTTGTCCTTTTTCTTTATTGACACAAAAACAAAACAAGATGATATGATTTGATGGTTTAAGGATACATTTGGGGTAAATATATATGATTGACCTAATCAAAACCTTTGAAACTTAATTATATATTATAAAACTATGTTTTGAGAGTCATAGTAAGAGGAATGTGGTGGAACTGTTTGAGGACATATACCTTTAAACATTAGTTTTTAATTTGTACTTGCAATCATTTTTTTGTATTTTATGCTCTAATATATAGATATATATATATATTATATATATATATATATATAATATATATAGGATAGAGAACGGATATTAACCCGTGGTTTATTACGATAATCCGTTAACTCATTTATGTGGCTGAGAAGACTCCACGTCGCCTAATTTGTTGGTATCAATCCCTAATTCGATTACTACTAGTTTAAAGATGAAGTTGTATGAGACTAACAAATAAATATAAGAAAGTTGCAGAGCATAAAATGAAAGAAGAAGTGTTTTATTCCACAATTAAACCATGCCTTATAAAGGCTACAATCAAACCTAATTTTAAAAACAACTACAACCTATCAAAAGGAACACCACAAGATCCGGTCCCAACATTCTCCCTACGTGGTCAATCTTCACGTTTTTCTTTTCTTATATAAATACCAAACTAACTAAAATTATAAATAAAATAAACACCAAATAACAAAATAAATTACTAAACAAAATAATAAAACAAGTCAAGATTAACCAACATTAACCCCCTTAATCTGGACCCGTTTTTTTATCATCAAAGAAGTGTCGGTTAGTCCTCTTGAATTAAATTAGCTTCTCTATCTTGCTCCTTCCATTAGTGCACTCATATGCAAATGCCCAAATTCTCCACATTCAAAGCACCGGAACCCGCTTATCACGGACCCAAGCCTCTTCCACGTCATCTTACCCTTACCTAACCTCTTCCTTGACCTCTTCCCTTCCATAAGTTCTATCTTCACCATTTGAAATAGAAAGCAATAAGTGACTTGTCTCCCTCCTCTCACCATGGCTTTTGATTTTTCTTCATAAGCCTTAGCCTCCCACCGCTTCATCAAAAAGCATTGAATCAACTCAAAACATTGTTCGATGAAGCCACAATCTGAGGAATGACCCTGGCATTGCATCAAGATCCTTCTCACATTTCTTCTTCCTCAACTTCATGCCCAAGACTCCTCAACTTTGAAACCATCCGCTCAATTAGTAGCACAATCATCAACGAGCTCTCCTTCCTTCATCCGCAAGCCTTAAGCTCTCTTTCAAAGTTGGAAACTCGAGCCGTCCTCAAACGATCTACACCCAAGTATCGTATTTTTAATCCATCCCACACTTTTCGAGTCTGTGTGTGTCACACCCTCAAAATCCGCGAGCGGGTTTTTACCGCGAGGCGCGTGACATACCAGGATCTCAGTCATTAGTTACCAAGAACGACTCTATATGATAATAAACAAAACCAGAGTTACGTTTAAATACTGCGGAAGCGTTTAAAATACTGCGGAAGCGTTTTTAAAACAGAAAAACCCAAAACAAGTAATATGTAAAGAGAATGCGCAAAACATACGCGCCCCAAACACAAATGTTTAATAGGAAAAATAAACCCAAATGTGTAAACAAACAATGTAGACAACTCAACGATGCTGTGTGCGTGCTCCTAGGCAACTGGCAACCTTAACCTGAGAATAGCATACTAAACAAGTCAACACATGGTTGGTGAGTTCAAGAGTTTGCGTTAAAATATAAACCAATCAATAGTTTTCAGAGCATAAGTAGTGTATTGCAATAGATAGCTAGTCTATTAACATAAAAATATTAATCATAGTGATTTCGCGATCGAAGCTGACTGTGATACGTTTGTTGCCTCCCGTCACGACTTACCAGGTCGTGACGAATATGTGATAGGACAAAATTGCACCCGTTTGACCTCGAGTCGCACAGGTGGGGCTCGTCAGACCCAGTAGTACTACCCAAGATTTCCCCGCTATTCAATATTAACAATCCGAAAGTGTGAGGACTTTTCCATGGTAAACAACACTATATCAATATTATACACACTCATATATAAAAGCGTTTGTGATCAACAGTATGCTATCTCCCCCAAAAGAGATTATGTAAAATGAGTGGGGCAAGAACTCACCTGATCGCGCAAGAATTAACTTAGAGCTTAACTTGAAAGAAAGAAGGAAAGACAACCTTCAAAGGTCACCTAGAATACAAGAGTACATAAGTACGTGTGCACAAAAACAACACGAAACCCTAAGTGCTCTACAAACCAAGGAACTCAAGGTTTAAGAATACAAGACACATTCGACCCAGTTGACCCGTTGGACCCGTTGGTGACATTATAGGTGATAATTCATTAAACTAACACAACAGCATATCATACATGATCAACATACCACTTGATTACATATAGCACATCACCACCACATGTACTACCTAGATCATCATATAACTAGATATCATACAAATCATGCAAATCACAACAGGCCAAAACAGATAACAACCCAAATCAACATTCATACAACATAAACAACACATTTAGTCACCTTAGAACCCATCCATGAATACACTAGCATGATCCTAATATCCCAAACATGCTCAAATCATCCAATTCAAGGATTTGCACAATTAAAGTTTCCCTTTTGGGAAAGTTCATCCCAAATTCATCAAACTCACACAACATTCATGAATTCATCAATTATATACCAATTCAAGTCCATGACAACATCTAAACATGCTCAACAACACCTAATCATCATGATTCATCAACTTTCATGCCCAAAAGTTACTATCTTTAGTAAGGTATGAACTACAACATGCATTCTTGAATTCCTAACATTCATATCAACCATCTAGCATCTAATCATCATCACAAACACATCCATAACATTCACACATCATCCAATCATCAATTCATGCAAAATAAAGTTACTATTATTAGTAACCTATGAACAATGCATCAAAATCATAGCTTTCTTGTATAATCGACGTTAACTAACATGCATACAACCTAACTAGCATCATTACAACATCAAACAACCAACATTCAACATCCAATTTGATCCAACATCACTTCAAACTCACGGCCAAGATAATCTATGAACAAACAACCAAAATCCAAACTTTCTTGCATAATCAACGTTAATCAACATGTAATCTATCTAACAAACACATTACATCAACAATCAAACAACTTTCGGCCTCCCATTCATCCAAATCGCAAATAACTTTCGGCTAGAACAAAACACATGAAAGAAACACGAATTTACCTTCTAAATCGCGAAAAGGAACGAGATTGGATGCTTCTAGTGCGATGTATGCCTTGCAATCGGTCCAAAATCGCAGGTTTGTGCTTGATCTCAATCGATTTTCGCAAGGGAGAGGGGGAGGAGGGTTGGTCGCGGCCGAGGGGTTTTAGGGTTGGGTTTTTGATTTTTATTTTATTAAATAATCCATAATTACACTTTTAACCCTTATAATTTGTATTTTATAAAAATTAAGCTTTTTGAATAGTTTTTAAATAGTTTTTAACTACTAAACACAATTATTATTAATCACAAATAACAATCATGCATAATTCCCATTTATCACAAAACACACGAATAAATATGCACGTTTTCACGTTACGCGATAACATTACAGTTAACATTCAAATCACATAAGCATAACTTAATAATCACATTGTTAACTTAATTATCATCAATTTAACATTACTGATTACTGTTAAGTCACCAACGTTCAACGACAACCAGTGTGTGCTCCCAACACGTGTATGCAAGACTTAACGGAAACTAACGGAGTTTGGTAACGGAAAATTACCGGATGTCACATTATCCCCATGTTGAAAGAATTTTCGTCCCGAAAATTGCGTTACATGGTGAGTGTTCCATCACTGGTCTACTGCATTGGCACAAGGAAATCGAAATCGTGTGAGTTTTGGATGAGTTGTCACATCATCCCCATGTTGAAAGAAATTTCGTCCCGAAATTTAATCAATACCTTCGCCGGCTGGCATCGTCCTTTCAAATAGCTGAGGATACTTAAGCTTCATTTGATCTTCACGTTCCCACGTGAATTCTGGTCCACGTCTCGAGTTCCAACGAACTTTGACGATGGGTATCTTGCTTTGCTTAAGCGTTTTCACCTCACGATCCATCACTTCGACAGGTTCCTCAATGAAACGTAATTGTTCATCTACTTGAACTTCTTCCAGTGGTACGACCATCGTTTCATCCGTTAAACATTTCTTTAGATTTGAAACATGGAATACATCATGGATTCCACTCAATGAATCAGGTAAGGCTAGTCGATAAGCCACTGGACCAATTCTTTCCACTATCTCAAATGGTCCAACGTATCTCGGATTTAGCTTTCCTCGCTTACCAAACCGAACTACGCCTTTCCACGGTGAGACTTTTAATAAAACTTTGTCACCAACTTGAAATTCCAAGGGTTTTCGTCGCTTGTCAGCATAGCTTTTCTGTCTGTCTCGCGCTGCTGCCATGCGGTTTCTTATCTGAACAATCTTCTCAGTTGTCTCGTGTACTAACTCAGGACCAGTTAATTGACTATCACCAATTTCAGCCCAGCAAACTGGTGATCTACACTTTCTCCCATATAAAGCTTCAAAAGGTGCTGCCTTTATACTAGTGTGATAACTGTTGTTGTAAGAAAATTCCACCAACGGTAGGTGAACTTCCCAGTTATTCCCGAAATCAATCACACAAGCACGTAACATGTCCTCCAAAGTCTGTATAGTACGCTCGCTTTGACCATCAGTCTGTGGATGATAAGCAGTACTCATATCCAATCGTGTACCTAAAGCTTTCTGCAACGACTGCCAGAAGTGTGATGTGAAACGAGAATCGCGATCAGAAATAATTGAGATCGGTACTCCATGCCTCGAAACGATCTCCTTCAAATAGAGTCGGGTTAATTTCTCCATCTTATCAGTTTCCTTTATGCTAGGAAATGAGCAGATTTTGTCAATCGTCCACGATAACCCATATTGTATCACAACCCGTAGAAGTACGAGGTAACTTAGTAATAAAATCCATTGATATTTGATCCCACTTCCACATAGGGATCTCGGGTTGTTGTAATAATCCAGATGGTTTCTGATACTCCACTTTTACCTTTGAGCAGGTCAGACACTTGCTCACATAAGTAGCTACATCTGCTTTCATGTTAGGCCACCAATAGTGCGCCTTCAAATCGTGGTACATCTTGTCAGATCCAGGATGTATAGAATACTTGGACTTGTGAGCCTCACTCATCACCAAGTCTCTCAGGTCTCCGTGGAGAGGTACCCATAGTCTATCCATGAAATAACGAATCCCATCCGGCTTTACTTCTAATTGCTTTTCCATTCCTCGTAACCCTTCTAAACTCATATTTTCTACTTTCAGAGCTTCAGTTTGAGCATCACGGATTTGTTCGGGTAATTGCGTACTAATCGTTAGTTGCAGAGCTCGCACTCGTCGAGGCTTAGCAGTCTCTTTTCTACTCAACGCATCAGCAACTACATTTGCCTTCCCCGGGTGGTATTTAATAGCACAATCATAGTCGTTTAACAATTCCACCCAGCGTCTTTGCCTCATATTCAACTCCTTTTGCTCAAAGATATGCTGAAGACTCTTGTGATCGGTGTAGATGGTGCATTTGGTACCGTACAAGTAATGTCTCCAGATCTTCAAGGCAAACACTACCGCACCCAGTTCCAAATCATGGGTGGTATAGTTCTTCTCATGAATCTTCAACTGTCTAGAGGCGTATGCTATCACTTTATCCCGCTGCATCAGGACGCATCCAAGTCCTTGAATAGAAGCGTCACAATAGACTACGAAATCATCACTACCATCCGGTAACGCTAATATTGGTGCGCTACACAATTTATGTTTCAGCAACTGAAAAGCAGATTCCTGACTCTCACCCATTTGTACGTCGTTCCTTTGTGAGTCAAAGCTGTGAGAGGTTGTGCAATCTTAGAGAATCCTTCAATGAATCGTCGATAATATCCCGCTAATCCAAGGAATTGTCGTATCTCACTCGGTGTCTTAGGAACAGACCAATTCTTTATCGCTTCAATCTTAGCAGGATCAACATGTATTCCCTTCTCGTTGACAATATGACCCAAGAATTGTACCTCACGTATCCAGAAATCACACTTAGAAAACTTTGCATACAGTTGTTCCTTTCTAAGTAATTCCAAGATTAAACGTAAGTGCTTCTCATGTTCTTCCTCGGTCCTTGAATATATCAGTATGTCATCAATAAAGACGATAACAAACTGATCAAGATAGGGTTTGCACACGCGATTCATGAGGTCCATGAATACTGCTGGTGCATTCGTCAACCCAAATGGCATGACCAAAAATTCATAGTGACCATATCGTGTACGGAAAGCAGTCTTCGAGATGTCCTCTTCTCGAACTCTCAGCTGATGATACCCAGACCTCAGATCAATCTTAGAGTAATAGCTTGATCCTTGCAGTTGATCAAACAAATCATCGATACGAGGTAAGGGATATCTATTCTTGATAGTAACCTTGTTCAGTTCCCTATAGTCAATGCACATTCGAAATGTACCATCCTTCTTCTTCACAAATAGAACTGGCGCTCCCCAGGGCGACGAACTCGGTCGGATGAACCCTTTATCCAACACTCTTGTAGTTGGCGGATAATTCCTGCAGTTCGTTCGGAGCTAACGGTACGGTGCTCTCGCAATTGGAGCGGCTCCTGGAGTCAACTCAATCTGGAATTCAACTTGACGATGAGGCGGTAATCCAGGAGATCTTCCGGAAACACCTCAGAAAACTCACGAACTACGGGAATATCCTATCTTCTTTTCCTCAGTCTGTTTATCCGTGACTAGTGCCAATATGGCCAGTCGACCCTTTCGTAACAACTTCTGCGCCTTCATGAATGAGATGATGCCTATCACCGCACCACTCCTATCACCTCTGACCGTAAGGACTTCTTCACCAATGGGAATCCTTATGATTTTCTCGTGGCATATGACTTCCGCTTGTTTATCGGAAAGCCAATCCATGCCTACTACCACATCGAAACTTCCTAGTGTAACAGGCATGAGATCTATGGTGAATGTATGACCAGCAAGCTCTATCTTGCAGTCTCTAAGAATATGCGTTACGTGAATCTGTGTACCGTCAGCTAACTCTACGGTGTATTTAGATTCTAAGGTTGAGGGCATATCACTTAAAAGACTACAGAACCTAGTGGACACGAAACTTCTATCGGCTCCGGTATCGAATAATACAGTAGCAAAACAACCATTAACCGAAAATTTACCAGTTACTGTTGTAGGATCGTTTAGAGCCTCACCTGAGCCAATGACGAGGCTCTTCCTTTGGCTCCATTGTTATTGCCTCCATTGTTGTTGCCATTACCATTGTTGTTGTTATTGTTGTTGCCATTGTTATTATTGTTGTTGTTCCCATTGTTGTTGTTACCATTACCATTCCTCTTAAGCTGGGGACAGTTGCGTTTGTAATGGCCTTCTTTCCCGCATTCAAAACAACCTTTCGGAGTTTCTTGTGATTGTTGTGGCTTTCTCATCAGTTCACCCCGACAGTCTTTGGCTGCATGACCAATCTTCCCACAACGTTGACACTTGAAGTTATCACACCGACCCACATGGTGGTAGTTACACCGGTTGCACTTCGGCAGTCTTCCACCATACCCGCCGGGTCCTTGATTTGAGTGCGCCTGGTTGAAGCTTCGGTTGTTATCAAACTTCCGTTGCTGTTGCTGACTGCTGCTGTTGTTGAGGTTGAGTTTGGCTACTGGATGACGATCCCTTGTTGCTTGAACCATCCCACTTGCGTTTCTGGTCGGGCACGCTTGCCACCGCACCCCGTTTAGGTAACCGACCTTGCTCAACTGCCTGGTCAGTCAGCCTGTGGGCTGTTCGGATTGCTTGTTGTATGGTAGTGGGGTTAGAAGCAGTTACCATACTTTGAATTTCAGGCACCAATCCCCGTATATAATGCTCCACCCTCTTGTGCATTTCATTCACCATCCCTGGGCATAAAGTGGCTAACTCATGAGTACGAGTCGTGTAGGCTTCAATTTCTGAGCCTTGCATTTTGAGTTGCCAGAACTCAATCTCCAGTTTCTGCACTTCATTCCGGGGGCAATATTCTTCAGTCATGATTTCTTTGAATTCATCCCAAGGTAGTTCATTGGCCATGGCTTGACCCAACATTTGTACCTGGGCATTCCACCAAGAGAGTGCTGCGCCTTCCAACGTCCCTGTGGCATACTTCACCTGATCAGCAGGCGGGCAGTTGCATTTCGCAAAAACCGACTCTGTCTTCTCAAACCACCTTACAAGCCCTACAGCCCCTTCCGTCCCGCTGTAGGTATGAGGTTTACAGTCCATGAAGGACTTGTAGGTACATGGTGGTGGTCCTGTTTTGACAATCCCAACATTAGTCAGATATCCTAGACAAATAACTAGGATAATCAGTTTAACCTCTTGCTATCATTTACCTGCTGGTTGTCCAGGTTGGGCAGCAGCCACTGCCGCCTGAACGTGTTCATTAATCAATGCTGCCAATTCCGCAGGCGTCATGTTTATGGCTCCGGCTCCACGGCCTCCGGCGCCACGTCCACGACCACGCCCACGTCCTCTTCCACGTGCGTCCATATTTCACTTTAAAATTCACAATTACAATAATGAGTAACATCCAACACATTAATCTCATCAAAGTACAGTAAACAATAAGAAATAACGAATTTACCACAACCACAACGTTTATAACAGAAATAATAATCAAAGATAAATAAATTGTAATTGAGTCACAAAATATTCCATCAATGTCAAAATTTAAGTTTGTCAGTTGGGTGGGAAACAACCCTTCCCACATAGGTTTCAAAGAAAAGAAACACTACATAGTCCAAGTCATTTAAAAGGTAGGATCAGTCCAGTACGTCAGATCCGTCACTGTCCTCATCCATCTCTACTGGTTCTTCTTCGGGGGCTTCCTCGGGTTCTTCTTCTGGGTCTTCCTCATCAGGGTCCACCAAAGGTGCAGGAGCTTCAGCAATCTGAAGTGCTGCTAGCTGTGCCTCTAAACCAACGAACCTATTATCAATCTCCATGTTATGGTGATCTGTGCGTCCATGCGCTCACTAAGTGCTACCACGTTGCCTGCCAGAGTATGATGTCCACCAATGGCCATCGAAAGTCGCTCCTGAAGCGTATCTACCTGGTAACGCAGCTGACGCATCTCAGATCGTATCGCAGAGTTCTCGTCAGTGAGTCCTCTAATCCGCTGTCGCTCTGTGTCCAGTGTGGCTACTAGGGCTGCAAATGCCTGCTCCAGAGGGATGCTCAAGGTAGGAAGTGTAGGCAAAGTAGAGGCGGTTGATGACCTAGTCCTAGGTCGTGTAGGTGCTACTGGTGGTACGCGTTCTCTATAAGCCATACGGTTAATGTAAGTGGGGTAGAAATCCCAGTTACGTGGAGGATCGAGCTCAGGAGGTACGAAAGGCTGATCCCAGTCTATCTCGCCGCGAGGATAAGGATGTCGTGGCCAGTTAGATCCCCTATCAGGTACGGGAGATGTAGGAGGTGATTCAGATCGTGCAGGTCTCTTGCCTAAATTCCTGGACGACGATGCCATGCTGCGAAGTACGTGTTGCGTATGCCAATGAGTATACAGTAAGGAGAGTAAACGATAAGTAACTAACAACTGTGCGGTTATAGTCTAGTGTGTGTATGCAACCTAGTTCCCTATAACCAATGGCTCTGATACCAATCTGTCACACCCTCAAAATCCGCGAGCGGGGTTTTACCGCGAGGCGCGTGACATACCAGGATCTCAGTCATTAGTTACCAAGAACGACTCTATATGATAAATAAACAAAACCAGAGTTAACGTTTAAAATACTGCGGAAGCGTTTAAAATACTGCGGAAGCGTTTTTAAACAGAAAAACCCAAAACAAGTAATATGTAAAGAGAATGCGCAAAACATACGCGCCCCAAACACAAATGTTTAATAGGAAAATAAACCCAATGTGTAAACAAACAATGTAGACAACTCAACGATGCTGGTGTGCGTGCTCCTAGGCAACTGGCAACCTTAACCTGAGAATAGCATACTAAACAAGTCAACACATGGTTGGTGAGTTCAAGAGTTTGCGTTAAAATATAAACCAATCAATAGTTTTCAGAGCATAAGTAGTGTATTGCAATAGATAGCTAGTCTATTAACATAAAAATATTAATCATAGTGATTTCGCGATCGAAGCTGACTGTGATACGTTTGTTGCCTCCCGTCACGACTTACCAGGTCGTGACGAATATGTGATAGGACAAAATTGCACCCGTTTGACCTCGAGTCGCACAGGTGGGCTCGTCAGACCCAGTAGTACTACCCAAAATTTCCCCGCTATTCAATATTAACAATCCGAAAGTGTGAGGACTTTCCATGGTAAACAGCACTATATCAATATTATACACACTCATATATAAAAGCGTTTGTGATCAACAGTATGCTATCTCCCCCAAAAGAGATTATGTAAAATGAGTGGGGCAAGAACTCACCTGATGCGCAAGAATTAACTTAGAGTTTAACTTGAAAGAAAGAAGGAAAGACAACCTTCAAAGGTCACCTAGAATACAAGAGTACATAAGTACGTGTGCACAAAACAACACGAAACCCTAAGTGCTCTACAAACCAAGGAACTCAAGGTTTAAGAATACAAGACACATTCACCCAGTTGACCCGTTGGACCCGTTGGTGACATTATAGGTGATAATTCATTAAACTAACACAACAGCATATCATACATGATCAACATACCACTTGATTACATATAGCACATCACCACCACATGTACTACCTAGATCATCATATAACTAGATATCATACAAATCATGCAAATCACAACAGGCCAAAACAGATAACAACCCAAATCAACATTCATACAACATAAACAACACATTTAGTCACCTTAGAACCCATCCATGAATACACTAGCATGATCCTAATATCCCAAACATGCTCAAATCATCCAATTCAAGGATTTGCACAATTAAAGTTTCCCTTTTGGGAAAGTTCATCCCAAATTCATCAAACTCACACAACATTCATGAATTCATCAATTATATACCAATTCAAGTCCATGACAGCATCTAAACATGATCAACAACACCTAATCATCATGATTCATCAACTTTCATACCCAAAGTTACTATCTTTAGTAAGGTATGAACTACAACATGCATTCTTGAATTCCTAACATTCATATCAACCATCTAGCATCTAATCATCATCACAAACACATCCATAACATTCACACATCATCCAATCATCAATTCATGCAAAATAAAGTTACTATTATTAGTAACCTATGAACAATGCATCAAAATCATAGCTTTCTTGTATAATCGACGTTAACTAACATGCATACAACCTAACTAGCATCATTACAACATCAAACAACCAACATTCAACATCCAATTTGATCCAACATCACTTCAAACTCACGGCCAAGATAATCCTATGAACAAACAACCAAAATCCAAACTTTCTTGCATAATCAACGTTAATCAACATGTAATCTATCTAACAAAACATTAACATCAACAATCAAACAACTTTCGGCCTCCCATTCATCCAAATCGCAAATAACTTTCGGCTAGAACAAAACACATGAAAGAAACACGAATTTACCTTCTAAATCGCGAAAAGGAACGAGATTGGATGCTTCTAGTGGATGTATGCCTTGCAATCGGTCCAAAATCGCAGGTTTGTGCTTGATCTCAATCGATTTTCGCAAGGGAGAGGGGGAGGAGGGTTGGTCGCGGCCGAGGGGGGTTTTAGGGTTGGGTTTTTGATTTTTATTTTATTAAATAATCCATAATTACACTTTTAACCCTTATAATTTGTATTTTATAAAAATTAAGCTTTTTGAATAGTTTTTAAATAGTTTTTAACTACTAAACACAATTATTATTAATCACAAATAACAATCATGCATAATTCCCATTTATCACAAAACACACGAATAAATATGCACGTTTTCACGTTACGCGATAACATTACAGTTAACATTCAAATCACATAAGCATAACTTAATAATCACATTGTTAACCTAATTATCATCAATTTAACATTACTGATTACTGTTAAGTCACCAACGTTCAACGACAACCAGTGTGTGCTCCCAACACGTGTATGCAAGACTTAACGGAAACTAACGGAGTTTGGTAACGGAAATTACCGGATGTCACAGTGTGACTCGACATTGCAACACATCTCTTCCGGTATTGCTTGAACTAAGACGGCTAACACTTGTTTTGACTTCTTAGCATCCGGTTCTTCCCCAAGAGTCATTGGTTCAAATCATTAACGTCTCCAAGAGACCATGTGACATCTAAGATGGACTTAACCTTAATAGCCCAAACCGGATAGTTTGGTTGCTTTAATGTCGGAACTTGGTACGACATCGAACCGTTTAGGTTTCAAAAACCGGTCATGGTTACAACCGTTTGAACTCCAAACCGTTTTCGGTTCCTAAAACGTTTTCAGTGCTAGGATATTCAAACCTATCGACCGGAAAAAACGATCCGGGCCGTTTGAAAACCGTCAGCCCAAACCGTTCGGGTTTTCATTTTTAAAAAAAAAATTGAATTTTTCAACAGTTTTCAAACGCCCAAACATGTGCTATGGCGGCTAAACAAACTCATGCGCCCAAACAGTCATGCGCCCAAACAGTGCTCATGCGCCCAAATAGTGCTCATGGAGCCAAACAGTGCTCATGCGCCCAACAATGCTCATGCGCCTGAACACTTAGCCGAATTTCAGAAGTTTTTCACACAACAAATTCTTCAAAACTTTTCAATGATCTAAAACATTATTTATTTTATCAAAGATTATACATTTATATAAATTTATTAAAATATTAAACAAAAACATAAAACATTAATTAAATATAATTATGATTTATGATACATGAAAAATTATATGATTATTTATTTTTATCAAATATTACATAAAATGTAAATAAAGATACTATTCAAAACATAAAAACAATTCAAATGACGTAAACTTTATTCTTCGCCACCAGAATCCAAGCTATTACGAAGGAACTCGTCATATACCGCTTCATCATCGGTCATTCGGTGTCAATCCATCTTCTACTTTCGTCTTCATATATTCGGCTTCATATTCTATTCTCCTTCAAGTGATTTGTCTTGTATTCTTTCAGCTGCATCCAAAAGCAATACACATTTCAACTACTTAGGAGTGAGTCGGGTTTTTCGTATTGATATAATCCTGCCACTAACAGAAAAGCAGATTCCGAAGCTACCGTGGATGTTTGGACAGTTAGTAAATCTCGGGCCATGGTGGATAGGATTTGAAAATTGATCTTCCTTACCTTTCCACCAAGCCAGCAAGTCAAAAATTTTAAAATCTTATGGAGTCTGGTGGATAAAAGTTTGTTCCACTATACCTCCCGATTTCAATACTCGGAGTGTTACCACGTTGACATTTATTACATTCATCTCTTAAAGTATTATACAAAGCAAACATTGGATCACTTGAACCTTCGTCATGTGCCGCATGCCGCATAGACTCATGTATGTTTGATGTTTCACCATATTTTGCTAAATAAACATCTAACACTTGGCCTAAATATGTTTTAAAATTATTTTTTGCACTTTGAGCATAATATGTGTTTTCTTCTTCTAAATCCAAATTAAAAGTAATTTTATCAAGTAAAGTTTAACCCCCGACGTATTTAAACAAGGGTTTAAGGCAGCGGCACATGTAATAACCAGAGGCATTTCTTTAAAATATTTTTTAAGTTTTTCTTTCATTTGTGGTATCATATCTGAATAAGGTCTACCCCTACACGACTACTCATTTAATTTGAAGTCATTAAGTAAATTGGTGAAGTACTAATAGACTTGTTGGATAATAAACTCCAGAAAGACAAGTAGTTACGGTTTTTAAAACATTAAGTATTTTGGTTATTTCTTCAATAATAGCCCAACCCGATGAATGGTAAGTCGAAGCCTTTCCACGACTCACCAAAGTATTATGAAAGGCTATTAAATTTCTTTTTGGTCATAGCCTTTTCAAACATGTTACAAGTCGAATTCCATCTTGTAGGTACGTCCCAATTCGGACCTAAACATTTGGAATTTGCGTCTTTACAAAACTTGCGATACCTACTATATCTTTGGTTACTGCTAAAAATATCACGTAACATTCTTTTAAAACTATCTTTTACCGTTTCAATAGCTTTTAAACCATCTTGAATGGCTAAGTTTATGATGTGCGCAACACATCAACTATGAAAAAACACACCATCAAAAATTGGTTTTTATTTTAATTTTAAATGTTCTATCACAAGCGTATTATTTGACGCGTTATCAAAAGATACAGAAAATATTTTGTTTTCTAATTTATACGTTCTAATAACTTTATCAATAAGATAAAAAATGTTTTGCCCGGTGTGAGGATAATCAAACAATTCAAACGCAATCGTACGTTTCATCATTTGCCACGAACCGGGTTCAACCCAATGGGCGGTGACACAAATGTATGAGTCCGGTGAACCGTGCGGAGTCGACCAAACGTGACTAGTTAAGTTAACACCGGTTTGTAAATTTTTAAAATAAGATATTAATTTATTTTTAGCTTTTTTCCACATTTTTAAAACAATCTCTTCTAAGTGTAGCACGACTTACATGTGAGTATCGCGGTCGGAGAGTTCGTTGAATTAGCCGAGAAAAACGTTCATTATCGAAATGTTTGAATGGCAAGCTTTCTTGAATTACAAAATGCGCCATTTGCTTATGAACCGCATCAACGTCATAAGTCCAAACATTCTCTTCGTTTGTCATCGAAGCTTGACCTTGAGACGGTTCACCTTTCAAAGCCTTACAATATTTATTCGCAATGTGGTTTTTCAAAGTTGTATTTGCATCTTTTTCAAAAAACTTATGACAATACTTGCAACGAGCTTTGTTTGGGCCGCTAGCCATTTGACATAAATCGTAATTGCACCATATTTCGGGGTTCCTATTCGTAGGAAGGATTGCGACCACCACGTTGCTTGAAGACGCATCACAACCAACGGATGATTGAGCACTTGATGAAACCATTTTAAAATGAACAAGAGTATTGAGATTTTTTTTTTGAATTGAACTAAAGTATTGAGCGTATTTGAGAATAGAGGGCGTTTCTTTGAGAGTAGAGAGCGTTTTAAGTTGTTGTGGTTCAACCAAAACATCCAATACATATTTATACTAGTTTAATGGGGGTAAAATGGTAAAAAACACCAAAAAGGGTCAAAAACGGCTATATAGCTAACGGCTACTTTTTGAAATCCGGTTTGAAAACAGGTTTTGGAACCGGTTTGAAAACCGGTTTGGGCACCGGTTTAGAATCGGACCGGTATGAAACCGGTTTCCACATATGAAACCTCCAACCGGTGTAGGAACCGGCAGTTCAGACCGGTTCGGGACCGGTTGGGTCAAACCGTTTGGACCAGAAACCGGTTCCGGTTTTTTCGGCCAAACCGGTTCTCGAACCGGTTTTTTTGGCACCTCTACCCTTAGTTGCCGTTGTTCACCATCTTCTATGTCCTAACACCAAAACACCAAACCGGTCGTCGCAAGCATACAGTCACCATTCACCATCCTCAGTCCACTCTAGTGTCGTCGCAAGGTATCTTAGATTGACAGGACTTGGGATTGTGTGCTTTGAGTTAATATTAAACCCTTGATTGATGTGTTTACGTGAATTGGTTGCTTCATTTGTTTTATATGTTATCGTCTCATATTTGATTAAATTTAGTTGCTTCCAAATCTATGGTCTATTGTTTCGTTCTTTTTGAGAAAATTTCATGTATCATCTTTATCTTCAAAAAGTACTCTAATCATCCTTTATGTATATCTTTTATAATAGATTTCGTCCTTTACACTAACTACTGTTAAGTTATTCTGTTAAGTCAAGGGTAATTTGGTCTTTTTACCTCTAAAGGACTATCTAGGTAATTAAACATAAAGGACGCTTTCTGCTACTCTTTTACCTTTTAATTAATTTATGTAGTTTTACAATTATACATATACATATGATTTTTATATATAACATAACATACATTAGTTAATTATTTTCATCAACATTTTACATATAAACATAAATTATGTAAATAGTATTTTTATTTTTTATACTTACGCCCTTAGCCCTAATACTTTAACTTTAATATTTTTTACAAGATATTTTTATATAATTATAGATTATTACCTTAAACTTGTTTTTTAATCTAAGATATAATAGTGATTAACAGAGAGGGTCACCTATGAATAGTTTTTTTAATTAAGTTTTAACTAAATTTTATGAATCATTCCTTATGTGTTTTTTTAACTAAAAATATATTCTAGTTTTAAGTAAAACGAAAAAATAAAACCAACGGAAAATAGACGTAAAAATATTGAACTACGCACGTGAAACATAAAACATTAAAAACAATAACTAAGTCGATCTAGGACCTGCGCGTTTTGATGTGACTGATAAACTGAAAAAATAAGCATAAAAACATGGAATCACACACGCACATTGCGGCTTGTTAACTCTGAAGTGTAAAATGAAAAGTTTATAAAAAATAAAAAGTATAAGCGACCAAAGTTGAAAGTAAAAAATTATAAGGGTACAATTGTAAACGATGTAAAAGTATTAGAGTTAAAAGTAAAAAAAAATTATAGATGAAAAAACAAGTGGATACAACCACTAAAAGTAAAGTACAAATTATGATGCACAATATATTTGATAATTAGTAATATATAGAATGTTTTCTAAATTAATAAAAAATTGTTCTGTGTCTAAATTTTATATTTAACATAATAATATTAATAAAAATTTAATAATATAAATTCAAATTAGTTAATGAATAATTATTAATTAATTATAATTTATATTATTAAAAGTTATGATAAAATTTGTTAATTTGTATAATATATGTTACTTTTATATCTTTATTAAAATAAAATAATTTAAAAAATTATATGTATAACAAATTTTGAAATAAAAGCTAATTACGAAAAACGTCCTTTAAATTAGGTTTAAATTTTCAAAAATAGTCCTTTAAGGGGTAGAAAGACTAAAATGCCCTTGACTTAACTGAGAAAATTAACATCCGTTAGTCTAAATGACGTAATCTGTTATGAAAAGTATACATAATAGATGATTAGAGTACATTTTGAAGATAAAGAATGATAACTGTAATTTTCTATAAAACTAAATGACGTTTTCTGTAATTTTGTCTGCTTTCTGTGTTGTGGTGTATTATTAAAATGGAAGGGTTCAAATACAAATTATTTTAAAACTAAAAAGTATAAAAAGAATTAAGATGTTGACATGTGTACTTTTGATCAAAATTAGATCGAGGACAAAATAGTAATATTCTATCTTCTTAAGTTTCACTTTTTTTATACGTACATAACTTTACACACGACATTATTTTTTAAAAAATTACAATATAAAAACGAGCATTTTTTATCTTTAAAACGCTTATAGTGTTTTATTAAAAATAAATTTTTAACTAATTATGTAATTTCGTCAGATCATTGTTCAATTGACAAGGATTATACAATTATCTGATAAGCAATACACAATAAACTTGAAACATCAAAAAGTTTACATTTTTTATTATTGTATTATTCGAAAATCATCATTTTAAAAAACATAATGCATAACACAATGGTTAACATTAAACACAATGGGTAACACAATGACCAGCCCTAGACTCTATGATTAACAAAAGACACAATAAATTATTTTCTGATTAGTATTACACAATGAGATAAAAAAATATAAAAATTTACATTTTTAGCATTGTGTTATTTGAAAATCATATTTTTTAAAAAACACAATTTATAACAAAATGTTCAATATTAGCCACAATGGTATGATGAATATTACACAATTACCTGATATTAAACAATGACCTAACGATATTACACAATGAGCTGAAACAACGTGAAAAAAACTTGGTTTTTTATGTATCAAAATTATAGGTGTTTTAAAGATTAAATTAAAATATTTGTTTTTATGGTGTAATTTTTTTTATTAAAAATAATGTTGTATGTAAAAGTTACGAGCTTTTAAAAAAATATGAAAGTTGAAAATGTGGTTAAGACTAAAATACATTTGGCTTATCATTTAAAGTTTCAACTATTTATTATTATGCCATTGGATTTTTTTAACCTTAGATCTAAGATCTAATGAATGATAATTATTCTCACCCTTTTTAGTTATTAAATATGATTTTGTTATTAATTCTATTAAAAACTTAATCCTTTGAGTAATTTGTTTTGGTTGTTGTTTTTTAGATTTCTTTTATTAGATTATTATGAGTATTCAAACAATATATTATATTTTTTTGTATATTAAATCTGATTGCTTTTTTTATTTCTTCAAACATTCTGTTTGTCTCATAGTTTCCTTTATTTAGATTGCATTTGTTACATTTTAAATTGTTTCTATTAGATAATTTAAATTGGTTCAGTTCACTACTTCAATTCGTTTATAGATAACAGAGGTTTTTCTAATTATCTCGCTTATAGAAAAAAGAGGTTTTATATAAATCAGAACGTCTATGGTCAACGATTTTTTGACTATTTTTTTGGTAATTGCTATGGCTAATAGCATATACTTGCATTTGTGAATGAACTAATTAGAATGATCTATTTAACAATTCATTTTAGTATGGTTTACTATTATTGTGTTTACTACATGTATATAATAAGGTATTACATATATCTATCTATCTATCTATCTATCTATCTATCTATCTATCTATCTATCTATCTATCTATATATTGTGAATCCAAGGATCGAAGCAAGAATTATCAATTTGATTTAAACAAGTAATGATCGGCGAAGTATCAATACTTGTTGTTTAATGGATTGTTTATAAATTGAAATCGATGAACAAAATAAATAAACAACTTGAAAACACAATGTAATGAAGTAACACAAGGATGATTTTCAATTGCTTTTCATTCATAATGAATCGATTACAATTGATGTTGATGCTTCTCATGCTATATTGTTGTTTTTCACTCTTCTTGTTGTATTGCTAATTTTCTTTTTTGACGCCTTGATTGATATCGTTTCTATCAATATATACACCTATTTGAGTATCGATATCTCTCAATCTCTTTCTATTTTGTTCCTATTTTCTTGCTAATATCTCGCTATTCTGTTTCGCGATTCTGTTTCTATATGTGTGCATCCTTGCCTTGTTTATCGGCATAGGAGTTCACAATTTACATTGAAAATTGTAAATTACAAAAAGAATGTTATTGATGTGACGTGAAATATTCGCTCGACTTTAATATCTTCTGCCGTCATTGATTTGATGATGCTGCTTTGACATGTTGACTTTTTGATCTTCCGTATAATTCGTCTTTCGTAGGAACTTCTTCTTCCGCAGCAATTGGTCTTCCGTAGCAAACTCTTCAGTAGCTCCACTTGATCTTGGATTTGTTCAGCATTTGTTGTTCTTTCGTAGGAGATCTACGGAAGTACAGACTATAGTTATGCCCCGGAGAACATCCACGGAAGAACCAAATTGTTCATCCGCAGTTGTTCTAACATTTGGTCAATTTTCCAAATTTACCAAGTCTGATGTTTCCTGCAATGAAACATAAACCAACACACACAATAATATGGGTTAACATATAATTCATGCCATTATGTTAAAAGAGAATTATAATGAGTTATTACAAGAGTTGATTTATCATCTAAACCTATACAAAGGATCTAGACCTAATATATATATATGTATATATATATGTATATATATATGTATATATATATATATATTGTTTTTTAATATAACTATAATACATTATAACATGTATATAATATACTAGCTTTAGTAACCCTTATATTACACGAAAGTGTGAAGAGTTAATTATTAAATAACATAAAATAAAATCAAGTGTGTTATATATTAAATAAGACATAACAACTTTTGATTATAATGTCACAAATGAGCAAAAACATACTTGTAAACTACATTTATAGTAACATTAGTAAGTTTATACTCATTATCTAAAGCTAAAAGCTTCAATCCATCTTTACTCTTAACTTGTGACAAGATGTCATAAAGTTGATCATGCGTAAAAATAGGCTCTTTCAAGTACAAATCGACACTTGACAGAAATTGACCTTAACTTTGTTTATTGTTATATCGAAATATACAATAAAAAAACTGTCTTTTTTTTACTTAAAAGGAATACTTTTGACGGATCAAATCAAGAGCTAGATATTGAGTGGTGCGAGGATATTAGTATGAAGAAATTAAGATTTAAATAATATACACTGAAAAATTATGTGCAATAATTAGATCAATTTTGAATTATTTTGGCCCTATAATCAAATATATAGATATAGTATTGAATCGGGTTGGATCGGACTATAAATGTTCACAATATCTCTGATTAGTTGTCGATTATTATTTATTTAATACTAATTTTAGTAAACCCATGTATTATACGGGTTGAAAAAATAAAATATTAAATATAATAAAATTTTATGAAGTAAAAAATGATAATCTAAAATAAGATATGATTAAAATTACATATGAGTAATAACTATATATAATAAAATAACGATGTCAATTTTTAAAATTTTATTTTAAACTTTCTTTCCAAAAAAGTTAAATATCTATTTCAAAACAAACCGTCTTAAAAATGTTATTTACTAAAATTATTTATTATAACTTTGAATTTTAATTATTTTTAGTTTATAAAAAAATTTACTTTTTAAAAATAGCAATTTTAAAATATTTTATATTTTAAAAAGTGAGATGTTTTAGAAAAAAATTTAATTGTACAAAAAATTGTTTTCTAAAAATAACATTAATAAAAAGACATCTTTCTTAATTTATTAAAAAATTTATTCTAAAAAAGAATTAATATTATTTAATATTTTTTTAATTTAGGTAATTATTCAAGAGGAGAGAAAAATGGAAAAATAAACTTAAGGGGCCTAAAAATGTGTCAAATGTCCCTCTAAGTTACTCTTTTGGTATTATATATAGATAATCATTACACATATGTAATAACTCATTACATATATGAAATTTTTTTCAAAAACTATGTAAATCATCTTGGTTATATCATGGATTTAAAAGTCAAATTCTTGGGGAAAACTTGACACAAGTGCGCACTGGTAGGATATAAGGTGACATATGAAGTCGAGCTTGTGAATTTTGTTATAGATGGTTATGTGGTAATAATTAAAAGTTCAAGAAAGGTTCAAGAAAGTGTGTAAGGATCGGTACAATATGTCATCGATCTCGTAATGAAAGATTGAATCAATGGGATGAACAAGAACACAAGATGTAAATAACTTTGAATAGTAGTGCTCTCTGATTTGATTACAAGTTATAGTAAATGCAAAATCAGGAAATGAACAAAAGCTTACTAATTACATTACAAAACTCCTATTTATACAAATTAAGAGTTCTCGCGCAAGTCACTAGTTCTCGCGCGACTTGATGTTATCGCGCGAGAACCAGTTTTCGCGCAGAAACTTTACTTCTCGCAAGTCTTGATCTTCTTATCTTGATTTGATTCCTCGAGCCTCTTGGTTCAACCCCTACAATCTCCCCTTAGGCTCGGTAAATCAATGCGGTTAGAAGTCCATATCATCAACTTGATAGCTGCCCCAAAAAGCGTACATCTTGTTGTTCAGGGCCTTTGTGATCATCCAACCAAACTGTGCTGCTATTAAATGTATAGATTCATCAGCTGCAATTGGACAAGCCTGCAACTTCATCAAATCTTCCTTTCTAAATTTGAGCAAATCCATATGGTCGATGACACGGTATTCCATATCTTCATACTTTATCAACGCGTGTCCAGTCTCCTTTTCACAACTCCTCCCCTTAAGCTTTGACAAGCTATTAATTGGCACGGGAGCGTGAATAGGGATCTTCTTTGCATACCTCGGATGTCTATAAACCCTTATCTTCATAGGCTTGTTAGTGTTTGGATCAATCCGGGTCTCATCTTTAATTACTTTAGATTTAGCAGTTTTGAAGTCTTTGAAGTTGGTTTTACTTTGCTTCCATATCATATTTCTGATCCAGTTTGCCTTGCTATAGTTGCTAGGGTTTATGAACGGAACACGACCCATGGCATATAAATCTGATGCTCGAAGAGTATGAAAGTCATGTTCATCTAGGAAATACTCAATCTCTCCACCCTTTCTCTTCATTACATACATCTTCTTTTCTTCATCGTAAGCCCATCTAATAATAGGTTGTGAGTTCTCTTACGCTGTGAAAGGTTTGGAATGCCTCAGCGTGTGAATATAAGCCGGTGGAGGAGGAGCTGCAATAGTTAAGTTCCCGACCTGACGCACAACACTTTGACCAGTAACATCAGTTGTCTCGTCAGTCATTTGTTGATTGCTCGTCTCTCCTACGATCTCTCCCTCTTCAATCAAAGTATCTGAAAACAAGTCTTTAAGACTGTTTCCAAATATATCAGTATACTCTATTCCCTCTTCCAAATCATCAAAATTTCCAAACTCTTCTTCTTTCTCCTCGGCAATGATCTTTTGCTGGAATTTATAGAATTCTCTTTCATATGTTGCTTCTGTAGTTGGGTCTAATGGTCTGTACTCAACTATATCATCAGGACTTGGTTTGGAGACATTTTCAGTACCTGATGATCCAGCAGTACCTGTAGTAGCACCCATATCTCCTCCCTGATCATCATCATCATCATCTCCTTCATCATTATTACCATCATCTCTATCATCATCATCTTTATCATCATCCTTATCACCACCTTCACTTGAATCATAATCAATCAAATCTAACCCTTCATCTTCATAATCCACTGGGTTAGGAATGGGCATCATATGCTCAAGCTCCATAAACACCTCTCTAGTGTAAACTACAGATTGGTCCTCAGTAGTCATATGAGTATCAGTGGTAGGTGACTCTTGACCAACATCAGCAGTCTCTGTTGTCCCTTCTTGAACAACAGGATCAACAGGATGCTCTGTAGTAGTAATCGGATCTTTACCAGGTTCACGGCCAGCAGGTTGTTGTCCACTGCTTTCTCCAACTTCTGTGGTCTGTTGTGTAAACGAAAAAGACACACGAGAAATGAGATCTCTCAGATTCTACTCCAGGATCTGAACATAGCTGAAAATGAATGTTTGCTGATGTTCAAGACCCTTGATCTGTTCATCCTTCTCAGATAACTGTCTCTGTAGATCATCTATCATCTGAGTCTTCTCCAACATCTCTCTTTCCAAATTACGTACACGTTCATCAAGAGTGATACGTGTAGGTGAACTAGTTGAAGCACTAGCACCCTGTCTAAGCTCAGAAGGAATGTTGATGAAGTCTTTCATACAGATAGTCTCCTCAGTAACCTGATCTCTTGGAGGTGTGCTCAACACATCAGCAGTAGTAGTAGGCATATCAGATGGAATCTCTATTGGTGTAGCCTCACTAACTGTGACTGGAGTCTCAGAAACAGGTATATCCTCCTCAATCGGCTAAGTAGTCACGGGGGCCTGATGTTTTCTCAACATGCCACGTCCTCTACCCCTACCACGAGGACTTTCTCCTGCTCTTCTCGCCATCCTCTTTCTTCTTCCCCTAGTGACAGGTGTTTCTTCAGGAATAAAATCAGCATCACGTTCCTCAGCAGTGCGTTTGGCAGGAGTTTCACACGCTCTGGGACATTCTTGCAATACGTAAGGTACATTTCGAATCTGATCACTATCCATCTCACTCTCTGAACTAAACCAAGTATCTATCTCAGCATCTATATCAGTTCCACGTGGCTGTGAACTATCAGTAATATCTTCAGGCATAGTGTTAGAAGGGTCAGCTTGTTCAGCTTGTGTGGCCACTTCTTCTGTCTCTTGAGCTTCTGGCCGAAAACCCTCAACAAACCTTCCCAGTTTAGCGAAATTAACACCATCCCATGCATTTCCTCTTGCACCCATAAGATAAGTGAAATTATCCTTCTTCATCACCATGACAGCATAGGTAGATGAGTTGGATAATGCTAACTTAGGATGAACAACATTCACTATAAGCTGTATAAATCTTGGGTACATCACAAACTTCTTCCCTACAGTCACTATCACATTCTTCTGCAACTCAGCAAAGATAGCTTTGGATATGCTGAAAGGGAGTTCATCAACAAGTGATATCAGCAGTGATCCGAAAATAGCACTTAGACTATCCATGCCAGCCTTTAGATTGCTGAGGCAATGGATAACCACATGAAATAAGTACTTCCAAAATGGTGGAAGATACTTCTTTTTAAGAGATGGATATCTATGATCATATCCCATTCTCTTAAGGCAGTCTCGCACAATGTCATCATCAATCTTCATAGGTGAGTTGGGTTGATCCTCAAGCAATAACACTTTGTTGATCAATTTAGCTGTGATAACAACCCTCTTCCCTTTCACAGTAGCTGAAATACAGGGCTCACCATCCTGATCAGTATCATTAGCTGCTGTCTCCCAAAACTGATCGATGACATTAGTAAAAATAGTGGGATTAGCCAAAATGGCATAATGAATACGAGATGTCTTCAGCCCATCAATAAGAGATCTAAACAAAGCTTTATCATCTGGTATATCTCCCAAATAAGCCACAACATTATGATTTTAGTTAAAAACCAATGGACGTGCCTTCTAAAACATAGAACAAACTTAATAAGAACAAAAATATTTCATACATGAACAAAAATTCAAATTAAAAATAGAAAATCACACTTAGAAAAAATTTTGATAAATGGAACTTCTTGCACGAAAACATCAGCTTCTCGCGCGAAAGCTTTAAGTTTCAGACTTAACTTCTTGCGCGACAAGATAAGTTTTCGCTTGAAACTGACTTTGACTAAAAGTCAACTTCTCGCCCGACAAGTCAAATCTCATGCGAACAGTTCTGTGCAAGTTTGAAAGTTGTCGCATCTGTTCATATTTGTTATACTCTAGAAGATTAGCATTTTGTCTTTGTATGTTTTTTTGTCATAGTATAGGGACTTATTTGTAAATATATGGTCCTTAGTTTCTTGATAGTATAAATAGGATATTTTATGTATGTGTAGGGTAGACAATAGACAATAGACAAGAGTTAGAATCAGTTGAACGAACTGTAACCCTACACATTGTATCCGTGCATTTGCAATCAATGAAATCTATGATTTTTTTTGATGTAATTACTTTTGTTTGATTACTTTGTGTTTGAATTGATCATTGCATCATGAAATCATCACAGATTCGATCCTTTTGAACCGATCAATTGGTATCAGAGCCTTCGGTTCAGTGATCAGAGCTTATCGACATTTTCAGCTCTTTGAATCACTTGAAATCTGTGATTGATTGCAATTTGATCAATTAATTGTTAATTTCAGTTGTGTTTCATTCATAGAAACATGATTTGAATCATAATTTTGTGTTCAATTCGTTCAAATCTGAGAAATTGATCAAATTAGTGTTCGAACTTTGTTCTTCATATTCGGACTGAAATTCAATCAGAATACTGATTTGTTGTTGTTGTTTGAGCAAATTGAGGATTAAGGATTGTTAATCTACCTAATTACTACCAAATTGGAAGTTTTTAGATCAATTAATCAAGTTTTGAAGATTTTCATAAGATCTGAGTTAATTGAAGCTGATGAATTAGGCGCATTATGGTTGAAAACTGCTGAAGATTGTCTAAGTATCTAGACGCATTTCCACTATTTAGGCGTTTTGATACTGTGTAGACATTTCAGATGAGGCGTTTGACCACTGTTGAGACGTTTTAAGACTATTTGGACACTTGGTGACTTTGCAGAAACAAAGTAATTCTAGGCGCATTTCAACTGTTTAGGCGTATTTGAACTATTTGGACCCCAGGTGTTTATCAGCTGTTTGGGAGCATTGCAACTGTTCAGCCGCATTTTAGTTGGGCGGTTTTCAGAATTCTACTAAGGCATTCCCTTGGGCGTTTCTACTTCAAGTTCAGGTGTTTGAGAACTGTGTAGGCGTTTCACTACTGTGTAGGCGCTTGTCAACTATTCAGGCGCATCAGCTTTCAGACTTATTAGTTTACACTTAGAAATTTTTTTTTAGAAACTAAAATCCAAAAATATTTTCATTTCATAGTTTTTAATTCAAAACTTAAAACAACAAAAACAAGTCTTTTTCTTAAATTCAAAAATACGAAATGGTTAAGTCTGAAGATTCTAAGAACAGGGTTCCAAAGTTAAAGAACAGAGCTGATTTCAAGAACTGGTCTTTAAGATTGAAGCATCTTCTAAATTCTATTGAGACTGATTTGTGAAAGTCAATAGAGAAAGGACCTCATATCCCGATTACATCTGATGGTCCTAATAGAGAATTTGTTTACATAAAAGACTCTCAAGAACCTTATCCTAAGGATGGTCTGCAAGGTGATGACTTAAGGAAAGTAAAGAATGATATCAAAGCTTATTCACTGATGTATAAGGGATTACCATTAGAAGTCTTGACTAGACTTGATGGTTATCAAATTGGGTACACTATGTACAAGGCTTCGAAAATCATTTGTGAAGGTGGTAAAGAGATACAAGATCTCAAAAAGCAGAAACTTAAGAGGCAGTTAGAGTTGTTTGAGCATATTTCTGGGGAAACAATCAATCAGATGATGAACAGATTTGTGCAACTAACTACTAAGATGTCAACTTCTGGTATCAAAAATGATCTTAAAGGTCTAAACTATAGACTTCTCAATGCTCTTCCATCTTCATGGAAACAGACAGTTACACTGTTAAAGCATACTGAAAAGTTTCCTATGGATCTAGATCTTTTGATTGCCAAGATTGAATCAGTTGAGATTGATGAGAGCTCCAGAAACAATGATAGAGCTGCTTCAATGTCTCGGTACAAGTATGTTACATATCCAGCTAACACAGTAGAGAATGCTTTTCTGGCCTAAGATGATAAATCTCCAGAAGAAGAGGGTGATTTGTTCGTCGGAGCTGGTTTCTTTACAGATTCTTCTTACACAAGTGCTCCTGTTTACACAACTCAACCTCAATCTCAGTCTCCTCCTAAAACTCAAACTCCTAAACCTCAAACTGAGACTCCATCTTCTAACTCTGCTAAAACTAGCAAAGTTAAAGATGTTATTAATATCCTTTTACAGGATGATGAGTCTAAATCTGCTTTTACTGCTTTTATGGCAAGTTTTCAATCTTATCAAGGTAGTCATCTAACATAATTAGATCTTGTTTTGCAGGATTTATTCGAGATGGATCCTGATGATGTGGAAGAGATGGACTTGAACCGGCAGATGGTGATGATTTCTTATAGAACCCAGAAACACTCTTATGTTAATAGGAACTACAAGCCAAGTGCTAACAAAACTATTGGCTTTGACAAATCAAAATCAAGGTGTTTCAACTGCAACAGCTATGGTCATTTCTCGAGAGAATGTAAAGCTCCTAGAAACCAAGGAGGAAACAGTCAAGCAGGTTCTAGCAGCCAAAGATATCATCAGCAGTCTCAGAAAACCTTCCAAAAGCCTTATTAGAGTCTTAATCAAAATCATCTGAAGTGCCAAAGAAAGCTCTTGTTGTTAGCATTAAAGATGGATATGACTAGAGTGCTTATGCTGAACAATTTACAGCTGATCTAACCTCTAGTTTATCTCTTGTTACAGATATTCAAAATGAAAACTGGTCTGAAGATAATGATCCGAAGGTTGATAGTGATTTAGAAAATGATGATGAAGACTATGACTGGAGTGACAAATCTGACCTAAAAGAGGATTCAGAAGAGATTGCACTTATGGCTCAGTCTGACCAACCAGAGGTTGAGAATCCATCATCTGACTCTGAGACTTCATCTTCAAGTTATCCTGAAATTCCTGTTAAAGTTAAAGAGAAAATGTGTACAAAAGCATGTTTTGATCAAGTTGAGCATTACAGAACATATTCATATAAGATCTGTGATAAACTTAAACAAGAAGAAGTAATGCATAACAAACTGAAAAATGATCACAAAGTCTCTGATGAAAAGATATTATCTTTACAAACCTCATGGAATAAAACTTTAAAAGAACTTGAACATGTGAAGAAACAACTTAAAGAGATGACAAAGAATTTAGAAGAAGAAAAAATAGCTCATGCTGCAACTCAGGTGGATCTAGCTAAAGTTAAAAGTTCTAAAACTATTGTAGAACAGATGGTAAGTGAGAGGAAAGATAAAAACAAAACAGGTCTAGGATTTACACATGAACCAATGCCTGAATCTATCACAAACACTGTACCAGAAAACTTTAACACACATGATCATTCACCTGAAAACAAAGCTAAGCTAAAAGCCTTTCAAAACAAGAAAAAGAATTATGAAAGTGATGAAGAGAAAACAAATATTGAGATATTTGAGGAACATGATTCAGAGAAGATTAAAACTGGTCATCCTATAAAAGTAAAATCTTATGAACCACGACCAAAGACTAAGAAAATTTTTATTCCAAAAAAGTCTGTTATTGAAGAAGTGATGTAAAGAATGACAAACAAAACTAATATGAAAGTGATGAAGAGAAAACAAATATTGAGATATTTGAGGAACATGATTCAGAGAAGATTAAAACTGGTCATCCTATAAAAGTAAAATCTTATGAACCACGACCAAAGACTAAGAAAATTTTTATTCCAAAAAGTCTGTTATTGAAGAAGTGATGTAAAGAATGACAAACAAAACTCAAAGAATAAAGAGAAAGCAAAACTAGATGAAGTAACATCTGAAGATTCATTTTCCTACGGATTAAACAATCCAGATTTCATTAAATGACAAAAAGAACAAAAAGATAAAAAAAATGCAAAAGAGTCGTCTACTGAAGATGTTCAATCCCAAAGCAAACAAAAATCATCAAGATCAAGAAATCAAAGAAGGAGAAGGAAAAATGCTAAATCTAACTCTTCTCAAAGCAATCAAACTCAAAGAATAAATCAAACTAATCAGTTTTAACCAATAAAGTTTGTATCTACGGGTACTTTTGACATGAACAAAATTCCAGAAATCAAATCTAACTCAAAGAACAAATCTAACTCTGATCTGAAAACAAGTTCAGTTCCTAAGTCTTCAGCTGTCAATAAAAGATTTGTATCTAAAGAGTCAAGAAATGGTGCTAATGAGCAAAAGGCAAAACCCAAATTTCAAAAGAACAAACTTTTAAATAAAAAAAAAACAGATTAGCTTTTCAACTCCTAAATCAAAACAAGGATCAAATGTGGCCTCCACATCAAAAGTTAATCAACAGATGTTTAAATTTCAACAAAGGTACTGTGATATATGTGATATGTACAATCATAAGACTAAAGAATATTTCTTTAACAGGTACTGTCACATTTGTGATATGAAAAACCATTCAACAGCTTATTGTTATTTCAAGAAATATTGTACCTATTGTGATGAAAGAACTCACAAAATTGAGAATTGCTACTTCAGAAAGAACTCGCCGAGGAATGGATATGTTAATCCACAGTTAAAAAATGGATATGTCAATCCACAATTTCAAAGAAATCAAAGTGTTGGTTTTCAAAGATTGACAAAACAACCTTCCTTAAGCTTGAGATCTTTCGAAGAAATGATTCTGTTTATGATGATTCTTATGCTGCAAAACCAAGACAGTATAATCAAGGAAAATTTATTCCACGATCTGTGAGAATGAATGGTGGGAAGTTTGGTAAACAAAATTTTTTGTCTTATGATTTGAAATATCTTCATGATGATCTTGAAAAACATTACAATGTTTTAAGGACAAAACAAATCAAAGATAATAAAAAAGTTGTAAGAAACAGAATTGGTAAATTTGTTAACAATAAGCCTGATTTGAAAAGCTTCACTTTAAACAGTTTACCATTGTTGATAAATTTGGCAAGCCCAAGACCATCTCGGCTTGGGTTGATAACTCAACTTAATTCTTTTTGAAATGCAGGTATGCCCGAGAAGACCTATTAACACATGGTATGTTGATAGTGGGTGTAGCCAACATATGACAGGCAACCATGCCTTGCTTCAAGAATTTAAATTAAAAGATGGTACACATGTTGCATTCGGAGGTGATGCAGGTGAAAAATAACAGGAGAAGGAACGGTGTCCAATGGGATTATTAGCTTTGATAAAGTCAACTACTGTTCACAGTTGAACTTTAATCTTTTAAGTGTTTCCTAAATTTGTGACAAATCTTATTCTGTTCTATTGATGATTCTTTATGTTATATTTTGAAGCCAGGTTTTCAGATTAGCAAAGAATGTGTAGTTGTTAAAGCTGTTTGAGATCGAGATGTATACAAATTAGATATGTCTCAAGTTGATCCTTATATAGAAACAACATGCCTAATTTCTCAAGGATCAAATGACGAAATTCAGCTTTGGCATAGACGTCTCGGGCATTCCAACTTCAAGAACATGAACAAGCTTATATCAGGAAATCATGTTGTAGGTCTTCCAATAAAGAAGTTTGCCACAACTGATCTCTGCTCAGCATGTTTAAAAGGAAAGCAACACGGAGCGTCTTATAAGCCCAAGCAGATAAACTCAAATTCCAAGCCTCTCCAGATGTTGCACATGGACCTATTCGGACCAAAAACTATGCAGAGTATTGGAAAGAAATCTTATTGTTTAGTTATCATTGATGACTTTACAAGATTTTCTTGGGTTTTCTTTTTGCATGCTAAATCTGAAACGGCTGAATTATTAAAAGAATTCATCGTTAAAGTAGAAAATCAATTAGAACAAAAGGTCAAAATAATTAGAAGTGATAATGGAGCAGAATTTAAAAATGCTAATATTGGCATGTTTTGTGCAGAAAAAGGTGTTGTTCGTCAGTTCAGTGCTCCTAGAACTCCACAACAAAATGGAGTTGCTGAAAGGAAAAACAGAACTTTGATTGAAGCAGCATGGTCTATGTTACCAGATGCCAAAATTCCAATCACTTTCTGGGATGAAGCCATATCCACTGCATGATTCATGTAAAATCGAACATTGATCATGAAAGATAAACAGAAAACTCCTTATGAGTTGATGTTTGGCAGGAAACCTAATATAGATTTTCTTAAATCTTTTGGTTGTCCAGTTTTGATTTTAAATTCAAGTGATCAGCTAGGAAAATTTGATGCAAAATCTGATGAAGGATTTTTCGTTAGATATTCATCGGTTTCAAAAGCTTTTAGAGTTTATAACTCTAGGACAAATGTTATACTTGAAACTTTCAACTTTAAATTTCTTGAAAACTCTTTTCCATCAGTTGCAAATGGTCCAGCTTGGTTATTTGATTTAGATTCTTTGTCAAACTCTTTTCATTCTAACTTGTTTGAATTTACAGGTGAGAAGAAAAATCAAGCAGGAGATCTCGGTTCTTTTAGCGATGATTCTGATTCTGATGATATGGATGACTCAAGCCCAGATTATCCATTTTTCTCTTTTGTGAAAGATCCTATATTTCAATCTGAAACTCATGATCGGCCTCAACAAGCTCAAGAACATTCCTTGTCTGAAAATACCAAAGTTTCACAACCTATTCCTAATGATGGTCCTGAAATTATACAACCTGAGTCCAGAACGTCATCGATTTCTGATGATGTAGTTGTTACAGATAATCTTGATTACTTTATCAACTCACCGACTCAAGTTCCTAATTTCAATCCATATTCTTCGAACTTATTGCATCAACTTTTCGACTTGACTCAATCTAATCTGGATGCTCATATTCAAGCGAATGAGATTCCAACATCTCGTGTTCACAAGAACCATCCTACATCTCAGATTATCGGTCCATTGAATGAGAGAACAACAAGAAGTCATTCAGAACAAGCAAATCTTTGTTTATACTCGTGTTTTCTATCTCAAATTATTCCTAAAAACATCACTGAAGTGTTAAAGGACAATAGTTAGATTGAAGCAATGCAAGAAGAGTTATTGCAATTTCGTAAACAAGAAGTGTGGAAGCTTGTGGATTTACCTGAAGGAGAAAATGCCATAGGCATAAAATGGTTGTTCCGAAACAAAATAGATGATTGAGGAGTTATTGTTTGCAACAAAGCGAGACTCATTGCACAAGGTTACACCCAAGAAGAAGGAATAGATTATAATGAAGTATTTGCTCCAGTTGCAAGACTTGAATCAATTCGTGTCTTCCTGGCTTATGCATCATTCATGAAATTCAAGGTGTATCAAATGGATGTTAAAGGTGCTTTATGGACCAATCACCGATGATGTGTATGTCAAGCAACCTCCATGTTTTGAAGATTTAGAATATCCTCATCGTTTGTACAAGCTTAGCAAAGCATTGTATGGTCTGCATCAAGCTCCTAGAATTTGGTATGAAACGTTATCACAACATTTGATCCAGCATGGATACACGCGAGGGAAAGTCGATCCTACTTTGTTTATTAAGAAGGATGCTGATGATCTTTTATGTGTTCAAGTGTATGTTGATGATATCATATTTGGTTCTACAAGTCCAAAGTTGTGCAATGAATTTGAAGAAATCATGAAGTCTTATTTTCAAATGAGTTCTATGGGAGAAATTAACTTTTTCCTTGGTCTTCAAGTGAAGCAGTCTGCAGATGGAATTTTTATCAATCAAGAGAAATTCGTTGATAAACTCTTGAAGAAATTTAAACTGCAAGATTGTCAATCCATCAGAACTCCAGTTGACATAAATACCAAGATTGAACCTAATTCTAAATGAAAATCAGTTGACCAAACTCTATATAGATATATGATTGCATCTTTGATGTATCTTACAGAATCTAGACCTGATATAATGTATGTTGTGTGTGTCTATGCCAGGTATCAATCTGACCCGAAGGAATCTCATCTAATCGCTGTTAAACAAATATTCAGGTATCTCAAAGGAAAACCGGCTTTAGGGTTATGGTATCCTTATAAAGGAAACTTCAAGTTACATGGATATACAGATAGTGATTATGGGGGATGTTGCCAAGATCGTAAATGTACGACGGGTGGTTGTCAGTTTTTAGGTCCCAGATTAGTCTCATGGCAATGTAAGAAACAAACAAATGTCTCTATTTCAACCGCATAAGCTGAGTACATAGCTGCATTAGCAGGATGTTCTCAAATCCTTTGGTTACAAAACCAAATGCTGGATTACGGGTTCAATTTTCTTAAAACCCCTATTTATATTGATAACACTACTGTTATGTTTATTACAGCTAATCGTATCCAGCACTCAAAAACAAAACATATCGAAATTCGATATCATTTTCTCAGAGATAACTCTGAAAAAGGTTTAATCATTTTGATTCAAATCGCAACTGAAAAACAGTTGGCTGACCTATTTACAAAAGCCTTTTTACCTGGTCGATTTGAATATTTGGTCGAGTCAATTGGACTCATTAATCATGTTTAAAAACTAGTTTTGAGTTTAATTCAGTTGTTTAATTCATTAAAAATGATAAGAACGCTCCCTTAGCTTAATCTTGAATATAGAGAAACTGTCAAAGTTAACTGCCTGATTGTATATATTATGTGTGTATGATTCAATAGAAAATAAAAAGAAAATACAAAAATAGAAAATTGAAAAATCAAAATAGAAAAATATAAAACAAAAACACAAAAATAGAGTTTTTTTCTTGTTAGTTAAGTGTTTAGGACTGAATCTGTCTTTGCAATTTATGAGAAATGATAGATACATTAGTTATGATCAGTTGCATACTTCAATCGCTTCTAAAGTCTAACGTGATCAGATATGATGTGCAGGTAAGGTCATGTAATTATACTGAAAAAGTAAATTCTTGTGATCAAACTAAATCAATCATGCATTCATGTTTGTCCATTTTACTACCAATGAGTAGTGTTGACTTCTCAGATTGATTGTTTGTTAAGTCATAAACTCACACCTGGTGGTGATATGAATAACCATTGAGCTCTAATAATTTAAAGCATCTATTCACTTCTCTATTATGAGTCATCATAGACCTGAAGTGACGAGATATCCTCTGTTGTAAGTCATTACATAACTGGATATTCTCATTTGATGTAAAAGATGCCAATGTGCACAATCTACCCATGAGATCTGGTTATAAGTATATGTCAGGTTAACAAGTTGAGAAAAGTGATTTATTGCATATCTTGATAAGGGTTGAACTCTCTAAGTCTAAGTGTGACTTACATAATGTCATATTTAATCGTACCTTAATCAATCCAAGAATTGAAAAAGTAAGCATGTTGAGTATCTTGCCAAAGGCACTCATTTTCTGTCCTTAGATCTCGTGTCTCCTTTGCTGCAGAAATGCTGATCTGGAACACACTTGATCAGGATTTAATCATAGTCTATGACTATTCATCATTTTATTTTATTTTAATGTGCTGATCTTAACTAATATGATCTCACTGCAGGCATGTGATTCAATTGTATATAGTAGATTTTTATTCTGCTTTATTTTTTATTTTTGCATGATTTTTTATGTGCAGGCATGTTGATAATGATTAGTTTTCTCTTCTTGCAAAATCAAAGAAACGTCTAAGTTTGTAAAACTTAAAAGTTTAGGGGGAGTAAAAATGAAAAGAGAAAATAATTGATTTTCCAAAAATTGAAAAATTAAAATAAAGTGTTTTGGATGAAAGGATGAAGCTGCAATTTCAAGCATGTGTGTGTTTGATATGATGTAGAAATGAACCTGAAAAAGAATTCAAATTCAGTGGAAAAGCTTCTTGTTAACAAAATGAGATTATTTGGGTGTAAAAAAATTAAATAGAGACTAAAATGATGGGAAATTAATTTTTGAAAATTTAAAATAAAAATAATGGTCAAAAACAAAAAAAAATAAAAGTTTGAATTTTAAAAATGTTGAAATTGAGGGAAATTAATGAAAATTTTGAGTGATAGTCAAACAATTTTGTGTAAGTGTTGAAAAATTGAGTGTGAACAGTGCTAATATGTTTAATTAGTGTTCAGATGGATGATGTGAAAATTACAAGTGTCAAGACTTATGGAAGTATCCTCATGCGCCTGAACAGTACTCTTAAGTCTAAATCAGGAGTATGGTGAATTTTCAGAAATTTGCACAAGTGTTGGGCATTTCATTCAAGCTCATGCGCCTAAACAGTTGTCATGTGTCTGAAAAATTGGTTAAGTGTTGGGCGTATTATCTATGTTCATGCGCCTAAACAGTACCAGACTTCCAAGGGTTAGATGGTTGAAGTGAAAAATTACCAAGTGTTGGGCGTTTCATCTAGTCTCATGCGCCTGAACAGTGCCCAAGCGCCTAAACAGTGCTTATGCGCCTGTACAGTGCCCATGCGTCTAATCCTCATGCGCACAAATAGTGCTCATGCGCCTAAATACTTAGTGTAAAATTCATTCTCATGCACATAAACAGTGCTCATGCGCCTAAAAATTTCAGCTTGTATAAATACCACACTTGTGATTTCAGTTCTTCATTCACTCACAAACACTCTAAACATAGCACCCGATACTCTCAAACCTTCAATTCACCATTTCATCATCATCGATTGTTTCAGTTTAAATCTTGTAATCGACTGATAGTTTCACTGATTCTAAATGTTAGTTCATGTTTAGCAACATCTAATTTCAAGTTTAAAGTTCAAATTTGAATAGACGTTTCACCTCTGTTCAGGTGTTTCGAACCCTAGAACTGAAAATTTGAAATTTGTGTCTTGAATTGATGATAAAAGTAGAGCATTGAATGACTGTTAAAGTCTGATTTCAAACATTTTGTGATAATCAAATTCGAATTTCATCAAAAATTGTTCTTGATGATTGAGTGTTCATACGGATGTTCATAAGAACAGAATATGAATAGGCAGTTGTTCAATTTTTCATCAAAAATGTCAAACTAATCATTAAAATTGTTCATTAATCGGATTGTAATAAAATTTTAGTGAATTTGATATGTTTGAAATCATTTAAACTTCAACTTGAATGTATTTTGTCTTTGACAGTATACATGAACACTTAGAAAATTTTTCAAAGTGAAAGTTAGGTTAAAAGATTTAAAACATGATAATTCATTTAAAATTCAATAAATTTACAAGTTATTTGATGTAAAATTTCTTGTTATGTAACAAATTAGGTTAAATTAAAATTGTAACCAATATACACTTATTCAAGTAATAAGTTGTATAAACACTTATAAAATTTTTGAGTTTTATGGTCATATTTGATATTTCATAATTTGATTTTAAGTTTGCAAATTCAAGTGACTAATTCTCTTTATGTTTTATACTTTAGATGGCTGAACTCAAATTTGAACAGAAACACAATGTAGCTGCATTTCTTGATGAAGATGTTCATGAAGCTACGGGATATGAAGAGATGATAAGATTCTTATTAAGGACTAAGTATGTGTATGCCATGTGTTACCGACCTGTGATCTATGCTAGATTAATCAAGAGATTTTGGCACACTGCTGTAATTGAATGAAATGAAGCTGGTAGAAAGGTTGTAAGAGGATTCATTACAAATGAAAGAATGATTGAAGTATCTGAACAATCCATTAGAGAAGCTCTAAGGATGGGAGATAATGATCCACAAGATTTGGCAGAATTTACTTTTAATGAGTGTAGAGAAATTTTTATTGCCATCGGTCATCCGGATAATTTCCCAAAGAAGCAATTCTTTCGAGCCAGAGTATACAATCACTGGAAACTTCTTTGTTATATCTTCCAACACTGTACGTCAAAAAAAGTGCTGGATGGAACTCATTTCCAGTTGATATAGCTTCTCCTATCGTAGCCATTGCAACAAATAGAAGATTCAACATGGCTAGATGGATTCTTAATGGATTGTATTTAACTTGGAAAAAGGGATCAGAAACAAATACTTGATGTACCCGAGATTTCTGCAAATGATTATTAATGAAGCTAATCCAGATTTCCATGTTTATGGAGTTGGTGGTGAAAGACTGATTATTGAGCACATGAATGAAACCTCATACAAAAGACTTGCAATGATTACTAGTGCTCAAAACGTACCAATGTTTGAGTATATGAGGGATGTAGCTAGAGATGAGGTAGATATAAATGAAGATCACTTTCATTTGATTGAGGATGAACCAGTAGATCCAAATGATCTAATTGAAGAAGATCCTCAAGATCTATCTGATGATGATGATGAAGATAATGATGAAAATGATGATGAAGATGTTGATGATGAAAGTTCTAGTTCAACTGATGATGATAGTGATGATGACAATGATGATGGAAATGAAGGAAATGTCATAAAAGAAGTATATGAAGATGTTGTTCATGAAGTAGAACATGTTGAAGGTGTGAATGAAGAAATTCAAAAATGCTGATGAATCAGTAGAAATGCTGATGTACAATAAGAAGTTGATGATGATGTTCAAAATTTTGAAACCTTTGAGTCTGTTCTCCCAGATGAAATTGAAAGGTTAAGTCAACATGACACAGTTCTGACTGAGGAAGTAAATACTCAGTAGATAATTGATTCATTAAAAGAAGAAAACTCCAATCAGCTTAAGCAAATTGAGAAGCTGAAGGAAGAAAATGAAAAAATGAAAGAGGAATTGTTGAAGAAAGATTTAATGATTGAATAAAGAAGCAAATTTACAAAACTTTGAAGTGATGCTCAAAGATTATGATCTTATGGAAGAAAAATTTAAGAAGTTAAGAGAAAGTCATGATAAATTAAAAGAAGAGTTTGAAAGAATGAAAGAAAGTGCAATGTCACAATCTCCTGAAGTGGTTATTGTATCTGAAATTAACCCAATTGATGTTGAAAAGATACCTAAAGTTGATAATGGAAAAAAAATTAATGATACTGATTTATGAGTTCTAGCTGAATCTTCATCCATACCGATTTCAAAAATACAAAAGATTGCTTCTGAATCTGTATTCAAGAAAATGAAGAAACTGAAGCCCAAGAGACAATTGGATCTCTTGATGATCTAGAAACAGAGTTTGCAGATGCATGGTATGATGAGGTATTAGAAGATGAAGATATCGTTGAAGCAAGTTATTCTCCTTTTGAAGCAAGTTATTCTCCTTTTGAAGCTGTATATGAAGATATACCTATGGATATTGATGAGAGATATAATTTCTTGATAAAAAGAAAGTATAATAGGGTATTCTTGGATGGACTCACAGTGTCTCAAATAAATGAAGAATATGAAAAGTATGTGACAGCTGAGTCAATTGCTCTTGTGGATCCAGATGAGATTATTGTTGAACATGGTGAATGGAATCCTCTACATGAAAGTATTAACATTAAGGAACTTTCAACATCGGAGCTACATCATCCCGACCCTGATAACATGAACACAATTGAGCTTAGATTATGGCTGCAATCGAGAAACTATCCTAGGAAGAAGCTGAACAGATTACAAGCTGAATCATTGAGGGATTTGGTGAAAAGTTTCCAAGAGACTGAAAAACAAAACAACAGAATGATCGTGCTTGATATGGACAATCCACAATATTTGGAGATTACTAAAAGAACAAGAATTTTAAAACCACAAGAGATCAAGTCAATGGCGTTGAAAAGAAATGAACATGAAAGCAGAAAAGAATTGATGAAAATGTTTCCTGAAGAAAAGCAAGCTTATGAAGTATTAGTTGAACAAAAGCAATTATGGAACAAAGCAAGAACTACAGGTGATATTGTAAGAAATGTTCTACAGAAAGGACAATTAATCTCTGAACTGCTAAATGCAATGATTGTTCCTGATAATACCAAGAATGTGAAGATCATGGCATGGAAGTATGATGATGTATTTGATGCATTTTTGATTAAGCGCGTAAATGCTATTTGCGATGTGTATCACTTTTACACTAGCATTATTGCTCTTCCAGTGCAAGATCTAAAAGAATTAAACAAGTGAAGTTAATCAATCCATCAAAGGCAAATAGAGGTGAAAATTTTGTTAAATTGTTGAATCGAGGTATGTCAAGGAGGGAATCATTTCTCAAAACGAGATGTAATCAAGAAGATAAGGAATACTTTAAATCATTGAAAAGTAAGAGAAAAAGTGGTGAAAAGGTGAAGAAGAAGAAAAGTTCTTAGATGCATATAGTGACCAATTCTTTGAGAAGGTTACTAATCCTGGCCTGAAGGTAATCGATGGAACGCAATCGACAAAATCGATTTTGAGATGGTTTTATAATTCTGACACGTTCGAGTTGAAGTTAGTTCGGAACTTAGATGACTGGGATCTTGATATGATTTCATTGTTTGGAGTGTTTGAATTAAAACTACTACATCCAAGTTACATCTCATTTTTGTCAATTCAGAAGTTTGATCGGGTATCACCTGAAGTGGCTGAGAATGATCGTAAATACTTTATGTCGATTATCAAGGTTATGGATGCTGCCAAGGAAAGAATATCTTTAAGGAAAGCATTGGCATATGCAAATATTGTAATGAAGGATATCAAGTCTATTGATTTTATGCGGATATCAAGCAAAGGAGTATTGGAAATACACTCAAAAGAATATCCCAAACCTCTTGAATTTTATGCTAATGTTGACATTGCAGGATTATCTAAAGAGACTCTGGAAATTATGAACAAGATGGAGATAAAGACGAACGCGTCAAAGCCTGAACAAGGAATTCTTGCAGGTAAATTCAAATCAGCAATTGCTAAAGCATTAAAGGAACAAGAAAAATACAAAGAGAAGCTAATGTTCAAGATAAAGGAAGAACCAGAAGATTATTTTGAAGCCTGAAGATTAACTGAAGACTGAAGGCAAATGTAATCTTAGGGGGAGTATTGTTAGACTCTAGAAGATTAGCATTTTGTCTTTGTATTTTTTTTGTCATAGTATAGGGACTTATTTGTAAATATAAGTTCCTTAGTTTCTTGATAGTATAAATAGGATATTTTATGTATGTGTAGGGTAGACAATAGACAATAGACAATAGACAAGAGTTAGAATCAGTTGAACGAACTGTAAGCCTACACATTGTATCCGTGCATTTGCTATTAATGAAATCTATGATTTTTTTGATGTAATTGCTTGTGTTTGATTACTTTGTGTTTGAATTTAGCATTGCATCATGAAATCATCACAGATTCGATCCTTTTCAACCGATCAATATTCAGCCTACTTTTCGCATGCGAAAAGTTTGTGAGATTTCAGAAACTTCAATTGATCAATTTTTAAAGTGTTTCAACCATTAAAACTTGATTAGTAAGTGTCGTCTAAGTCATTTTAAAGGTCTAACATGTTTAATTTTTCCAATTTATCATGTATTCATCATATGAACTTTTGGTCAATTATCAAACACATTCAAATCTAAACAAAATCATCTATATACCTTGTAAAACACTAATAGAACCCAATGCGAAGTAGATGGACACTATAATCAAAGTTTAACAGATTTCTACACTTAGAATATTGAGATAAAAATTTCTGAAGTTTTCGTGCGATAAGTGATACTTTTCGTACAACTGTAGTATTTAAAGTACTTTGACTTATCGCGCGAGAAGTCAGAGTTCTCGCAAACTGAGACTTTTCGCACCTGTGAACTTTTTGCATGTTTCTTTGAACTTTTCGCATGCGACAAGTTCATTTGATTTTTAAAATTTTCAACTTTTTAATTTTCAATTTCAATTTTTTTCATTTTTTTGATTAACTTATTAATCCTTTGGATTTGTTATGAAAAAGATTATGTTTAACTAAGTGTTTACAATTATTCTAACACCCTTAATTTTGTAAAAGATATAAAATTAAAACACGTAGAAAAACAAATGTAATCAAACAATATTAACTAACTAATTATTTCCTTAACAATTTTTGTTAAATTTTCAAGTACAAGATCATATTTCTTAGAAATTGATCATTACCATCATTTAGCGTTATTCTGGTTACGTTGATTGTTAATATATTATGTCCAATTTAAACTTAGACTTCAAGTTTACTTAGACACATAAGCTATGATTTTATCATGTTTTGATTAAATTATATGTCTTCAGTGCGTCCCGCAATCAAAAATTCTGTAGAACCTTATCCAACTTCAAGACACTTTCAAGATTTCAAGTCACCCCAATTTGACTTAAACCTTTCACTTCTGATCAGCCTTTTTCATAAAGAATTTTCTAATATAATATCTATTATGAGCATAACTAGCCTGAGAAACGTTTTGAACACAGAATATTAACAAGTTTTACGACTTATTAACATCCGGTCGGACTTATGTTTTTGCCCTCGCAAGACGTTTAGGACTTACATGCCAAGTCGGACTTACATGCCCCATCTTTTGATTTTGCCTCCTGCGTCAGAACATGTTCTCAAAAAGGAAAAATATTTTTCATATAGTATGTATGTCTATGACATATCTTTTATTAATGTGCTCATTGGCATCTTTTATTCCTATATGGCCTTTTGGCTTCTTTTTGCTCCTTTTATTTGTTTTTCTCTTTTGTATTTTGTTTTCATTTGTATATCTATTTTTGTATTTTGATTTTTACACATATATACAATATCTGAAAGAAACTGGATCAGAAAGTAACTGGCTTGAGTATGACCAGACTATAACTCTCAGTCTATTTTAGCATAGAATCAGAGTTACCACAAAACCTTGATGAGTTACCCACTTCAGTCATAGATAGCAACTTTTAGTGCATCACAGAACATAACGCTTTTCATTCTTGAATATCCAGCCTATCAACATATCAAACATAATCCAAGTCAGTTTCTTGTAAGCCTTAGGATGTAACGATTCAAAATCAAGAAATATACTATCATTTAATTTTCTCAATTTTTGTAAATCAAAATCTTTTTGCACTTTTCTTCAAACTATTTACTCCCCCTAAGAACAGTATCTTTTTAAGTATTTTCAAAGTTTCCCCCCCTAAAATTGTGATTATCTAAACAGAAAATAACATTTTTTACCAAAAATAAAGAAAAATATTTTGTAAAGGGTGTAAGAATAAAAGTTAACCAAAGTTAATCATGCCTAAAGATTTAACTAGAAAGTCAAATCTAAAATGATCAAATTCCTTAATAAACAAATCAACAATGTTGTCATCTGCGGAAATTGATTCTAAATGGATAAGTCTGTGTTCAAAACAGTCACGAATGAAATGTATGCGGATGTCAATGTGTTTTCTGTTTGAATGCTGAATTGGATTCTTCATAACGTTTAAAACTACAGTATTATTAAAAAAAGATTTTAGTATCATAAATATTTAGGCCATAATCAATGAGTTGTTGTTGAATCCAAACGATTTGTGAACAACAACTTGAAGCAGCCATATATTCAGCCTCTGCAATGGATGTGGATATTGTCTTCTTTTTCTTGCATTGCCATGAAATCAACCTATTGCTAAGAAATTGGCAACCGCCAATGGTAGATTTCCTGTCCAAGTTACACCCTGCATAATCACTGTCAGTATAAGCAAATAAATTAAAATCAGAATTTTTAGGAAACCAAAGGCCGAGTGTTGGTTGATCCTTGAGATACTTAAAAATCCTCTTAACAGCTTTCATGTGAGATTCCTTTTGATTACTTTGATAACATGCACACTGACAAACAGGAAACATGATGTCCGGTCTGCTTGCAGTGAGATAGATCATAGATCCAATAATTAATCGATATATGTGTTGATCAACATCTTCTCTTGTGAGATCTGGAGTCAAAATAGGATGAGAAGACATAGGAGTAGGAGCTGTCTTGGAGTCTTGAAATTTGTATTTGTCTAAGGTACTGTGAATATACTTTTCTTGATGTATCAGTATTCCCTTATCATCTTGTTTAACTTGAATGCCCAAGAAAAACATCATTTCTCCAAGAGAACTCATCTCAAATCTCTTCTTCATTACTGCTTCAAATTACTTGCATAAATCATCATTGGTAGATCCGAAGATAATATCATCGACATAAACTTGAACGAGAATAAGATCGTCAACAGTCTTTTGTATGAATAAAGTTTGATCAATGGCACCTCTTGTATAACCATTTACAAGCAAATGTTCAGTGAGAGTGGCATACCAAGCTCGAGGTGCCTGGTGTAAGCCATAAAGTGCTTTTTGTCTAACTTGTAAATATAGTCAGGATGGTCTGGATCTTCAAAACCTGGTGGTTGACAGACATAGATTTCCTGCATGGCCTATACCTAACTATTTTATTTCGTAGTGATTGGCAGTTTACCCTTTGGTAATTCACACAGATGCCAGACATTCAGCTTCTTGAATTGCATCAGTTTGTCCTGCATGGCCTATACCTAACTGTTTTCTTTTAATGCCATTTCAACATTCTTTGGCACAACTTGTGATAGAAAACATGAATACAAACATGTATTTATTATTCCTGATTGACTTCGAGTTTGCACAACTTGTGATAATGGACCAATGATTGCATCTGTTGGATGGTCTCTATGAATTCTCAACTATGGAATAGCATATTCAGAGATAAGTTCATCTAAGTTAGACATATGTCCAACTGGTTCATCAGCAGTGCTCCCACCTTCAGGTTGATAAACAATATCTTCGTCTTGAATATCATTGTTGTCAGAAAGATCTTCAAATTGTACTTGAATTGTATCAATTGGATCAACTTGAGTAGAGGAAGAACTCTTATTTGAAACTTGTGGAGCTTATTCAACAACTGGATCATCATGAGGTAAATCCATTTCAGAAACAGAAGTTGAAGTAGCTGCAACACTTAAAGAAGAAGGTATATCTGAAGATATTCCTTTTGCTTGAGGAGTCATAGATCCAATATCATCAGCAAAGATATCTGGAATTGAGGATGTCAAAGGTAGATTAGCAGTAGAAACATTAAATGATTGATTAAATGTTTCAAATAAAGAAGCATAATCATAAACCCATGAAGGTGCAGAGCTGCATCTGTTTTGTTAGATTCTTGCCAATCAATATCAAATGACTCAATTATTTTTCTGATCTTTTTATAAACCTGATATGCTACTTTGTTAGCTGAATATCCAGCAAAATAACATTCATCAGCTTTTTCATCAAATTTGATTTATTATCAGATGTGTTTAACAAAGTACAACAGCATCCAAATGTTTTGAAATATTTGACTTTGGGTTTGTGTTTGAAAAGATTTCTTAAGGAGTCATATTTTGTTGTTTATTGGTTAACATATGATTCTGAACATAACATGTAATGTTAACAGCTTCAGCCCAAAAGAATGACGGTAATTTGGCTGCTGATAACATAGTTCTAGCTGCTTCAATTAAAGTTCTGTTTCTTCTTTCTGCAACTCCATTTTGTTGTGGAGTTCCTGTAGAACTGAATTGTCATGCTATTACTTTTGAATCACAGAATTCATTCAATGTATGATTGTAAATTTTTTTTCCTTTATCACTGTGTATGCATTTGATTGTTTTGTCCGTCTGATTTTCCACGAGTGTCATGAATTTTATCAGCAAATGAGGTGTCTCATCTTTGGTTGCTAAGAAGAAAACCCATGTAAATCTAGAAAAATCATCAGTAATAGCTAAACAATACGCACAACGTCCCAAATTCAAAACACTAACAGGACCAAATAAATCCATGTGTAATAATTGAATAATAGAGTCAATTTTGGTATGAGCAATTGGTTTATGAGGAAGTTTGTATTGTTTGCCTTTTGAACATGACAGACAATGTTCATTTAGTTGAAATTCTTTTAAAGGTAGGCCAACAACATGATTTTCTCTAACCAGTTTGTTCATAGTTTTAACATTAACATGACCAAGACGACGATGCCATAACAAAGTATCGCTTTTGAGGCTTTAGATAACAAACACGACACAATTACAAAAGAATATGTACCATTCATGTCTAGTAAATATTTGTCTTTGTCTCTTGGGGTTTTTAATAAAATCCATTCATCAGGAATTATAAAGCCATGTTTTAGAATAAGACATTCTTTATCGGTGAATGTGTTGAATACTTTTGTCACAAATTTGAGAGACACTAGGCAAATTATGTTTTAGTTCCTCTACAATGCTGACATCTTCAAAATTAACACACCATTTGTCACTGTACCTTTCTTTGTAATCTTACCACCTTTATCTCCCGTAAAGATAACATATCCTCCGTTGTATGGTTGTATGTTGTTTAATAGAGATATATTACCAATCATGTGTCTTGAACAACCACTATCTACATGCCAGACACTGTTGATAGCTTGTCTTGGTTGTTCCTGCACATTTGAACAAATTTATTCATTTTTAGGAACTCAAGCCATGGTTGACTTGAGCTTTTTGTTTTCATCTAAATATGATACATTTGGTAATATCATATCTCCTTTTTCATCAAAAACACATTTATCAACAACAATAGGCTTAGGGGATTTGTCTTTAAATTTCCATCTTTGAACTAGTTTGATCGGTGGTGTGGTGGAATTGTTATCATCAACTTGTACTGATTTTACTGTTGACTTTTCTTTGTTTAAATCAGTATTGTTTTTAGCAAAAGAATTTGACTTATTTAAGTTTCTTTTCAAATTTGCATTTACAAAGAAACATTTTCTATTGTTTGAAATTAAGTTATGAAATCTCTATTTGCTTGTCAATTGATGTTGATGATGATAATTTCTAGCCTCGTGATTTGGCTTTCCACACACATAACAACATATAATATGATATGAATTAGAGGCTTGTATGTTTTGCATGAACTGTTTTGGATAACTTCCATTGTTATCACAGAATCTGGCCTTAGTATGTCCTTGGCCTTTTGATTCTTTAACAGTCTCTCTTTCCTTTTTCTAGTTATGAATTGTTTGAGATGATTCCGGAGAAAATGAGGTATTGGTCCTAGCTTTTAGATTCACTACTGATGCTGATGTAGCATGATTTGTGACTTTATCCTTATGAATCTCTGTACTGGAGTAGGACTAGTGTCTTTCAAACCTGTTCTACACACATCTTGTTTCACAGAGTTAGCAATAATAGAATATTTATTTTTAAAGAAACTAGCATTGGTTTCTTTAAAAATATGATCCTCCTTATCAATGTTGCCTATAGAAACAAATCTGTTCTTGAAATCAGTTTTCAAGTCAGATATGGATGTTGTGACACGTTTACTGTCTTTATTCTTAAAGTTCATTTTTGATTCCTTTTTTTTTCTTTATTTGACAATTTTGAACAGACATTTGAATCAACAAAAACTGCAGATCTTTTATTTATGACAGATGATGAATTACAAGATTGTTTTTCATTACAAATCTTATTTTCCTTAAGGTCTATTTCATCATCGCTCTCCCACTCTTCAACCAACCCTTCTATCTTCACACTTTCTGCAAAAAAATTGTCATGATTAATATTAATTTTAGTTTTTGTGACAGGATCAACAGTCAGTGAAACATTGACTGAAGGTGTGAAGTCAGTGTTTGGTTGAAAAACTAATCCATCGGTCTTTTCATCAGGAGTTGTAATTGATGAAGGCAAAGGTGTATAATCATGATTAATTGATGGTGCAATGTTAGCATAACCAACTCCACTTTTACCACCATTAATTTTCTGTGTCATCTGAGACTTGATTATACCTTCAACCATGTTTGATGAAAGCTCGAATTTTTCAACAACTAATTTTGTAGATAAGAGTTCACTGTTGAGTTTGTTAATTTCTAAAGATAGTTCATCATTTCGTGTAGTCAAATCTTTTATATTACACTCTTTATCATGAAGATTTAGTTTTGATTGATAAATTGAATTATTTAAACCATCTATCTTTTCTTTAAAAATTTTCTCATCAGATTTGTATTTACGAGCATGATATTGAAGTTTTTTAGTTTCTAAGATCAAGCGTTCATTGTGAACTCTAAATCTATTTACCTTTTCTATGCAATTATCAGAACAAAGATTAGAATGTACCTCTTCAACTTCTTCTAGTTTCTTTGTCTCTTCAGGCACAACTTGTACCATGAAGGCCTATAGCACCGTCTTCTCTTCTGCTTTAATTGCTAGAGTGATCTCAACAGCATTTTTCTTTTTATCGCATGAGATGTTGGAGTGAACTCAACAGCATTAACAGATTCTTTAATTTTGACTGGAGTGATCTTAATAGTATTTTCTTTCATCTCAACTTCCTTTTTATTGATCTAGGTTGAATAAGCTGGAGTCAACTCAATAGTTGTTTTCTTTTCTTCTTCAGCATTCTCAGTCACAATTTCAACCTTCTCCACTTCCACTTTCTCAAACACTTCTTTTAGCAACTCTTAAGACACAAACTCAGCCAACACATTCTCTTCAACTCGATCTTCAACACTCTGAATTTCTGCTAACAGGGCAGTAGAAAGCTTCATATCTAATACCTCTATCTGGTCAGACCAATCATACTCTCTTTCGGTCTATACCAGTGCTTTGGTATTAGATGTACTAGCCTTATCTCCTTTAGTTTCAACTTCCACCGTGACCATCTTCTTTCCATTATCAGTTTGAACAGACCTTCCCTCAGTGCATTCTCTAGCAAAGTGACCAGGTTTGTCACAGTTGTAACATCTCAAGTTTGATTTGTCAAACCTGATTTTGCTAGAGTTGTTTAGACAAAAAACTTTTCTCCCGGTTCTTCTTGCAAAGTTCTTAGCATGATAAACCACCATGGCCATCTGATATTTGATGTCATTCTCTTCTACATCATCTGGGTTGACTTGTTGTAGATCATCAATCATGATGTTTGGTGTATTGAGTCTTCCAGCAGAGAAAGCTTCATAGTTGTTCATGAATGAGGTAAAAAGAGCAAGGTGTTCTTCTGCTATCTAAATTGTCTGCTTGTTTGGTTGGGAATTGATAACAAATGCTTGTTGTACAGGTTGAAATGATTGACTTTGAGGATAGGATGGGATAAATGGTTGAACTTGAGGCAAAGATTGATCCTTGACTGTTGAATGACCTGATGCTGATTGTTGCTGTTGCTGACACAACTGGGAGTAGCTGACATAGTAATTCAGATTACTAGCCATTTTGGCATACAAAGCAGATGCTTCAGCTCCCATTGTGTTGATATAATTGGCAGCCCTTTGTTTGTCATCCATGTTATAGGACTTGATGGTTGAGATTAGATCGCTCAGGGATAGAGTAAACAAATCTTTGGTTCTCTTGATGGTAGTGCAGTTGTTGTTCCAGCTGTACGGTATTGAGTTCAACAACTTCTTGTTCACTGAAATGTTTTCCAGTGTAATTCCTGCACTCTTCATTTTGGTTGTGAGTTTGACAAACCGAGAAATCTAGGCTTCCAAAGTTTCACCAAGAATATGATTGAACATATTGAACCCTTGGTTAAGCATACCTTTCCTGCATTCCCGCATGTCTTTGTTTCCTATTATCTGCTCTTCCATGGCATCCCAAAAATCTTTTGCCTTCCTGTAATCCTTGAATTTCTGGGCTATTTCAGTTGTAAGCGCCATAGTGATGCCAGCATAAGCTTTGTCATCAAGCTCTCTCTTTTTCATGTCTTCCTCATCCCATAGATGCTCAGGCTTCAGCACTAGGTCTCCCTTGTCATTAGTGTATATTGGAATGTATGTACCTTGTTTAATGGATCTCATCATCCTGGGTTCCTTGTAGATGACATGGTTCTCAAAGCGGTAGACCTAATCCGGATAGTCTTCCTCGCTGAGAAGTCAGGGAGGCTTTGTGCTGGTTCCGATCTCATTGTCGAGATTGAGTGTAGCCGTAATGTGCTTCAGATTAGCCATCTTTCAAAACTTGAAGTTTTCGCTTGAATACTCAAGTTCTCGCGTGAAATCTGACAAACTTTTCGCGCAGAAAGTTCTGAAATTGAATTTTGCGAAAACCTCAACTTCTCGCGCGAAAGGAATCTTTTTGTAACAAACTTCTACGAAAACTAATACTTTTCGAGCGAATACCCACTTTTCGTATGGAATCACTAACTTTTTGCTTGATCCATTTGTGCCATTTTGAAGATTTTCAGCTTCAAGTTTTTACCCAATTGATTAAAGTTTGATTAATTAAACGCTCAATTAGTGATTTAGGTTCAAATAATGATCCTAGTTGTCTCTAATTGATTTAATTAAGCTTGTTTAAGGTCAAAAACATCTTCAAATGCCGAGATTATAAGTGTCTCCATCTTCAAAAATGATCAAAGTTTGCAGCAATCAAGAATATCTTCAAGAATAAGGTTCAAGAACACTCCAAAAGTCTCATTTCAATCTTCAAATCAATCGATCTAGAGCAACAAGGCTCTAATACCAATTGTAAGGATCAGTACAATATGTAGATCGATATCGTAATGAAAATGCGGAATATTAACATTACGGATAAGATTGAATCAGTGGATGAACAAAAACACAAGATGTAAATAACTTTAAATAATATTGCTCTCTGATTTGATTACAAGTTACAGTATACGCAAAATCAGGAAATGAACAAAAGCTTACTAATTACATTACAAAACTCCTATTTATACAAATTAAGAGTTCTGCGCGAGTGACTAGTTCTCGCGCGACTTTATGTCGCGCGAGAACCAGTTTTCATGCGGCAATTTTACTTCTCGCAAGTCTTGATCTTCTCATCTTGATTTGATTTCCCGAGCCTCTAGGTTCAACCCTTACAAAGTGCGATGTCACAAGTATGATTTTGGTTTTGAAGCAAATGTATTGTTTCGTGATTTCATATAGTCGATTCATTGTTTTAAACTAGTGATTCATTGTTTTATATTCTTTATGTCAATTTTATTCTTTTGTTAAAGTTTATATAGTTTTTTTTTTTTGGATTTGTAGTTGCTTGTCTTGTACTCAACGATGATGATGATCAATTAACAAAGAAAAAATGGTGATTTACTGTAGAAGATCCACTAGTTGGAAAATACGACGGAACCAAATATGATTTACAAATAAAGAAAGGCGATTTATCGTAGAAGAGTCACTTGTTGCAAAATACGATTTAAACAAAAAAATGATTTAGTCAAAATAATAGGCGACAAGATACGATGATCTTGATGTTTTTTTTTTTCTTATTTAGCCTTTTTTTATAAAAATTGATGATATGTTACACGGTTACATATTTGTAAAATGTTACTAATTATTATAAATTAATGTGTTATAATAAGGCATGACCGACCTTAACTGAGAGTTGGCAGGTGATTAATAATGTGTGTTTGTGATGATAGTTAATAAACTACAATTATGCTTTGTTTGAGGGCAAGGAAAAGGTAAGTGATAGATTGTGATCGGGTGGTAAAAGTTTTAATGTTTAAACGTTTTTTTTTTTATGTTTTATGCATTAATTGATATGAAATAGAGTTACTTTTGGAATGATCTTGTGTTGAAGGTAATATACTAATATATGAAGATCATGCAAAAAATAGGACGCTAATTGGAAACTGAGAGAAGAAGAAATAATAAAGACGTTATGGATTGTGGTAACTTAAAATGTGCATAAGTTGAGCTGGGAGAAGAGTTACAGGATCGCAACCTATCAACGGAAAGCTCTCGAAAAGTTATAAGCAAAAAATAAGAGTGATGTGGTGGGTGGCGCCACCGACGCAACTAGCGTAAAAAATTCATGATTTTTGATGCTTGGGTGCCACCAATGCTGGCCATCACTTTTTGATGGATTTCAACCAAATTTTGTGGGATCTAATTAAAAGGAGATTAACCCTAGATTTTTTTTATGTAAATTGTTTTTCATTTCCTCATTAATAGCCCCATCCACTGATTCCATGTGAATTCGACACCCTACTTTTTACTATTAAGGGTGATTAGACACTCTTTTGTCAATATTTTGACCTACCATGCGGCATCGCTCATCATGCAACCAGTAAAAGAGGCTCTTGTAACAATCACATGGATCATCATCCTAATTCATTGTGAGATTGAATTCCTTGGGATTCTATTATGTATGCAAAGAACAAGTCTACACAAAGAAAGTGGAATACCCAAGGTAACAAGAAAGTGAAGAAATAAAGCAAAACAAAAAAAAAGTAAAAAATAAATATTATTTTTTTGAATTTTTCGATTTGTATGAAAAACATTTAAACTAAGCAAAAGCTTAACACTTTATGCACGAGTTCTTCAACAATGACGCCATTTTGATCTAGCTATCTTTATTGTGTAAGACTAAGTAAGCTCGTCTGCGTAGGGAATTCGTGGAAAGTGCTTAACTAAACTAGAACTAAGTTACCTATTACGAATGACTTTTAAAATCAAAAGCTGAAACTTTGGATGATTTTATGGAATGCAATTGCAAAAATGAACAAAATTTAAAAGAGATTGTAATAAATAACGTGAAATTAATCACTTTCGGGTTTCAAATTCCGTAAAATCAACAATTGATACATTGAAAAGGGTTTGCACAAACACAACTCAAGATTATGGATTTTGATCAATGTGATAAGAAAGGAACAATGTTTTAGTATTTGGTCATTGATCTGGTTGTCAAGACTCAATCAAAAATAAATTAATATATCAATGTTAGCTACCTTTATTACATAAAGATAAGTAAGGTCGTCTCTGCAGGGAATTTATGAAAAGTGTTTAACAACCAAAACTATTAAATTAAAGATACAAACTTTGAAAATATAAATCAGAACTTTGAATGATTTCTAGAACATTAATACATAAAACAAGGAACCTTGAAACGAATTTATTAATTAATGGAAACATAATCACTTCCGAGTTTTCAATTCTGCAAAATCAACAATTAACATGTTTCATTAGGATTTGCAAAAACAATACTTCAAGATCTTAACTTTTGATTAAAGTGATAACAAAGAAACAATCTTTTAAAATTCATTCGTTCACAATATTACCAATTTACCTCTATCAAGTTGTTTACTAGTCATACTGAGTTAATGATGCGAGCAAACCGAAAATTGATAATCAAGCACATAACATTATCTATAAAAAAACCATTTAAATCAACCAAAATTGCATTTAAGAATTCAATGTTTATCACAAAAACCTAATAAAAACATACCAATAGTCTTTCTTTACAGGAATGATTCACCCAGAAGCGATTACAAAGCGAACTAGGCACACATTGTCGTCATTATGCCTTCGATCTTGAATTGGAGAATGTTTGTAGATGATTTGGGATAAATTGAGGAGCTTGAAAGCACCAAAAATCTCTTTGAAATCACCAATATTCGGTTGAGAAAAGTTGTTCTTCGAAAATAGGGTTAGATAAGTTTAAATAAACTTGAAGTTTCGTAAAATCCGGAGGTTGTTAGGGCACTGGCGTATGATACGCTGGCCATGGGCGTATCATATGCCTATCCCTGTTCTTCAACGTCCACAAATACGCCACCCATACGATGCCTGGCATATTATACGCCCTACGTGACGTATCATACGCCGGTATGCCCCTCACTATGCCTTTTTTTTGTAACTTTAGATATTTATATCTTTCATCCTTTTAGTTCCGTGTTTTGCTCCTTTTTCCCTAAAATAGACCTTCTTTAGCTCCAAACACCTACAAATCAAACATAAACAAAGTAAACTTATTTCACAATAATCATAATGTAAAATCACACATTTAGATCAATTAAACACTGAACTATTACCACACTATCAGTCATTCACAGTATTACCAATTCACCTTTATCAAATTATCTACTTCCTTCGATGAGCAAAGTATGCAAGAATACTAAAAAATGATGATAAAGCAAATAACTTTGTTTATAAACAAATTGTTAAACTCAATTAAAACCTTCAATTACATTCAATCACAAAGTGCTCAACACAAAACTCTAGTCTAAACAGGACTAACCATCTCACATAGCAAGAGCCCTCCACCCAAAAGAAATCACGAATTATATTGCCACGCATCGGCATGCTTTAATATTCAATGGTTGGTTGGAGGTTGTTATGTTTGATTCGGGTGAAATGGTGATGGAAGAAACTGATAAAATTGCCTTTAAATGTCCAAATCTCATATGGGAAAAGTCTTATTCCAAACCCTAATGATTGGGTTCAAATAGGATAGAAAAGTCTCAAATGTAATTATCTTTTTGTTTAGTTTTCTTTTATTTTAGTTTGTCATTATCTTTATTTTATCAAGTTTACTATAAATAATAGGGCTTGGTGAAAATTATTATTAGTTTTTAATTAAATTTAACTTATAAGAACTTTGTTCTTGAACCATTTAAAATCCATTTAAGACTTTTGATTATCAATCGCTTTTAAGTCATTTGACTGTGTTCGTAACTGCATCATTTGGTATTAGAACTCTTGGTTGTATCAAATGAATCGCTGTGATAGTGAGTATACTTATGTGATAGTGAGTATTCTTATGTGATAGTGAGTATTCTTTATGTCTATTACTATGGCACTTTCTACTATAATCTCGTATAGTTATCGAAGCTTCAGAGGTGCTAAGGTGTTATAGGATACTTTGGAGAGTCAACTCTTGGGAAACAAAGATATGAGGGAGAGCAAGAAGTACATGTTGAATAAGGAGTTTAACATGTTCAACCATCTGACTGGAGAAACACTTGTGTGACATCCGGTAATTTTCCGTTACCAAACTCCGTTTGTTCCGTTAAGTCTTGCATACACGTGTCGTGCACACACACTAGTTGTCATTGAACGTTGGTGACTTAAGAATAATCAGTAATGTTAAATTGATGATAATTAAGTTAACAATGTGATTATTAAGTTATGCTTATGTGATTTAAATGTTAACTGTAATTTTATCGCGTAACGTGGAAACGTGCATATTTATTTCGTGTGTTTTGTGATAAATGGGAATTATGCATGATTGTTATTTGTGATTATAATAATTGTGTTTAGTAGTTAAAAACTATTTAAAAACTATTCAAAAAGCTTATTTTTATAAAATACAAATTATAAGGGTTAAAAGGGTAATTATGGATTATTTAATAAAATAAAAATCAAAACTCTAACCCTAATCACCCTAATCGGCCGCGACTTGCACTCCCTCTCCCTCTCCTCTTCGAATTCGACCAAGAACAAGTGAGTAAGCCTCAGATTGGATCGATTTCAAGGGTTAGAAGACATTTGAAGCATCAAAGCTTGTTCCTCTTGCGATTTTAAGGTTAATTTCATGTTTCTTTCATGTATTTTGTTCTAGCCGAAAGTTATTTGCGATTTGGATGAATTGGAGGCCGAATGTTGCTTGTTTGTTGATGTTAATGTGTTTGTTAGATAGATTACATGTAAATTAACGTCAAGTATGCAAGAAAGTTTGGATTTTGGTTGTTTGTTCATATGATCATCTTGGCCATGAGTTTGAGGCGATTTTGGATCAATTGGTGTTGAATGTTGGTTGTTTGATGTTGTAATGATGTTAGTTGGATTGTATATATGCTAGTTAACGTCGATTATGCAAGAAAGCTACGATTTTGATACATTGTTCATAGGTTACTAATAATAGTAACTTTATTTTGCATGAATTGATGATTGGTTGATGTATGAATGTTATGGATGTGTTTGTGATGATGATTAGATGCGAGATGGTTGATATGAATGTTAGGAATTCAAGAATGCATGTTGTAGTTCATACATTGCTAAAATAGTAACTTTTGGTGTTGAATGTTGATGAATCATGATGATTAGGTGTTGTTGATCATGTTTAGATGTTGTCATGGACTTGAATTGGTATATAACTGATGAATTCATGAATGTAGTGTGAGTTTGATGAATTTGGGATGAACTTTCCCAAAAGGGAAACTTTAATTGTGCAAATCCTTGAATTGGATGATTTGAGCATGTTTGGGATATTAGGACCATGCTAGTGTGTTCATGGATAGCTTCTAAGGTGGTTAAATGTGTTGTTTAGGTTATATGAATGTTGATTTGGTTTGTTACCTGTGTTGGTCTGTTGTGATTCGCATGACTTGTATGATATCTAGTTGTATGATGATCTAGGTGGTACATGTGGTTAATGAAGTGCTATATGTAATCAAGTGGTATGTTGATCATGTATGATATGCTGATGTGTTATATTAACGAATTATCACCTATAATGTCACCAACGGGTCAAACGGGTCAACTGGGTCAAATGTGTCTTGTCTTTCTAAACCTTGAGTTCTTTGGTTTGTAGAGCACTTAGGGTTTCATGTTGATTCTGTGTACACGTGCTTATGTACTCTTGTATTCTAGGTAACCTTTGAAGGTTGTCTTTGCACCTATCACCAGTTCTCTTTAGTCATTATCTTTACGCATCAGGTGAGTTCTTGCCCCACTCATTTTACATAATCTCTTTTGGGGGAGATAGCATACTGTTGATCACAAACGCTTTTATATATGAGTGTGTATAATATTGATATAGTGCTGTTTACCATGGAAAAGTCCTCACACTTTCGGATTGTTAATATTGACTAGCGGGGAAATTTTGGGTAGTACTACTGGGTCTGACGAGCCCCACCTGTGTGACTCGAGGTCATACGGGTGCAATTTTGTCCTAACATATATTCGTCACGACCTGGTAAGTCGTGACGGGAGGCACAAACTATCACAGTCAGCTTCAATCGCGAAATCACTATGATTAATATTTTTATGTTAATAGACTAGCTATCTATTGCAATACACTACTTATGCTCTGGAAACTGTTGATTGGTATATTTTAACGCAAACTCTTGAACTCACCAACCATGTGTTGACTTGTTTAGTATGCTATTCTCAGGTTAAGGTTGCCAGTTGCCTAGGAGCACGCACGTCAGCATTGTTGAGTTGTCTACATTTGTTTGTTTACAAATTTGGGATTATTTTCATATTAAACATTTGTGTTTGGGGCGCGTATGTTTTGCGCATTCTCTTTACATACTACTTGTTTTGGGTTTTCTGGTTTTAAAAACGCTTCCGCAGTATTTTAAACGTTAACTCTGGTTTTGTTTATTAATCATATAGAGTCATTCTTGGTAACTAATGACTGAGATCCTGGTATGTCACGCGCCTCGCGGTAAAACCCCGCACGCGGATTTTGAGGGTGTGACAGATTGGTATCAGAGCCATTGGTTATAGGGAACTAGGTTGCATACACACACTAGACTATAACCGCACAGTTGTTAGTTACTTATCGTTTACTCTCCTTACTGTATACTCATTGGCATACGCAACACGTACTTCGCAGCATGGCATCGTCGTCCAGAATTTAGGCAAGAGACCTGCACGATCTGAGTCACCTCCTACTTCTCCCGTACCGGATAGGGGATTTAACTGGCCACGACATCCTTATCCTCCTAGTGAGATAGACTGGGATCAGCCTCTCATACCTCCTGAGCTCGATCCTCCGCGTAACTGGGATTTCTACCCCACTTACATAAACCGTATGGCTTATAGAGAGCGCGTACCACCCGTAGCACCTACACGACCTAGGACTAGGTCATCAACCGCCTCTACTTTGCCTACACTTCCTACCTTGAGCATCCCTCTGGAGCAGGCATTTGCAGCTTTGGTAGCCACACTGGACACAGAGCGACAGCGGATTAGAGGACTCACTGATGAGAACTCTGCATTACGATCTGAGATGCGTCAGCTGCGTTTCCAGGTAGAGACGCTTCAGGAGCGACTTTCGATGGCCATTGGTGGACATCATACTCTGGCAGGCAACGTGGTAGCACTTAGTGGGCGCATGGACGCACATGATCCCATAACATAGTGATCGATGATAGGTTTGCTGATTTAGAGGCACAGCTAGCAGCACTTCAGGTTGTTGAAGCCCCTGCACCTTTGGTGGACCCTGATGAGGAAGAACCAGAAGAAGATCCAGAGGAAGAACTAGATGAAGTCCAGAAGTTGGAGGCTTTCTGGCAATTAAAGATGGAAGGAATCTGAGATCGAGGTTTACACCACGAGGTCTCACGAGTTGGCAATGCTTTGCCCAGGCATGATGGATCCGCCGATCAAAGAATTGAGCTTATCAGCGTGGCTTGGTTCCGGAGATACAAAGCATGGTGACTGTTGTGAACCTCACCACTACACAGCAGGTTATTCGATTGGCTCACAAGCTTACTGACAAAGCAGTGGAGCAGGAAAGCTACCCAAAGGGGCGCTATGGCAAGCGTGCCCGACCAGAAACGCAAGTGGGATGGTTCAAGCAACAAGGGATCGTCATCCAGCAGCCAATCTCAACCTCAACAACAGCAGCAAAGTCAGCAACAACAACGGAAGTTCGATAACAACCGAAGCTTCAACCAGCGACTCCTCAAATCAAGGACCCGGTGGGTATGGTGGAAGACTGCCGAAGTGCAACCGGTGTAACTACCACCATGTGGGTCGATGTGATAACTTCAAGTGCCAACGTTGTGGGAAGATTGGTCACGCAGCCAAAGACTGTCGGGGTGAACTGATGAAGAAGCCTCAACAATCACAAGAACTCCGAAAGGTTGTTTTGAGTGCGGAAAAGAAGGCCATTACAAACGCAACTGTCCCCACTTAAGAGGAATGGTAATGGCAACAACAACAATGGAAAAAACAGCAATAATAACAATGGCAACAACAATAACAACAACAATGGTAATGGCAACAACAATGGAGGCAAAACAACAATGGAGCCAAAGGAGAGCCTTCGTCATTGGCTCAGGTGAGGCTCTAAACGACCCTACAACAGTAACTGGTAAATTTTCGGTTAATGGTTGTTTTGCTACCGTATTATTCGATACCGGAGCCGATAGAAGTTTCGTGTCCACTAGGTTTGTAGTCTTTTAAGTGATATGCCCTCAGCCTTAGAATCTAAATACACCGTGGAGTTAGCTAACGGCACACAGATTCACGTAACGCATATTCTTAGAGACTGCAAGATAGAGCTTGCTGGTCATACATTCACCATAGATCTCATGCCTGTTACGTTAGGAAGCTTTGATGTGGTAGTAGGCATGGATTGGCTTTCCGATAAACAAGCGGAAGTCATATGCCACGAGAAGATCATACGGATTCCCATTGGTGAAGAAGTCCTTACGGTCAGAGGTGATAGGAGTGGTGCGGTGATAGGCATCATCTCGTTTATAAAGGCACAAAGTTGTTACGAAAGGGTCGACTAGCCATATTGGCACTCGTCACAGATAAACAGACTGAGGAAAAGAAGATAGAGGATATTCCCGTAGTTCGTGAGTTTCTCGAGGTGTTTCCGGAAGACCTGCCTGGATTACCGCCTCATCGTCAAGTTGAATTCCAGATTGAGTTGACTCCAGGAGCCGCTCCAATTGCGAGAGCACCGTACCGGTTAGCTCCGAACGAACTGCAGGAATTATCTGCCCAACTACAAGAGTTGTTGGATAAAGGGTTCATCCGACCGAGTTCGTCGCCCTGGGGAGCGCCAGTTCTATTTGTGAAGAAGAAGGATGGTACATTTCGAATGTGCATTGACTATAGGGAACTGAACAAGGTTACTATCAAGAATAGATATCCCTTACCTCGTATCGATGATTTGTTTGATCAACTGCAAGGATCAAGCTATTACTCTAAGATTGATCTGAGGTCTGGGTATCATCAGCTGAGAGTTCGAGAAGAGGACATCTCGAAAACTGCTTTCCGTACACGATATGGTCACTATGAATTTTTGGTCATGCCATTTGGGTTGACGAATGCACCAGCAGTATTCATGGACCTCATGAATCGCGTGTGCAAACCCTATCTTGATCAGTTTGTTATCGTCTTTATTGATGACATACTGATATACTCAAGGACCGAGGAAGAACATGGAGAGCACTTACGTTTAATCTTGGAATTACTTAGAGAGGAACAACTGTATGCAAAGTTTTCTAAGTGTGATTTCTGGATACGTGAGGTACAATTCTTGGGTCATATTGTCAACGAGAAGGGAATACATGTTGATCCTGCTAAGATTGAAGCGATAAAGAATTGGTCTGTTCCTAAGACACCAAGTGAGATACGACAATTCCTTGGATTAGCGGGATATTATCGACGATTCATTGAAGGATTCTCTAAGATTGCACAACCTCTCACAGCCTTGACTCACAAGGAACAGCATACAAATGGGGTGAGAGTCAGGAATCTGCTTTTCAGTTGCTGAAACATAAATTGTGTAGCGCACCAATATTAGCGTTACCGGATGGTAGTGATGATTTCGTAGTCTATTATGACGCTTCTATTCAAGGACTTGGATGTCCTGATGCAGCGGGATAAAGTGATAGCTTACGCCTCTAGACAATTGAAGATTCATGAGAAGAACTATACCACCCATGACTTGGAACTGGGTGCGGTAGTTTTTGCCTTAAAGATCTGGAGACATTACTTGTACGGTACCAAATGCACCATCTACACCGATCACAAGAGTCTTCAGCACATCTTTGAGCAAAAGGAGTTGAACATGAGGCAAAGACGCTGGGTGGAATTGTTAAACGACTATGATTGTGCTATTAAGTACCACCCGGGGAAAGCAAATGTAGTTGCTGATGCGCTGAGTAGAAAAGAGACTGCTAAACCTCGACGTGTGCGAGCTCTGCAACTAACGATTAGTACGCAATTACCTGAACAAATCCGTGATGCTCAAACTGAAGCTCTGAAGGTAGAAAATATGGGTTAGAAGGTTACGAGGAATGGAAAACAATTGGAAGTAAAGCGGATGGATTCGTTACTTCATGGATAGACTATGGGTACCTCTACACGGAAATCTGAGAGATTTGGTCATGAGTGAGGCTCACAAGTCCAAGTATTCTATACATCCTGGATCTGACAAGATGTACCACGATTTGAAGGCGCACTATTGGTGGCCTAACATGAAAGCAGATGTAGCTACTTATGTGAGTAAGTGTCTGACCTGCTCGAAGGTGAAAGTGGAGTATCAGAAACCATCTGGTCTATACAACAACCCGAGATCCCTATGTGGAAGTGGGATCAAATATCAATGGATTTTATTACTAAGTTACCTCGTACTTCTACGGGTTGTGATACAATATGGGTTATCGTGGATCGATTGACAAAATCTGCTCATTTCCTAGCGATAAAGGAAACAGATAAGATGGAGAAGTTAACCCGACTTTATCTGAAGGAGATCGTTTCGAGGCATGGAGTACCAATATCAATCATTTCTGATCGCGATTCTCGTTTCACATCACACTTCTGGCAGTCGTTGCAGAAAGCTTTAGGTACGCGATTGGATATGAGTACTGCTTATCATCCACAGACTGATGGTCAAAGCGAGCGTACTATACAGACTTTGGAGGACATGTTACGTGCTTGTGTGATTGACTTCGGGAATAACTGGGAAGTTCACCTACCATTGGTGGAATTTTCTTACAACAACAGTTATCACACTAGCATAAAGGCAGCACCTTTTGAAGCTTTGTATGGGAGAAAGTGTAGATCACCAGTTTGCTGGGCTGAAATTGGTGATAGTCAATTAACGGGTCCTGAGTTAGTACACGAGACAACTGAGAAGATTGTTCAGATAAGAAACCGCATGGCCGCAGCGCGAGACAGACAGAAAAGCTATGCTGACAAACGACGAAAACCTTTGGAATTTCAGACAGGTGACAAGGTTTTATTAAAAGTCTCACCGTGGAAAGGCGTAGTTCGGTTTGGTAAGCGAGGAAAGCTAAATCCGAGATACGTTGGACCATTTGAGATAGTGGAAAGAATTGGTCCAGTGGCTTATCGACTAGCCTTACCTGATTCATTGAGTGGAATCCATGATGTATTCCATGTTTCAAATCTAAAGAAATGTTTAACGGATGAAACGATGGTCGTACCACTGGAAGAAGTTCAAGTAGACGAACAGTTACGTTTCATTGAGGAACCTGTCGAAGTGATGGATCGTGAGGTGAAAACGCTTAAGCAAAGCAAGATACCCATCGTCAAAGTTCGTTGGAACTCGAGACGTGGACCAGAATTCACGTGGGAACGTGAAGACCAAATGAAGCTTAAGTACCCTCAGCTATTCGAAAGGACGATGCCAGCCGGCGAAGGTATTGATTAAATTTCGGGACGAAATTTCTTTCAACATGGGGATGATGTGACAACTCATCCAAAACTCACACGATTTCGATTTCCTTGTGCCAATGCAGTAGACCAGTGATGGAACACTCACCATGTAACGCAATTTTCGGGACGAAAATTCTTTCAACATGGGGATAATGTGACATCCGGTAATTTTCCGTTACCAAACTCCGTTTGTTCCGTTAAGTCTTGCATACACGTGTCGTGCACACACACTAGTTGTCGTTGAACGTTGGTTACTTAACAATAATCAGTAATGTTAAATTGATGATAATTAAGTTAACAATGTGATTATTAAGTTATGCTTATGTGATTTAAATGTTAACTGTAATTTTATCGCGTAACGTGGAAACGTGCATATTTATTTCGTGTGTTTTGTGATAAATGGGAATTATGCATGATTGTTATTTGTGATTAATAATAATTGTGTTTAGTAGTTAAAAACTATTAAAAACTATTCAAAAGCTTAATTTTTATAAAATACAAATTATAAGGGTTAAAAGGGTAATTATGGATTATTTAATAAAATAAAAATCAAACTCTAACCCTAATCACCCTAATCGGCCGCGACTTGCACTCCCTCTCCCTCTCCTCTTCGAATTCGACCAAGAACAAGTGCAAGTAACCTCGGATTGGATCGATTTCAAGGGTTAGAAGACATTTGAAGCATCAAGCTTGTTCCTCTTTACGATTTTAAGGTTAATTTCGTGTTTCTTTCATGTATTTTGTTCTAGCCGAAAGTTATTTGCGATTTGGATGAATTGGAGGCCGAATGTTGCTTGTTTGTTGATGTTAATGTGTTTGTTAGATAGATTACATGTAAATTAACGTCAAGTATGCAAGAAAGTTTGGATTTTGGTTGTTTGTTCATATGATCATCTTGGCCGTGAGTTTGAGGCGATTTTGGATCAAATTGGATGTTGAATGTTGGTTGTTTGATGTTGTAATGATGTTAGTTGGATTGTATATATGCTAGTTAACGTCGATTATGCAAGAAAGCTACGATTTTGATACATTGTTCATAGGTTACTAATAATAGTAACTTTATTTTGCATGAATTGATGATTGGTTGATGTATGAATGTTATGGATGTGTTTGTGATGATGATTAGATGCTAGATGGTTGATATGAATGTTAGGAATTCAAGAATGATGTTGTAGTTCATACATTGCTAAAAATAGTAACTTTTGGTGTTGAATGTTGATGAATCATGATGATTAGGTGTTGTTGATCATGTTTAGATGTTGTCATGGACTTGAATTGGTATATAATTGATGAATTCATGAATGTAGTGTGAGTTTGATGAATTTGGGATGAACTTTCCCAAAAGGGAAACTTTAATTGTGCAAATCCTTGAATTGGATGATTTGAGCATGTTTGGGATATTAGGATCATGCTAGTGTGTTCATGGATGGTTTCTAAGGTGATTAAATGTGTTGTTTAGGTTATATGAATGTTGATTTGGTTTGTTACCTGTTTTGGCCTGTTGTGATTCGCATGACTTGTATGATATCTAGTTGTATGATGATCTAGGTAGTACATGTGGTTAATGAAGTGCTATATGTAATCAAGTTGTATGTTGATCATGTATGATATGCTGTTGTGTTAGTATTAACGATTATCACCTATAATGTCACCAACGGGTCAAACGGGTCAACTGGGTCAAATGTGTCTTGTCTTTCTAAAACCTTGAGTTCTTTGGTTTGTAGAGCACTTAGGGTTTCATGTTGATTCTGTGTACACGTGCTTATGTACTCTTGTATTCTAGGTGACCTTTGAAGGTTGTCTTTCACCTTCAGTTCTCTTAGTTATTCTTGCGCATCAGGTGAGTTCTTGCCCCACTCATTTTACATAATCTCTTTTGGGGGAGATAGCATACTGTTGATCACAAACGCTTTTATATATGAGTGTGTATATATTGATATAGTGCTGTTTACCATGGAAAGTCCTCACACTTTCGGATTGTTAATATTGACTAGCGGGAAATTTTGGGTAGTACTACTGGGTCTGACGAGCCCCACCTGTGCGACTCGAGGTCATACGGGTGCAATTTTGTCCTAACATATATTCGTCACGACCTGGTAAGTCGTGACGGGAGGCAACAAACGTAACACAGTCAGCTTCGATCGCGAAATCACTATGATTAATATTTTTATGTTAATAGACTAGCTATCTATTGCAATACACTACTTATGCTCTGGAAACTGTTGATTGGTTTATATTTAACGCAAACTCTTGAACTCACCAACCATGTGTTGACTTGTTTAGTATGCTATTCTCAGGTTAAGGTTGCCAGTTGCCTAGGAGCACGCACACCAGCATTGTTGAGTTGTCTACATTTGCTTGTTTACAAATTTGGGATTATTTTCATATTAAACATTTGTGTTTGGGGCGCGTATGTTTTGCGCATTCTCTTTACATACTACTTGTTTTGGGTTTTCTGGTTTAAAAACGCTTCCGCAGTATTTTAAACGTTAACTCTGGTTTTGTTTATTAATCATATAGAGTCGTTCTTGGTAACTAATGACTGAGATCCTGGTATGTCACGCGCCTCGCGGTAAAACCCCGCACGCGGATTTTGAGGGTGTGACAATTAGCATTTGTGAAGTTGGTTACTGAAATAAAAAGTGCAGGTGTTGAATTGACAAACTTATAAGTGAAAAATAAGTAGCTAAATTCTATTCCATACAGTTGGAAAAACAACTCTACATCTATTAAGAGAACCAAGGATCTCTTTAATCTTTCACTAATTAATTTGATATACACTATCAAGTAACATGATATGGATGACAAATAAAATGTAGCAAACTATTTAAGTTCTTTGGGTCCTGAAGCAACTATTTTCTTTGTAAATATGCCAAGGAATCCCAAATAATTTGAGTTATACTCAAATATGCCAATAGTAGTAGCCCATTGTTCTACTTATGTCAAAGGTTTAACAACAATTTGTTCATATATTAATCTTTACTTCAAGCTTAATTTTCTTAAGCTACTTGAGTTTCACATGTGAATCAAGCTTACATTGCTAAGGCAAAATTCTACTCTACCAAATCAGACTGTTCAGATTGTTAAGGTACATCTGGCCTTGTTTACAACTTTCTTGTCAAGTTATGAAGCTGTCGTGGGTGGAAGACTATCTTTTCTAAAACTGTGTCAAATTAACTAGTAGAAAATCTTTTGGGATAAATAGTAATAGAAAAATTGGATTTGATAATACTCACATAGATGCTATAGCTGTGACAAATCAAGGCATTTGGCTTGGGAATGTAGTGAACCTAAAATTACATAACCAGAGGGAAACAAGAAAATGGTGACTGCTGAGATTGAAACTACTGCAAATAAAGCTAGTTTATCTATTTCTAAAAAGGCCATGCTATCTCAAACAGCTGCTGTTTATGATTGGCTTGACCCATTGCAAATTCTAGAGATAAAAGTTGGTACAACATTGTTTGCAGAAGTTCAAAAGGAGAAAGATCATGATGGAAAATTCATTTAAAGTTAAGTTATTTATTCATAAAAAGAGATTAAAAAATTACAAAATTGTTTTGATTCTACTTTAAAAATATCAAAAGGAAAACTTTCTAGTTAATCAATCATCATTACTTGAAAATGATCAATTTTGATAAATTTGAAAAGTGTGAAAACTTTAAAAGGTTTTGACATTTGAAAATATTTCGAAAAAACCTTATTTTTCTCATGAAATATATGCAAAACTTGGTCAAAATTTCAAACGTTGAAAAATTTCATAATATACAAAGGCATCCAGTTGAGTGTTGGTCGTGCAAAACTCAGATGCGAAAATATAATGGTGTATGTGTATGTGTGTCATGTGAAAATAGTCTTTACACGAACTTTTCACATACATAGACTAAAAACACTCTGGTCATCTGTTTTTCCGCTTATTGCTGCTATTATTCAGGTTATTAACTTGGACACTGGACTTGAACAGTGATCAAATCAACTAAGTTTGGAACAATTTAGCATGGTATAGAATATGCAAAAACTTTGTTATGAAGATGAATGGTCACGAAACCATTCTAAGATTTGGTTGAATTTTGCTAAAGCAATAAGATATTTTGAATAAAAAGCGAAATTTTGAATTTAGGTTAACATAAGCGATAACTTGCGGAGTCATGAATAATCAGGCAAAACTTTTTGTTTTTGCGAAAGCTTCTGTTTTTGCAAGAGCTTGTAGTTTTCACAAATACTTTTTACTTAAGTAAAAACTTTTTAGTCTTTAACACTTAAGAAAATTTTTATGCTTTTGTAGTTTTTAATTAATTTTTTATTTTTTTTATTCTTTTATTTTTACTTATGGCTAGGCAACTGATGATCGTTCATATACGGGTGATGTCCAGGAAGATAAGCGAATCTTCCAATCACTTATAGAGGGACTCCGGAACTTATGTATATTTATTATTATTTCTACACAAGTAACAGCTTATGAGAGCTTGTCATAATGTTTGGAATACTACCACTAATGGTAGAATGATCAGGATACGCTTTCTATTCGAGCCACTATTTGGGGGAAAGACACTGTCATTACCGCCGAGGTTGTTAACCAAGTCTTGCTGCTTCCTTAATGAAATTTGAATTTTGTTTTGTTTTTGATTGCTTAATCAAGATGGGCTATGAGCATCGTTATCCTTCGTTAGAGAATTAGTACTTGCCTCTGTATCAGAAATTTTTACTCCATGTGTTGTGCATTGCTTGAGCAGTTAAAAAGCTTATGTTATAGTATGAGTATAGCTTTTTCTTCTATGATGATTACCCTTATAAAAGATCATCCATTTAGCATATCCATAGTCATTTTATTGAAGATGCAGAAGCATGTGTGATAGCTAATAGAGCGAAGAAGTTCAATTGTATCCTAGATTCATTTAGATGATACTTATGCATTACATCCTAAGTTTGCAATTATGGAGACTCCTTTCCTCGTTATGGTTCCCAAACCTGATATGTTCACTTATATGCTATCTGCAATGGGGAGTGCTTATAATAGGAACAACTTTGCCAAACTTGAGAGATTTTTGGAGATACAAGAACTTCCATAATAGCATCAAAGACCATTAGCACCAGAACATCAACAAACAAGCAAATAGTATCCACTGGTCACTAAACCTACTGATCAATCATCTCAAGCACTAAAGACATCTATTGACATTTCGGGTAGTTTAGATTAAGGAAAAGGAAAGACAACTAAGACTGAGTTTGTAGAAGGTATACTTGAGTCAAATTCAGACTCTGACTCGAGTACTAATGAGGAAAGGATTAGGATTACGGAGTATGTGTTATGTAAGGCCCTGATTCTAGGAGCCTCATAGTTGGTCTTTCATAGCAAAACAAGTTAAAACATTGATTTAAATAACATTTGCAGTGAAAATTACTTTAATTCAATTCATCATGACATAAATCAAAGGAAACATTAATTTTGTCTTAAATACATAAAACAAGTCATAAAAGAGTGTTTAATAATCTTCTTAATCTGGGATGCCAGTCTTCAGTTGCCAAAAAAGCTTTGGATCCATGCCCCTATCTATCTAAGCCAACCTGTCAACTGATATGCATACAAAAGTCAGCTTCACTGAGTGAATTCTAGGTTTTATTTTCAGATAATCATTAGCGAGATATGTTAACTTTATTATTATAAAGAAATAGTCATCACATGAACAAACATATTTACTATACACAGACTGTCACTTTATCAATAATTTATCATTAAGGCTTTCACTTATTCATTTTCTATTACTCTTCGTTATCCGTCAATTCCTAGTTACTATGTCTCGAGATCTACCCAAGGGCTAGACCCCAGCTTGTGATGAACACAAAACTTTACTTTATCCATGCTTGTGATAAACACAAGACTTTACTTTATCTATGCTTGTAATGAACACAAGACTTTACTTAATCCATGAGAGCACAATAATGCAACTCTGCTTTATCATTTGCTTGCAAGACTTTACTTTAGCAATGGTACATTGTTACGAGCTCAATAACATTTCTTTAAGTTTCACTTACATCTTTAATTATACATATACTTATACATGCTAAGAATCAACTGATAGTTCATATATTCACATTCTTCAGCAAAAGAATACAAACAGTATAACCGACCCCCCCGCGAAACAGCGGGGGTTCGGGGGCGGCAGCCCTTGATAGCAGGGTTCTAGGGGCAGCACCCCTAGTGGGGTCCAAGGGCAATGCCCCTGGCTGGGGCTAGGCTGCCAGGTCAGCGTGAGAAATTTATTTTGAAGACTTTATATATCATAATTTGTTAATGAAAATTTTATTTTCTTTTAAAAAAAAACATCTTGAAATCTTTGCCATAAAAATAGTATATTTAGTATGCATATCGCCCCAAAACATTGAAAACGTGTAAATAAGGGGGATCTAGAACTTACCTGGTTAGTAAGTAACTGAACGTCTAAGTTACTTAAGCTATGATCACGTTACACGGTCTGCATATAAGTTAGCACACAAAAATATCATTGTCTACACCGTTTCGCACATAGTTTCGCTAACCAGTTTCGCATGGCAGTTTCGCGGCTAGTTTCGCATGGCAGTTTCGCGGGCAGTTTCGTTGCCAAAATCGCCGAACTTTCTAAGCTTTTTGCATGATCTCATACATAAAAATATGACCTTTATGTGATTCTTTGCAACTTTTCAAAACCCAAAACCCTAGAATCGGATCTGATCTAAAGAGGTGTTCGGATGAAGATTCTTACATGGATTTCTTTCTCTTTCCTTGTTGTTTTAAAGCACAAACCACCAGATCTTCAATCCTCCAACCAACAAAGCTTCCATCCTTTGATTCCTTTATTTTCTCTCTCTACTCTCTCTATTTAGAAATGCTAGGTTTGGGTTGCAAATAAGGAGAAAGATGGCTGATTAGGGTTTTTAATGGGTGCTTATGGGTCCTTAAACCCATAAGGTTAATTTGGCCCATAATCTATTTTCCTCTTATTTATATTAAATAATCCTTAATTAAGTCATTATTATTAAATTGCTCACTTCGACTTTCAGGTCGTTACATGTTACAACAAAGAGTGCCAGTGGTTCCTCTACCATTGGCTACTCCTGAGAGAAATGTTGGTGATTTAGACAAAGATTTTCTTTCTAAAAATTCACTAAATACCAAGTGAAGGAAGAGTTTAGCAAAGAAGAAAGCTAGGAGGGATGTGTTAAGTAGAAAACCTAAGGGTCAGGTAACCAACCAGACTAAGTTTGTTCCTAATGTGCCTATTTGATGCACCTATTACATCACAGTTTGCACATAGAGTAGAAGCTGCTACAACTTTAGTTCCTATAGCGTCCATAGCCGTAATATTTACATTAGAACCATTTCTACACCACCATATGATCCAGTTTACACAGAGAGCTTACCAAGATATATATCTAAGCACTCCACCTGAAGCTTATTAGCGACATCATACAACTACAGACAGACCAGTGACCATACAAATGTTGCAAGGAAGGTTTCTATAGTTAGAGAATGACATGATAACTAAGTAAAGCATAATGAGGACTTGTTGATTAATATTAAGTGAAGGACATGAGGATAAATGAATTGGAGAGTTAAGCCAAATTCTTATTTGATGTTATTGGAAAGATATTATTTTCTCTATATGGTACGGGTTGTTACATTTGAAAAGATACAATCTGACTAACATAAAGCATATGAGGACTTGTTGTTAAGAAGAAGTAGAAAGTTAATGAACCAGTGAAGGAGACTGAAAGTGTCTATCTAGTTGATAGAACTTCACAGGTTGTTAGGTGATAGAAGTTGATTACTGAAAGTTGAGACTAAAACTGTAAAAGTAGTGATGTCAATTGAAGATAATGTTGAGACTAGAAAAAGAAGTTTATTATATGATTAATACAGTTGATTATATTATGTTGATGAGGATCAGGAAGATGATGATAATGATGATGAAAATATAATAATGCTGATCATGAGATCATGATCATGATGGTGATGTGAAAGATGATGAGCCTAAAATGAAGGATGATGATGATGATGATAGTGATGTTGATAACTAAAGGGGGACATGGAGTAGTTTTAGACATTCTAGCACATCAGAAACTAAATAAGCTTTAGAAAGAAGGTAGATGAGTCTAAGGAAGACGAACATCTTGAATGAGAATTAAAGGCTTAATTAGAAGGAGTATTACACATTTCAGTATAATAAGTGTATACTTGATGTATGCAATCAAGAGTTTGAAGATTTGATTGTTTAGATAATACAATTAAGCTAGAGTACACAGATACATTCAGAAACAACTTGAAGGAATTATTTAAAGACATTGTAGAAGATGTTAGTGAATCTTCATTTATATTAAATGTACCTAAAGATGATTTAGATTCATCTGTTAAAGGAAATACAAGTCACACTCCTGATTTTATTACTAAAGGAATGACTAATGATCAAGTTGGAGTTAAATCAGAAGTTGTTAATATTAATAACTTGACGGGAAAGCTAGCTTTATACAAAGTAATATTTCAAGCTCCACCACCATCAAAGCAGAAACACTTTATGTGTTACTTAAAGAATGAAAACAAGTACAACAATCCAACGGCTATTATCAGTTGGATGTTTGATGGTGAGAAAGAATTATATGTTGTGAAAAGGAAACTAGGGTGATTATTTATTATAAAAATGAATATGATTTCAACACATTGATAGCACCGATCTATATGCCATGAAAAAAGGGCCATTCAAGTCACAATCCAATGATCTATATGCAATAGGAATGTAATTTGGAGAGAATGCAAGTACAATTTAAAGAATTGAAGTCGGCTACATTAGAAGTAATCCAAGATGAATCAAGAATACATACAAAGAATAATACATTGGATTACAAGAGTTTTTAAAGTATGAGGATTGCATGAAATATTTCAATTCATGCACCCGTGCGGACTAAGAGTTTGGCTAGTTGCAAATATGGATTTGTGAAAACGATGCAGGTGATGTAGTAATCATGTCTATTTATAATAATACAGGATTATTGATCTAATTGATTTGCTAAAGTTTGGAAAAGAGGATATGCTTAAACTGGAATCTTATCCAACTGAAGCTGATGTGTATGTTCATTTTATTGCTGCTCATTTCGGTTGGATGCTTAACAAAGCTTTGGGGAAGAGAATGTATGCATACGAAGGTGACTATAAGGGAATGTGGATCTATGATTGTATTGATTCATCGAGCCTAGGGGGATTTTGTAGTGTTTACAAATAGAGGCTCAGGAAATCAAAATAAAGTTCATACAAAAACTCATCAAAGTATACGGAAACTCTTTATGTGAAAAGATGAAGTTGTGGGAGAACTTTGAAAATGTGCAAGAATTTTGAAATATAAGATACTTTTTATAATTAATATAAATAGTTTAATTTTGATATAATAGTTATTAGTTTTCACTCGGTCTATGGGTAATTACTAAGACAAACACTTTTGGTGTGTGATACAATAAAAATCTTATTTAGATTGTGTGTTCGGCTAATAATGTCTAAAAAATAAATAGTATTTATTCCGCGTTTGTTATAGGTTTATCGATCAAATATTGAGTGATTGTGAGTACATCTAGTCCTTTACACCTAGTATTGCGTTGGAGTAGGAATATGGCGGCACACAGTTGTTGTAAATTTTCTCTAACATTTATAAGCTTATTTATAAAAAAAATTTTATCATTTCTTTTATTCACTTTTCAATCTTTTATCTATTAGTAAAATTTAAAACAAACATAGTAAAACTCAAACACTATTGTTGAAAGTATGATTTTACTCAATATATTTGTTTTCTATATAATTATAAATTTAAAAATTCGACGAATACATAATATGAAGAAAAATAAAATAAGAAAAGTAGATTGAAATAAGGTCATTTTTTAAATATTTTTTGTTGTCATGACAATACAACTGGTACATGTAAGCGGCTGCCTATAGTTTTGTAAAATGCAAAGGCTCTAGTAGTCTAGGAGCATCACTTATGGAAAGGTCCAAGGTTCAATAGTAGCAAGTGTTATGTATATGGGTGTAGATTAGGAATAGAAATATGATAACATTTTCTGTTGAAAAAATATTCAAAAAGCTACATACTCATCGAATCAACTCAAGTATCACCTTTCGATTGATGACTTGACACGTGTCTTGATCCTGAACACATCAGTAGAAGCCTACAGTTTGCCATGCACCAATAAGAATGTGCCACACATGATCATCACTAATTATTTCTTTTGAAATTTAATTATAGGATAATAATAATTATAGAATAATTAATTAATATCTCATTTATATTACTGTTGTTATTGTTATGATTATGATTATTAGATTGTTATGGTTATGATTATTCTTGTTATGGTTATTGTTATTATGATTATTGTTATTTCTATTATTATTATTCCTCTATGTCTGGGACATAGAGGATTTTTATATTTTTTTTTTGGTATATTATATATTTATATATAGAAATTGAGATTTTTTTTTTGTATATTATATATATTATAGCAAAATTGAGACATGAAAGGACATCTAGCTTGCTGGTTTTGCGAGCTCTTTCACTATACATAAGACCCGGGTTCGAGTCTAACATTCACTATACTTTGCATGCTTTCTTAATTAACCCATATTTTGGTTTCTCATATAAATAATAGTAGTTCAAATTATACTATCTTAAAAAACGTTATTATATAATACTAAGTGTTTATTTTTATGTGTAAATTTGTTTGGAATGAGTTGGGTCAAATATTATAATTTTATTTCGTTGGTATAAATTCGAATTACTCTATGTTTTGATGTGAGATTTTTTTTTGTATATTATATATTATATATAGCAAATTGAAACATAGAATGACATCTAGCTTCTGGCTTCGAGCTCTTTCACTATAACATAAGACCCGAGTTCGAGTCTACATTCACTATACTTTGCATGCTTTCTTAATTAACCCATTTTGTTTCTCATATAAATAATAGTAGTTCAAATTAATCTATCTTAAAAAACTTATTATATAATACTACGTGTTTATTTTTATGTGTAAATTTTGTTTGGAACGAGTTGGTCAAATATTTAATTTTATTTCGTTGGTATAATTCGAATTACTCTATGTTTTAATGTAAATTTTGCTAGGAAATGTGTTAGAGCAATGTAATCTATGTTTTATCATGCCGCCTATGGCTTCCCCGCACTTGCTTATTTTGATGTACGTTTTGAGTTGTTCTACGTTCATTCGATGATACTAATTCATGTTACTCCATGTTTTACGTAAATTTAGTTCGGAAGCAAGTTGAGTCGATTATATTTTACACTTGATCATGACCGTACGCTCGCCGCCGCAGCAATGCTCGGCGAGTTAAATAACTAGTTATGATTATTCTTATTGTTATTATGGTTTGGTTATTATGGTTATGGTTTTATTATTATGGTTACTATTATTATTATAATTATTATTACTATTATTATTATTATTATTAGTATTATATTATTAGTATTACTATTATTATAGTATTAGTATTATTATTAGTATTACTATTTTATTATTAATATCTATTATTATTTTATTATTATTATTTATATTATTATTATTATTACTAATATTTATTATTTTATTATTATTATTATTATATTATTATTATTTTATATGATAATAATATGTTACTTGTTACGTGAATGATTTTTTTCATAACAATGGTGATCAAGTTCGATTCACTTATCAGGATTAATTAACTGCTATTGAAAGATATCATCTATGAAGGAGATGCTTTTACATAGTGTGTATATGATTAACTTTTGAAAATAGATCTTTTATTTAGTTGGAATTATGTGTATGGTGGAAAGTAAAATATAATTGAAATGCGGTTATTAGGTGGAGATTTCTAATTTTTTGCACCAACTGATTATTCAAACCTTTGAAAGATGGTATTTAAATCCTACCATAAGATAGATTGGAAGTTTGTGTAGTTTAAATGTAGATGCATGATCATTTTTTCTAAATAATCATTTAACATGCTATTATGATACAAACACCACCATTCGCGCAACAGTATGAGCAAAGGGTGACAATGCCAAGTCGTGTTTATTGGAGGACATGATGAAACAAGTTGCCGAGTAACAACATATTTCTCTGGGTGTGCTGTGTGTATGATTTTGGGGACCACTAAATCTTTTAGGGACCATTGTTAGCCAAAAAGAAATGAGAAGCATACACAACAAGGTTTCATTGTTAACTTATAATATATGTATCTACTTATGTTTTTACGTTAATAATTGTTTGAGTTTTTGTGAATGTCGACATATATCAATGATATCAATTGACACTGGCCATCGCCGCAAGATAGACATAATTGGGGCCATGGTATAAAGAAGAATTAGCAAAATATAAAATGGTGCTCATTATGCTAATGGGGCGAATATAAAGGCCGTTTTGTATGCATAATGTTTTGCAAGTAATTGAAAATGAAATTGTAATTGAATCTTCTTAAATTTGATAACGTATTTTGGTTGGTCAATTTGAGCGAAATTGGAATGTTGGTTTTGAACATTTTATTGGATTGTTTAACATTCCATGAGTAAGTGGAATGCCTGTTGATTTCAATGAATATAGGAAAATTTTCTAATTCTGTTTCCATCAGTTTACCAATCAAATAGGATTTTGAATGAAAAATTTTTTAATTTTAGTTTTAATTCTTAAGAATTCTATGAATAAATGAGGCCTAAGTTCATATCTTGTTGGACAATCTATATAGTATTACAATTCACATGTAAAATGGTTTCGATTAATCATCAAATTCATTCCATATTCATAATTTTAACACTACACACCTTATATTTATGTAGAGATAGACAATAAGGAATAATGCAATAAAATGTACAATATAATGGTGTGAATAGGGGATCACACATCTAAAAAACAAAAAATAAATTTCCGGACAGAAATGCCCCTACATATGATCAAATAATCTGTGTGATATACTATACAAATGATAGGATTCTAAAGCTCCTGTTGGATAGACATAAACAATGAATTCTACGAATGTGTGAGCTAAAGCGTGATACTCAGCCTCTATACTAAATCGAGCAACTACGTGTTGTTTCTTAGAACTCCATTGATAGGTTTGGTTCCAAGAAAGATGTGTTAACCTGTGGTGAAACGACGATAATCAGACAACCAACCCTGTCGATGTTAAAGCAGGCATGTAAGTGAGATTTAGGAGATAGCCGATCCATGAGAAATGATACCCTTAGGCCTTAGGCACTAGATGAGAAAGTGAAATACATTTTTTGAGATGGGGTAAGAACCTCCTCAAATAGCATCACTTCAAAAAATCAAATGTTTTTTGAGACAATTCATAAAACCATTTCAAAATAGAATAGAAACCACTTCAAATGTAAAGTAATTTAATATAAGGATATTTTCCTTGGGCGATTTTCCAAGTGTCTTTTAAGGTGGTTCTTTCTATCAAAAATATAAAAAATATAATTATTCTCTTATGTGGCATTCTTTAATACCTTTCGGAGCGGTTCTCTGTATTTGTTAAAATCTATTATATTTGTTACTTATAATTAACCATTATCCAGAATACTCAATTGCCATAAATTCCAAACATTTAAGCTATAAAATCTAAAATTACCAATTCATCTATATTAATAACCCATCAACTCGTTGCACATATATTGACGCATGAATATTACTATACATTTAGCTAAAACTGTACAACATATCAATGTTCAACAATAATACCTCAATACGAGTTCAAAGTTGTCAATTTCCTTTTGTGACATGTAGCTTTTCTCATTCCAAATCTGAAAAGAAATAAATTAAAACACGATATTGTACATATTATATATAGAGAGGAGTGATACTAAGAATACCACAATGTTATGAAAAACTAGAGAAAAAAATAAAATCGGTCACATAATTTAATTTTTTCACTACCCTCTATGCATATGTGTGAGTATATATAAATAAAGTTATCGATCAAGTGAAAACTGTAGCATGGTTTTACATATACGTCACACATAGGTTACGTATACGTAACCATTTTTAATTCGACATAGTGTTACGTATACGTAAACTCTTCATTCTCGTATGTATGCTCAACATATATGTACCAAATACTTAAATGACATTTTAACAATTAAAATAACAAAAAAGTTCTGAATTATGTTATTGGTTTTCCGTAGTATTGTTTGGTTTTCACATAACTATTGGTTTTCTCAATAACCCTCCTATATATACATTATACATATATATAATACTTTATAAGCCTTAGAAAATTAAAATGATTAAAGGCACGCATGGTTACAATTATGTACCAGATCAGAGGTAATATGTATCTGTTATAGAATTTATATAACCTTTATTTACGCTTAATCCTTATTGTAAAATGGTAGATAAACCGTTAAATGAAACAATTCTTATAGAAACTAATTTTTAGTAAAGCTAATATTACTATTAGAAGAAAAATTAAATGGAAAGAAGTTAATTTCCCAGAAAATTAGGTACTAGATAAATTAGCCCATCTCAACAATATGTGGATATAATCCAATAAATATTTTACAACTAATGAAGGGTCAGTCCAAATATAATTTGAAAAATATAAAATAAAAATGAACCCTCTTTGGCTAAAGCTGTGTCATCACACTATTATATTTCTTCTGTAGATTACACAGTTAGAAGTCCTTCTAGGGCATCAACATCTAGATCAGGAGAATTACCTGAAAGAAAAATAGATGAATTAAGAATACTCGGATAATATAGTTCGGAATTAAAGTAGATACGAACTAACCAAATCAGAAATAAATTTTGTATAAATATGAATCAAAAAGAAAATTAGATTTTACTCCGGGATCACTGGTAAGAGAAAAATTTCTAATGAATTTCTCCAACCCAAATGGGAATTATTTAGAACATGGTTTTTCAAAAATTTTGAAAAAACAGACAAAGAATTTTTCAGAGAAGAATTTATAATGAATGAATGAGAAACAAAGATTATACCTTTTGTTCCATGGTTTATTGAAAGATATACTAATAGTGTTATTTCTGTTAAGAAAGAAATTTTAATATATAATGGAAACAGTATCAAATGTTTTTCTTCCTACTAATGGTTTTAAAATTGAAAACAAGAGAGGAAAGATACTATCAAGCTTTTCAAAAACTTCTGGAAGGTGAAACCTTGCAGACAACAATTTCTCATATAAATGGTTTAATAAACAACAAAATTATTCAAATCTTTATTTGATAATAATTGGAGAACAACTCCAAGACATTTCAAAGAAAATGGATAAAATTTTATGCCATTTCAAAGAAAAACAAATATCATAATAAATGACCAATAAAAGATAGAGAGTCTATTGCTACTCCTAGTATTCAATTACCTCCTAAGGTAACAGATTTCAAAACAAATCTGAAGAAATCTAATGCAACATTAAATGATTCAATTAATATTTTGAAAAATCTAAAATAAATACATTATCGGATTTTGAAGATAGTCTAAAAGAAGAAGATTAAAGCAAAAGATTAATGATGAAATCATGAAGTTATCTAAGTTTGCTAATAAGCCGACTCAAAGGATGTACTACTATCCTAGGCCTACTCCACATGATGTTCTAATAGAAGAACAGGAATACATGATCATTAATTCGTATAGTGAAAAATGCTCTATGAAAGGAACATAGATGGTCAAACAGAAGGGCAGATTTATAATACTGTCCATAGGATGCTTATGTATAGCACTATTTGTCAAAATAATAAGAATACGACTAAGACAATAGCTCAAATGATTATATCAGATTTACAAGCCACTTAAAGTTGGTGGGATAATTATCTATCAGATTCAGATAGACAGAAATCCTTAATAGTACAAAAGAGGATATGGGGTTTTAGATAACAACTCAGTTTATACGTTGATAGTTAATATTATAGAACACTTTTCAGGCAGATGGTCTGATAATTCAGAAAATTTAGGACTCTTCTATAAAATCTTAAGTGTAGAACCCTAACATCTTTTAGGTGGTATGAAGATACTTTCCTAAGTAGAGTAATGGAACTCCCAGAGTCTAATAGCTCACATTGGAAGTTAAAATTCGTAGATGGCATCCCTTATTTTTGCAGAAAGAGTTAGGAATAACCTTAGAAAAGGAGGAATAAGTATAAATTATGATGATTATACTTACGGCAAGTTAATAGGAACTTGTATCCAAGAAGGTTTAATTTATGTAATGAATTAAATTAACCAGCAAATTAAGAAACATTCTCTTAATGAGAGAAACAATTAGGTGAATTCTGTAGTCAATTTGTATAGAAGGAACCTCTAGTAATTCTAAGAAAATAAGAAATCCAATCCCTACCAACATCAGAAAAAAAAAGAAAAAGAAGATAGAAAGATAAAAGAATGAAAAAATACGAGGACATAAGCCTTCATATAAGACATATAGGTCAAAATTAATCTGTAGAATGTGAAAAAATAGTCACACAGCAAAAACTTGCTGGTTAGGAAGAAGCTTAATAAGCTAGAAGATGAAGATTTAAAAATCAAATATCAAAATATTTTTAGAATCAGATACTGATCTAATCAATCTTCAAATGAAGATTTAAATATTTTAGAAAATGAAACTCTATACTCTTCCTCTGAAGAAGAAAACTGTTGTAAAAACAACTGTTGTAATAATACTTCAGAAGAAGAAGAAGAAGATATTTATCAAATAATTTTACAATTTAAAAATATGGAAAAACGTATTAACCAGTGAATATAGAGTTATTAAAAGTGGTAGATGATCCACAGATTAAGAGAAAATAATCTCTTCATATATGGGAAACAAGAAGAAGTCCTTCTTGTTCAAATTCTAAAGAATCAAAACCATTTTCTCTGGCGGAATTAAAAATTCAATTAAATCAGAGAAATAGGGATAAAAACCTGTTGATATACAACCATTAAAAAAGGAAGTTGATAATTTAAAATCAAAAGTAAAGATTTTACAACAGAATAATAAAGAGTTAGATAATAGATAATATGTCTAGAAAAAAATAAATCAAATATACAACCAATAGAAGAATCAGAATTATATCTGAAAAATATAAGAGAAATTATTACTTCTCAAAAATGGCATGGAAAGATTAAACTACTAATAGGAAATGACTTCTTAATAGAAGCAATTGCACTTTTCGATAGTGGTGCAGATTTAAATTGTATACAGGAAGGATTAATTTCTACAAAGTATTATTATAAAACTAATCATTCTCTAAGTCTTGCTGGGAAAGGAAATTAGAGTAAATTATAAAATCCCTCAAGCTTTTATTTTATCAATAATACTTGTATTAATACAAGTTTTGTATTAGTTAAAAATCTTGGTAACCAAGTTATACTTGGAAGCCCTTTCTTTGATAAAATATTTCTTTAAAAAACGTAGACCGTACTGGATAACTGGTACGTATGAAGGAAAAGAAATTATTTTTTAATTCATTTCTAATCCAATAACAAGGACATTGAACAATTTAAAGATGATTCTGCTAAGAGCAAAGATAAATCAAATTGATTTTCTACAACAAGAAATATTTCTTTAAGTATTCTAAAAAGATTAATAATCCGCATTACACAAAAAAATTAAATAATAGAATATCAATTAGTTTACAAATATGTAATGATCATCCCATGCATTCTGGGATAGAAAAAACATATTGTTTCACTTCCATATGAAGAAAAATTTAATGAAAGTCAGATTCCACCAAGGCTCGACCTTGTCAAATGAATTCTGAATATATGGAATTATGTAAACAAAGATAAAATCTCTTTTAACAAGAATGTAATAAGAAATTCAAAGTCTCGATGGTCATGTACAAACTTTTATGTTAATAAATATTCCGAACAGGAAAGAGGCGCACCCAGATTGGTTATTAATTATAAACCACTAACTAAGGTTTAAAATGGATTAGGTATCCTATATCTAATAAAAAGAATTTATTAGAAAATTATACGAATCAAATATTTTTCTAAATTTGATTTAAAGTCAGGATACTGGCAAATACAAATTGAGAAAAAGACAGGTATAAAACTGCTTTCACAGTACCTGTTGGGCATTACGAATGGAATGTCATGCCATTTGGATTGAAAAATACCCCATCAGAATTTCAAAATATATGAATGACATTTTATCCCTTATATTGAATTCATCATCGTTTATTTGACATATCCTTGTATTTTCGAAGGATATTGAAACTCATTTTAAACATTTAGAGATTTTAAAAATATAATTTTAAAATGGATTGTTATATCGAGACCAAAGATGATACTTTTCCAAACTAAAGTCAGATTTTTAGTCATAATATTAACCAAGGAATATAATTCCAATTAATAGAAGTATCGATTTGGTTCTAAATTTCCAGATGAGATTCTGGATAAACTCAATTACAAAGATTTCTTGGAAGCTTAATTATATTCTTCCTTATTAAAAAATCTTGCAGAAGATACTGCTTTATTATACGATAGGCTAAGGAAAATCCTAAGCCATGGTCTATCGACCATAACTAAAGAAGTACAAAATTAAGCAAAAGGTTAAACCTTCCTTGCTAACAATACAAACCCATAATGGGAAAAAATTATTGAAACTGATGCCTCAGATAAGCTATGGAGTATATTAAACAAATATCTCCAACCATAAACAAGAATATCTTGTTAGATTTAATTCCGGAAAATGGAATGAAAGCCAGAAGATTATGCATCTTTGGCAAAAGAAATTCTTGCAATAGTAAATATGTTTAAAATTTCAAGACAATTTATTTAATAAGAAATTTATAATTAAAAAACTGACTGCAATGCAGCTAAATACATGTTTAATAAGATTTTAAACATGATATTTCTAAGCGAATGTTTGCCAGATGGCAATCTCATCTCGCACCTTTTGATTTTGAAATAATATATAAAAAGGGACTGATAACATTTTGCCTGATTTTCTTACCAGGAAATTTAAATTATGAGTCATTCAAGAGGAATTCGCATGGCGATATTCGAAGAAGAACCTCTAGTAATTCTAAGAAAATAATAAATCCAATCCCTACCACATCAGAAAAAAAGAAAAGGGAAGATAGAAAGAATAAAAGAATACAAAATAATACGAGGAACATAAGCCTTCATATAAGACATATAGGTCAAAATTAATCTGTAATAAATGTGAAAAAATAGGTCACACAGCAAAAACTTGCTGGGGTAGGAAGAAGCTTAATAAGCTAGAAGATGAAGATTTAAAAAATCAATATCAAAATTATTATTAGAATCAGATACTGAATCTAATCAATTTTCAAATGAAGATTTAATATTTTAGAAAATGAAACTCTATACTCTTCCTCTGAAGAAGAAAACTGTTGTAAAAACAACTGTTGTAATAAACTTCAGAAGAAGAAGAAGAAGATATTTATCAAATAATTTCACAATTTAAAAATAGGAAATAAACATATTACAAGTGAAATAATAGAGTTTATTAAAAGTAGTAGATGATCCACAGACTAAAGAGAAAATGAGCCGCTCAAAGGATGTACTACTATCCTAGGCCTACTCCACAGGATGTTCTAATAGAAGAACAGAATACGTGATCAGTAATTCGTATATGGAAAATGATCTATGAATGGAACATAGATGGTCAAACAGAAGAGCAGATTTATAATACTGTCCATAGGATGCTTATGTATAACACTATTTGTCAAAATAATAAGAATACGACTCAGACAATAGCTCAAATGATTATCAGGATTTACAGGCCAACTTAAAGGTTGTGGGATAATTATCTATCAGATTCAGATAGACAAGAAATCCTCAATAGTTATATCTAATGGGATGATCATTACATATTTGTAAACTAAATTGATTTTCTATTAATTTAATTTTTTCATGTAATTTCGGATTATTTAATCTTTCTAGAATACTTAAAGAAAATAATTTCTTTTTGTAGAAAAATTAATTTGATTTATCTTTGCTCTTAGCAGATCATCTTTAAAATTGTTCAATGTCCTTGTTATGGATTAAAAATGAATTTAAAAATAATTTCTTTTCCTTCATACGTACCAGTTATTCCAGTACGGTGTACCTTTTTTAAAGGAAATAATTTCTTCCCATTAAATTTTTCTGGAAAATTAATTTCTTCCCATTAAATCAATTTGAGATGAGCTTACTTTATCTAGTACCCAATTTTCTGGAAAATTAATTTCTTCCCATTAATTTTTTCTTCTAGTAGTATATTAGCTTTACTAAAATTAGTTCCTATAAGAATTGGTTCATTTAACGGTTTATCTACCATTTTACAATGAGGATTAAGCGTAATAAAGGCTTATAATAAATTCTATAACAGATACATATTACCTCTGATCCTGTACATATTGTAACCATGTGTTTTAACATTCAAAGCATCTAAAATATTGACATCAGACAATGATAATTGCAAATTAGGATAAACATTAAAATAGACTGGACCATGAGCCAGCAGATTGAACAATTCCCTAAGGGATTGTTTCCAATTTAAGTTTCTAGCATCTCTAAGAGCTGCTACAAAACTTTCTGGTAAGCCTTTAAAAAGTTAGAGGCTTAAATGCAATTTGCACAAGGCCGATATGAATAAATTTATATTCTTTTTTATATTTTTGTAATCTCTTTTTGATAATATTTTATTATCATTTCATCTGTGTTTAAGGAAAATGTTTCTCAGTTGTTTTAACAACTTGTTTTAATCCCAATTTTTCAAAGTTCTAATATATAAATTAGTTTGTAATCAATCTTGGAATAGTCCATTTTTAATTGTCACACCCTCAAAATCCACGTGCGGAGTTTTAACCGCGAGGCGTGTGAACAAACCAGGATTACAGTCAATAGTTACTCAAACACTATATGCATATTTAAAATAAAACCAACCAAAGTTCAAACTTTAAAACATGCAGAAGCGTTTTGTAAATAAGACAAACCCAAAATATAAAAATGCATATTTGCAAAACATGCCCCACCCAAACATTTAAACACTCGTAAATAGATACCAACCAACATGTCCTTAAATAGAGTCTTAGAATGCATGCTGACCCGTGTGGTGCTCCTAATGGCAAGCAGAGTTAACAACCTGAGAAAGCATACTAAAATGTCAACACAATGGTTGGTGAGTTTAAGAGTTTGCGTTATCATAAACAATACATTTGCATAACATAGAAGTGCATTGAAATAGATAGCTAGTCTATATTCCAACTAATAACCATAGTGATTTCGCGATCGAAGCTGACTGTGTTGCGTTTGTTGCCTCCCATCACGGCTTACCAGGTCGTGACGATATTTGTGTCTAGGAAAATATTGCACCCGTTTGACCTCGAGTCGCACAAGTGGGGCTCGTCAGACCCGTAGTACTACCCAATATTTCCCGCTAGTTACCATTATTAATGATCCGAAAGTGTGAGGACTTTCAGGTATTAAGCACTATGTTAAAACATACACAGCTTATAATAATAAAATAGCATTTGAGTACAAGTATTCTACCTCCCCCAAGAAGAGGTTTATAAAAATTAGAGGGGCATGAACTCACCTGGTGTGTAAAGATAATGACTAAAGAGAACTGGTGATAGGTGCAAAGACAACCTTCAAAGGTTATCTAGAAACACGAGAGTACATAAGTACGTGTACACAGAATCATATAAAACCCTAAGTGCTTTACAAACCAAAGAACTCAAAGTTTTAGAAGACAAGACACATTTGACCCAGTTGACCCGTTTGACCCGTTGGTGACATTATAGATGAATTTCCATTCAAACAAGCATAATAGTCTATCACACATGATTAACATACAACTGATCACATATGACACTTCATTAACCACATGTACTACCTAGATCATCATACAACTAGATATCATACAAGTCATGCGAATCTCAACTATTATCATGCTCAGTATGACTATAACATAACTATACATCATACAAGGATCAAATCACGCATCACATGCCATGTGAAGCCACTCACGACTTCACACCCTAAACCCTACTTAGTAGGGGCCTCAGATTCGCACGTGTGTATGTGATCATTAACATACCAATTTCCATAGCTCATATCATCCAAAATGTTCATTCTTAATCAACCATCATTCAACAAAGTCCTAGCTTATCTATATGACTCATGCCATGATTTTTTCACAAACAGGCCAAAACAGGTAACAAACCAAATCAACATTCATATAACCTAAACAACACATTTAATCACCTTAGAAACCATCATGAACACACTAGCATGGTCCTAATGTCTCAAACATGCTCAAATCATCCAATTCAAGGATTTGCACAATTAAAGTTTCCCTTTTGGAAAGTACATCCCAAATTCATCAACTCACATTACATTCATGAATTTACCAATTGCATACCAATTCAGCTCATGACAATAACTAAACATGATCACAACATCTAACATCATGTTACATCAACTTTCATACCCAAAGTTTCCACTTTGGCAAGGTATGAACTACACACATTCAATCCAAGGTTTCTAACATTCATATCAACCATCTAGCATCTAATCATCATCATAAGCATATCCATAACACCAATTCATCATCCAATCATCAATTCATGCAAAAAAAGTTACTATTCTTAGTAACCTATGAACAATCTATCAAATCCAACTTTCTTGCATAATCAACGTTACTAGCATATATACAATCCACTACAATTAACATCACCAAACAATCAAGAATCGACCTCCACATCATCAATTTCGATTAGGGTTCGGCTAACATCAAAATGCATGAAAACACCAAAACTAACCTTTAATTCGTGAAAGGAAACAAGAATCGATTTTCCAATGTGTTGTGAGCTTGAATCGACCCAAACCGATGCTTTGTGGTGTTCTTAGCCTAAATCGCAAGGGAGAGGAGAGAGAAAGGGGTCGCGGCCGAGGGTGGGGGTTTAGGGTTGGGATTTTTTGATTTTTGTTTAATTATTTGTGGTTATTCCCTTTAACCCCTCATAATTTGTATTTTATAAAAACTTGACTTTTAAATCTTTTAAAAGGTTTTAACTTAATACTACAAACATTATTAACACATAATAATCATATGTATTATCCTTACTAGATACAAAACATACGAATTAAACCCACGTTTCCACGTTACGCGATAAAATTCACAATACATTAATCACGTAAACACATAATCCAACTAATAATCACGTAACAGTTAAATTAATTATTTATCATTATTAATTATTATTAAGTCACCAACGTTCAACGACAACTAGTGTGTGCTCCCGACAAGTGTATGCAAGACTTAACGGACTAACGGAGTTTGGTAATGAAAATTACCGGATGTCACATTATCCCCATGTTGAAAGAATTTTCGTCCCGAAAATTGCGTTACATGGTGAGTGTTCCATCACTGGTCTACTGCATTGGCACAAGAAATCGAAATCGAGTGAGTTTTGGATGAGTTGTCACATCATCCCCATGTTGAAAGAAATTTCGTCCCGAAATTTAATCAGTACCTTCGCCGCTGGCATCGTCTTTTCGAATAGCTGAGGATACTTAAGCTTCATTTGGTCTTCACGTTCCCACGTGAATTCTGGTCCACGTCTCGAGTTCCAACGAACTTTGACGATGGGTATCTTGCTTTGCTTAAGTGTTTTCACCTCACGATCCATCACTTCACTCGACAGGTTCCTCAATGAAGCGTAACTGTTCGTCTACTTGAACTTCTTCCAGCGTTACAACCATAGTTTCATCCGTTAAACTTTCTTAGATTTGAAACATGGAATACATCATGGATTCCACTCAATGAATCAGGTAAGGCTAGTCGATAGGCCACTGGACCAATTCTTTCCACTATCTCAAATGGTCCAACGTATCTCGGATTTAGCTTTCCTCGCTTACCAAACCGAACTACGCCTTTCCATGGTGAGACTTTCAATAAGACTTTGTCACCAACTTGAAATTCCAAGGGTTTCCGTCGCTTGTCAGCATAGCTTTCTGTCTGTCGCGCGCTGCGGCCATGCGGTTTCTTATCTGGACAATCTTCTCAGTTGTCTCGTGTACTAACTCAGGACCTTTATTGACTATCACCAATTTCAGCCCGCAAACTGGTGATCTACACTTTCTCCCATACAAAGCTTCAAAGGTGCCGCCTTTATGCTAGTGTGATAACTGTTGTTGTAAGAAAATTCCACCAATGGTAGGTGAACTTCCCAGTTATTCCCGAAGTCAATCACACAAGCACGTAACATGTCCTCCAAAGTCTGTATAGTACGCTCGCTTTGACCATCAGTCTGTGGATGATAAGCAGTACTCATATCCAATCGCGTACCTAGAGCTTTCTGCAACGACTGCCAGAAGTGTGATGTGAAACGAGAATCGCGGTCAGAAATAATTGAGATCGGTACTCCATGCCTCGAAACGATCTCCTTCAAATAGAGTCGAGTTAATTTCTCCATCTTGTCTGTTTCCTTTATCGCTAGGAAATGAGCAGACTTTGTTAATCATCCACGATAACCCATATTGTGTCACAACCCGTAGAAGTGCGAGGTAACTTAGTAATAAATCCATTGATATCTGATCCCACTTCCACATAGGGATCTCGGGTTGTTGTAGTAGACCAGATGGTTTCTGATACTCCACTTTCACCTTTGAGCAGGTCAGACACTTGCTCACATAAGTAGCTACATCTGCTTTCATGTTAGGCCACCAATAGTGCGCCTTCAATCGTGGTACATCTTGTCAGATCCAGGATGTATAGAGTACTTAGACTTGTGTGCCTCACTCATGACCAAGTCTCTCAGATTTCCGTGTAGAGGTACCCAAAGTCTATCTATGAAGTAATGAATTCCATCCGCTTTTACTTCCTTGTTTTTTTCCATTCCCCTTAAGGATTCAGACCCAATGTTTTCTGCTTTCAAAGCTTCTGTCTGAGCCTCTCGGATTTGTTCCGGTAACTGTGTGCTAATGGTAGTTGCAAAGCTCGCACACGTCGAGGCTTAGCAGTTTCTTTCCTACTCAGCGCGTCAGCAACTACATTTGCTTTCCCGGTGGTACTTAATAGCACAGTCATAGTCAATTAACAATTCTACCCAGCGCCTTTGCCTCATATTCAACTCCTTTTGCTCAAAGATATGCTGAAGACTCTTGTGATCGGTGTAGATGGTGCATTTGGTACCGTACAAGTAATGTCTCCAGATCTTCAAGGCAAAACTACTGCACCCAGTTCCAAGTCATGGGTGGTATAGTTCTTCTCATGAATCTTCAACTGTCTAGAGGCATAAGCTATCACCTTATCCCGCTGCATCAAGACGCATCCAAGTCCTTGAATAGACGCATCGCAATAGACTACGAAGTCATCACTACCATCCGGTAACGCTAATATTGGTGCGCTACACAGTTTCTGTTTCAGCAACTGGAAAGCAGATTCCTGACTCTCACCCCATTTGTACGTCGTTCCCTTATGAGTCAAGGCTGTGAGAGGTTGTGCAATCTTAGAGAATCCTTCGATGAACCGTCGATAATATCCCGCTAATCCAAGGAATTGTCGTATCTCGCTTGGTGTCTTAGGAACAGACCAATTCTTTATCGCTTCAATCTTAGCAGGATCAACATGTATTCCCTTTCGTTGACAATATGACCCAAGAATTGTACCTCACGTATCCAGAAATCACACTTAGAAAACTTTGCATACAGTTTTCCTTTCTAAGTAATTCCAAGATTAAACGTAAGTGCTCTCCATGTTCTTCCTCAGTCCTTGAGTATATCAATATGTCATCAATAAGACGATAACAAACTGATCAAGATAGGGTTTGCACACGCGATTCAAGATCCATGAATACTGCTGGTGCATTCGTCAACCCAAATGGCATGACCAAAAATTCATAGTGACCATATCGTGTACGAAAGCAGTCTTCGAGATGTCTCTTCTCGAACTCTCAGCTGATGATACCCAGACCTCAGATCAATCTTAGAGTAATAGCTTGATCCTTGCAGTTGATCAAACAAATCATCGATACGAGGTAAGGGATATCTATTCTTGATAGTAACCTTGTTCAGTTCCCTATAGTCAATGCACATTCGAAATGTACCATCCTTCTTCTTCACAAATAGAACTGGCGCTCCCAGGGCGACGAACTCGGTCGGATAACCCTTTATCCAACAACTCTTGTAGTTGGGCATAATTCTGCAGTTCGTTCGGAGCTAACCGGTACGGTGCTCTCGCAATTGGAGCGGCTCCTGGAGTCAATTCAATCTGGAATTCAACTTGACGATGAGGCGGTAATCCAGGCAGGTCTTCCGGAAACACCTCGGGAAACTCGCGAACTACGGGGATATCCTCTATTTCTTTTCCTCAGTCTGTTTTATCTGTGACGAGTGCCAATATGGCCAGTCGACCCTTTCGTAACAACTTCTTCTGTGCCTTCATGAACGAAATGATGCCTATCACCGCACCACTCCTATCACCTCTGACCGTAAGGACTTCTTCACCAAGGGGAATCCGTATGATCTTCTCGTGGCATATGACTTCCGCTTGTTTATCGGAAAGCCAATCCATGCCTACTACCACATCAAAGCTTCCTAACGTAACAGGCATGAGATCTATGGTGAATGTATGACCAGCAAGCTCTATCTTGCAGTCTCTAAGAATATGCGTTACGTGAATCTGTGTACCGTCAGCTAACTCTACGGTGTATTTAGATTCTAAGGCTGAGGCATATCACTAAAAGACTACAGAACCTAGTGGACACGAAACTTCTATCGGCTCCGGTATCGAATAATACGGTAGCAAAACGACCATTAACCGAAAATTTACCAGTTACTGTTGTAGGATCGTTTAGAGCCTCACCTGAGCCAATGACGAAGGCTCTTCCTTTGGCTCCATTGTTGTTATTACCTCCATTGTTGTTGCCATTATTATTGTTGTTGTTATTGTTGTTGCCATTGTTATTGTTGCTGTTGTTTCCATTGTTGTTGTTGCCATTACCATTCCTCTTAAGTTGGGGACAGTTGCGTTTGTAATGGCCTTCTTTTCCCGCACTCAAAACAACCTTTCGGAGTTTCTTGTGATTGTTGTGGCTTTTTCATCAGTTCACCCGGCAGTCTTTGGCTGCGTGACCAATCTTCCAACAACGTTGGCACTTGAAGTTATCACATCGCCCACATGGTGGTAGTTACACCGGTTGCACTTCGGCTGTCTTCCGCCATACCCACCGGGTCCTTGATTTGAGGGAGTCCCTGGTTGAAGCTTCGATTGTTATCGAACTTCCTTTGTTGTTGCTGACTTTGCTGCTGTTGTTGAGGTTGAGATTGGCTGCTGGATGACGATCCCTTGTTGCTTGAACCATCCCACTTGCGTTTATGGTCGGGCACGCTTGCCACCGCACCCGCTTAGGTAATCGACCTTGCTCGACTGCTTGATCAGTCAGCCTGTGGGCTGTTCGGATAGCTTGTTGTATGGTAGTGGGGTATAGGTAGTTACCATACTTTGAATTTCGGGCACCAATCCCCGTATATAATGCTCAACCCTCTTGTGCATTTCATTCACCATCCCTGGCATAAAGTGGCTAACTCATGAGTACGGGTCGTGTAGGCTTCAATTTCTGAGCCTTGCATTTTGAGTTGCCAGAACTCAATCTCTAGTTTCTGCACTTCATTTCGGGGCAGTATTCTTCAGTCATAATCCCTTAAACTCATCCAAGGTAGTTCATTAGCCATGGCTTGACCCAGCATTTGCACCTGGGCATTCCACCAGAAAGTGCTGCGCCTTCCAATGTCCTGGTAGCATACTTCACCTGATCAGCAGGCGGGCAGTTGCATTTTGTGAAGACAGACTCTGTCTTCTCAAACCACCTTACAAGCCCTACAGCTCCTTCTATGCCGCTATAGTATGGGGTTTACAGTCCATGAGGACTTGTAGGTACATGGTGGTGGTCCTGTTTTGACACCCAAACATTAGTCAGATATCCTAGACAATTAACTAGATAATTAGTTTAACCTCTTGTTATCATTTACCTGCTGGTTGTCCCGATTGGGAAGCAGCCACTGCCGCCTAAACATGTTCATTAATTAATGCCACAATTCCGCAGGCGTCATGTTTATGGCTCCGGACCACGGCCTTCGGCGCCACGTCCATGACCACGCCCACGTCCTCTTCCTCGTGCGTCCATATTTCACTTTACAATTCACAATTACAATATGAGTATCATCCAACACATTAATCTCATCAAGGTACAGTAACATGAGAAATAATGCATTCACCACAACCACAACATTTATAACAGAATATAACTAAGATAAATAAATTGCAATTGAGTCACAAATATTCCATCAATGTCAAATTTAAGTTTGTCAGTTGGGTGGGAAACAACCCTTCCCACATAGGTTTCAAAGAAAAAAAACACTACATAGTCTAAGTCATTTAAAAGTGGAATCAGTCCAGTATGTCAGATCCGTCATGTGACATCCGATAATTTTCCATTACAAACTCCGTTAGTTCCGTTAAGTCTTGCATACACGTGTCGGGAGCACATACTAGTTGTCGTTGAACGTTGTGACTTAATAATAATATAGTGATAAACTATTATAATTAACTGATTACGTGATTATCACGTTGTGCTTATGTTTTTACGGTGATTTAAATGCTAGTTTTGAATTTTATCGCGTAACGTGGAACGTGTGTGTTTAATTCGTATGTTTTGTATCTAGTAGGATAATCATATGATTATTATTGTTGGTTAATAATGTTTATATTAATAGTTAAAACCTTTTAGAAAGTATTTAAAATCTAGTTTTTATAAAATACAAATTATGAGGTTTAAAGGGTAATAACACAAATTAATTAAACAAAATCAAAACCCATCCCTAATAATCCCCCCTACGGCCGCTACCCTCATTCCCACACCCCACCATCGCGAATTCAGCAAGAACAGCATTCACATTCAATTTTGGACCGATTTCAAGCATCACAACAAGTTAGACTCATCATTGCAAGCCATTACACGTTTAAAAGTTAGATTTTTACAAGTTTTTTCACGGTTTTTCATTATGGCCGAAACCCTAGTTCGAATATTGCAATTGGAGGTTGATTCTTTGTTGTTTGATGATGTTATGATGTTAGTTAGGTTAGATTGATGTTAGTTACGTTGATTATGCAAGAAAGCTTCGGTTTTGATGCGTTGTTCATAGGTTACCAATAATAGTAACTTTATTTGCATGAATATGGTGATTTGATGATGATTGATGTTGTTGATGTGTTTGTGATGTTAATTAGATGTTAGATTGTTGATTTGATGCTAGAATCCAAGAATGAATGTTGTAGTTCATGTCTTACTAAAGATAGTAACTTTTGGCTATGAAGGTTGATGAATTGTGATAATTGGATGTTGTTGATCATGTCTAGATGTTATCATGAGATTGAATTAGGATATATTGATGAATCATGAATGTCTTGGATGTTTGATAGATTTTGGGATGTGCTTTCCCAAAAGGGAAACTTTTTTGCACAAATTCTTGAGTATGAGGATTTGAACATATTTGGACAATTAGGATCATGTTAGCATGTTCATGGATGATTTCTAAGGTGGTAGAATGAATTGTTGGGTTGTATCAATGTTTAGGTTGAATAGTTACCTGTTTTGGCCTGTTTGTGGAAAAATCATGGTATGAGTCATATAGGTAAGCTAGACTTTTGTTGATTGATGGTTGATTAAGAATGAACATTTTGGATGATATGAGCTATGGAAATTGGTATGTTAATGATCATCATACACACGTGCGAATCTGAGGCCCCTACCTAGTAGGATTGGCAGGGTTTTAGGGTGTGAAGTCGTGAGTGCTTCACATGGCATGTGATGCGCGATTTGATCCTTGGATGGTGTATTTTGGTTATAGATGTTATGAGCATATAATAGTTTGAGATTCGCATGACTTGTATGATATCTGGCGGTATGATGATCTAATTAGTACATGTGGTTAATGAATGTTATATGTAATCATTTGTAGTTAATCATGTGTGATAGGCTTTATGCTTGTTTGAATGGAAATTCATCTATAATGTCCACCAACGGGTCAAACGGGTCAACTGGGTCAAATATGTCTTGTCTTTCTAACACGTACTTATGTACTCTCGTGTTCTAGGTAACCTTTGAAGGGTTGTCTTTGCACCTATCACCAGTTCTCTTTAGTCATTATCTTTACACACCGTTGCGTTCATGCCCCTCTATTTTTTATAAACCTTCTTCTTGGGGAGGTAGCACACTTGTACTCAAACGCTATTTTATTATTATAAGCTGTGTATGTTTTAAAATAGTGCTTAATACCTTGAAAGTCCTCACACTTTCGGATCGTTATAATGGTAACTAGTGGGAAATCTTGGGTAGTACTACTGGGTCTGACGAGCCCCACCTGTGCGACTCGAGGTCAAACGGGTGCAATATGTCCTAGACACAATATCGTCACGACCTGGTAAGTCGTGACGGGAGCACAAACGCAACACAGTCAGCTTCGATCGCAAAATCACTATGGTTATTACTTGTGAATATAGACTAGCTATCTATTTCAATGCACTTCTATGTTAGGCAAATGTTATTGTTTATGATAAACGCAAACTCTTGAACTCACCAACATTGTGTTGACATTTTAGTATTCTATTTCCAGGTTGTTAACTCTGCTTGCCATTAGGAGCACCAAACGGGTCCAGCATGCATTCTAAGACTCTATTTTAAGACATGTTTGTTGGTATCTATTTACGAGTGTTTAAATATTTGGGTTGGCGCATGTTTTTGGTTTGTCTTATTACAAAACACTTCCTCATGGTTTTAAAGTTTGAACTTTGGTTTGGTTTTATTTTAATGTGGCATATAGTGTCGTTCTAAGTAACTATTGACTGTGATCCAGGTTTGTTCACACGCCTCGCGATAAAACTCCGCACGTGGATTTTGAGGGTGTGACACGTCACTGTCCTCATCCATCTCTGCTTGTTCTTCTTCGGGGCTTCCTCGGGTTCCTCTTCTGGGTCTTCCTCATCAGGATCCACCAAAGGTGCAGGGGCTTCAACAACTGAAGTGCTGCTAGCTGTGCCTCTAAATCAGCAAACCTATCATCGATCACTATGTTATGGTGATCTTATGCGTCCATGCACCCACTAAGTGCTACAACATTGCCTGCCAGAGTATGATGTCCACCGATGGCCATCGAGAGTCGCTCCTGAAGCTTCTCTACCTGGAAATGAAAATGAAGCATCTCAAATCGTAATGCAGAGTTCTCATCAGTGAGTCCTCTAATCTGTTGTCGCTCCGTGTCTAGAGTGGCTACCAAAGCTGCAAACGCCTGCTCGAGAGGGATGCTCAAGGTAGGAAGAGTAGGCAATGTAGAGGCGGTCGATGACATAGTCCTAGGTCGTGTCGGAGCTACTGTTGGTACGCGCTCTCTATAAGCCATACGGTTTATGTAAGTGGGGCAGAAATCCCAGTTCCGCGGAGGATCAAGCTCAGGAGGTATGAAAGGCTGATCCCAGTCTATCTCGCCAGGAGGATAAGGAAGTCGGGGTAGTTAAATCCCCTATCAGGTACGGGAGACGTAGGAGGTGACTCAGATCGTGCAGGTCTCTTGCCTAAATTTCTGGACGATGATGCCATGCTGCGAAGTACGTGTTGCGTATACCAATGAGTATACAGTAAAGAGAGTAAGCAATCAGTAACTAACAACTGTACGGTTATAGTCTAGTATGTGTATGCAACCTAGTTCCCTATAACCAATGGCTCTGATACCAATCTATCACACCCTCAAAATCCACGTGCGGAGTTTTATCGCGAGGCGTGTGAACAAACCAGGATCACAGTCAATAGTTACTCAGAACGACACTATACGCGACATTTAAAATAAAACCAACCAAAGTTCAAAATTTAAAACCATGCGAAAGCGTTTTGTAAATAAGACAAACCCAAAATATAAAAATGCATATTTGGCAAAACATGCGCCAACCCAAACATTTAAACACTCGTAAATAGATACCAACAAACATGTCCTTAAAATAGAGTTTTAGAATGCATGCTGGACCTGTGTGGTGCTCCTAATGGCAAGCAGAGTTAACAACCTGAGAATAGCATACTAAAATGTCAACACAATGGTTGGTGAGTTCAAGAGTTTGCGTTTATCATAAACAATAACATTTGCATAACATAAGAAGTGCATTGAAATAGATAGCTAGTCTATATTCACAAGTAATAACCATAGGGATTTCGCGATCGAAGCTGACTGTGCTGCGTTTGTTGCCTCCCGTCACGACTTACCAGGTCGTGACGATATTTGTGTCTAGGACAATATTGCACCCGTTTGACCTCGAGTCGCACAGGTGGGGCTCGTCAGACCCAGTAGTACTACCCAAGATTTCCCGCTAGTTACCATTATTAACGATCCGAAAGTGTGAGGACTTTCAAGGTATTAAGCACTATGTTAAAACATACACAGCTTATAATAATAAATTAGCGTTTGAGTACAAGTATGCTACCTCCCCCAAGAAGAAGGTTTATAAAAATAGAGGGGCATGAACTCACCTGGTGTGTAAAGATAATGACTAAAGAGAACTGGTGATAGGTGAAAAGACAACCCTTCAAAGGTTACCTAAACACGAGAGTACATAAGTACGTGTACACAAAATCATATTGAAACCCTAAGTGCTTTACAAACCAAAGAACTCAAAGTTTTAGAAGATAAGACACATTTGACCCAGTTGACCCGTTTGACCTGTTGGTGACATTATAGATGAAATTCCATTCAAACAAGCATAACAGTCTATCACACATGATTAACATACAAACTGATCACATATGACACTTCATTACCCACATGTACTACCTAGATCATCATACAACTAGATATCATACAAGTCATGCGAATCTCAACTATTATCATGCTCAGTATGACTATAACATAACTAATACATCATACAAGGATCAAATCATGCATCACATGCCATGTGAAGCCACTCACGACTTCACACCCTAAGCCCTGCCAATCCTACTAGGTAGGGCCTCAGATTCGCACGTGTGTATGATGATCATTAACATACCAATTTCCATAGCTCATATCATCCAAAATGTTCATTCTTAATCAACCATCAATCAACAAAAGTCCTAGCTTACCTATATGACTCATGCCATGATTTTTTCACAAACAGGCCAAACAGGTAACAACCAAATCAACATTCATATAACCTAAACAACACATTTAATCACCTTAGAAACCATCCATGAACACACTAGCATGGTCCTAATGTCTCAACATGCTCAAATCATCCAATTCAAGGATTTGCACAATTAAAGTTTCCCTTTTGGGAAAGTACATCCCAAATTCATCAAACTCACATTACATTCATGAATTTACCAATTGCATACCAATTCAAGCTCATGACAATAACTAAACATGATCAACAACATCTAACCATCATGTTACATCAACTTTCATACCCAAAAGTTTCCACTTTTGGCAAGGTATGAACTACACATTCAATCCAAGGTTTCTAACCTTCATATCAACCATCTAGCATCTAATCATCATCATAAGCATATCCATAACACCAATTCATCATCCAATCATCAATTCATGCAAAATAAAGTTACTATTCTTAGTAACCTATGAACAATCTATCAAAATCCAAACTTTCTTGCATAATCAACGTTGACTAGCATATATACAATCCAACTAACATATTAACATCACCAAACAATCAATAATCGACCTCCACATCATCAATTTCAAATTAGGGTTTCGGCTAACATCAATAATGCATGAAAACACCAAAACTAACCTTTAATTCGCGAAAGGAAACAAGAATCGAGGTTCCAATGTGTTGTGGAGCTTGAACTCGACCCAAAACTGATGCTTTGTGGGTGTTCTTGGCCGAAATCGCAAGGGAGAGGGAGAGAGAAAGGGGTCGCGGCCGAGGGTGGGGGTTTAGGGTTGGGATTTTGATTTTTGTTTAATTAATTTGTGTTATTTACCCTTTAACCCTCATAATTTGTATTTTATAAAAACTAGACTTTTAAATACTTTCTAAAAGGTTTTAACTTAATACTACAAACATTATTAACCAACAATAATAATCATATGTATTATCCTTACTAGATACAAAACATATGAATTAAACACACACGTTCCACGTTACGCGATAAAATTCACAAGTAGCATTTAAATCACGTAAACACATAAGCACAACTTGATAATCATGTAATCAGTTAAATTATAAATAGTTTATCATTATTAATTATTATTAAGTCACCAACATTCAACGACAACTAGTGTGTGCTCCCGACAAGTGTATGCAACACTTAGCGGAACTAATGGAGTTTGGTAATGAAAAATTACCGGATGTCACATTATCCCCATGTTGAAAGAATTTTCGTCCCGAAAATTGCGTTACATGGTGAGTGTTCCATCACTGGTCTACTGCATTGGCACAAGAAAATCAAAATCAAGTGAGTTTTGGATGAGTTGTCACATCATCCCCATGTTGAAAGAAATTTCGTCCCGAATTTTAATCAGTAGCTTCGCCGGCTGGCATCATCTTTTCGAATAGCTGAGGATACTTCAGCTTCATTTGGTCTTCACGTTCCCACGTGAATTCTGGTCCACGTCTCGAGTTCCAACGAACTATGACGATGGGTATCTTGCTTTGCTTAAGCGTTTTCACCTCACGATCCATCACTTCGACAGGTTCCTCAATAAAGCGTAACTGTTCGTCTACTTGAACTTCTTCCAGCGGTACAACCATAGTTTCATCCGTTAAACATTTCTTTAGATTTGAAACATGGAATACATCATGGATTCCACTCAATGAATCAGGTAAGGCTAGTCGATAGGCCACTGGACCAATTCTTTTTCAACTATCTCAAATGGTCCAACGTATCTCGGATTTAGCTTTCCTCGCTTACCAAACCGAACTACGCCTTTCCATGGTGGGACTTTCAATAAGACTTTGTCACCAACTTGAAATTCCAAAGGTTTCCGTCGCTTGTCAGCGTAGCTTTTCTGTCTGTCTCGCGCTGCTGCCATGCGGTTTCTTATCTGGACAATCTTCTCAGTTGTCTCGTGTACAAACTCAGGACCCGTTAATTGACTATCACCAATTTCAGCCCAGCAAACTGGTGATCTACACTTTCTCCCATACAAAGCTTCAAAAGGTGCCACCTTTATGCTAGTGTGATAGCTGTTGTTGTAAGAAAATTCCACTAATGGTAGGTGAACTTCCTAGTTATTCCCGAAGTCAATCACACAAGCACGTAACATGTCCTCCAAAGTCTGTATAGTACGCTCGCTTTGACCATCAATCTGTGGATGATAAGCAGTACTCATATCCAATTGCGTACCTAAAGCTTTCTGCAACGACTGCCAGAAGTGTGATGTGAAACGAGAATCACGATCAGAAATAATTGAGATCGGTACTCCATGCCTCGAAACGATCTCCTTCAAATAGAGTCGAGTTAATTTCTCCATCTTTTCTATTTCCTTTATCGCTAGGAAATGAGCAGACTTTGTTAATCGGTCCACGATAACCCATATTGTGTCACATCTCGTAGAAGTGCGAGGTAACTTAGTAATAAAATCCATTGATATCTGATCCCACTTCCACATAGGGATCTCGGGTTGTTGTAGTAGACCAGATGGTTTCTGATACTCCACTTTCACCTTTGAGCAGGTCAGACACTTGCTCACATAAGGAGCTACATCTGCTTTCATGTTAGGCCACCAATAGTACGCCTTCAAATCATGGTACATCTTGTCAGATCCAGGATGTATAGAGTACTTAGACTTGTGTGCCTCACTCATGAGCAAGTCTCTTAGATTTCCGTGTAGAGGTACCCAAAGTCTATCTATGAAGTAACGAATTCCATCTGCTTTTACTTCCAATTGTTTTTCCATTCCCCTTAAGGATTCAGACCCAATGTTTTCTGCTTTCAAAGCTTCTGTCTGAGCCTCTCGGATTTGTTCCGGTAACTGCGTGCTAATGGTACTTAATAGCACAGTCATAGTCAATTAACAATTCTACCCAGCGCCTTTGCCTCATATTCAACTCCTTTTGCTCAAATATATGCTGAAGACTCTTGTGATCGGTGTAGATGGTGCATTTGGTACCGTACAAGTAATGTCTCCAAATCTTCAAGGCAAAAACTACTGCACCCAGTTCCAAGTCATGGGTGGTATAGTTCTTCTCATGAATCTTCAACTGTCTAGAGGCATAAGCTATCACCTTATCCCGCTGCATCAAGACGCATCCATGTCCTTGAATAGACGCATCCCAGTAGACTACGAAGTCATCACTACCATCCGGTAACGCTAATATTGGTGCGCTACACAGTTTCTGTTTCAGCATCTGGAAAGCAGATTCCTGACTCTCACCCCATTTGTATGTCGTTCCCTTGTGAGTCAAGGCTGTGAGAGGTTGTGCAATCTTAGAGAATCCTTCGATGAACCGTCGATAATATCCCGCTAATCCAAGGAATTGTCGTATCTCGCTTGGTGTCTTAGGAACAGACTAATTCTTTATCGCTTCAATCTTAGCAGGATCAACATGTATTCCCTTCTCGTTGACAATATGACCCAAGAATTGTACCTCACGTATCCAGAAATCACACTTAGAAAACTTTGCATACAGTTGTTCCTTTCTAAGTAATTCCAAGATTAAACGTAAGTGCTCTCCATGTTCTTCCTCAGTCCTTGAGTATATCAATATGTCATCAATAAAGACGATAACAAACTGATCAAGATAGGGTTTGCACACGCGGTTCATAAGATCCATGAATACTGCTGGTGCATTCGTCAACCCAAATGGCATGACCAAAATTCATAGTGACCATATCGTGTATGGAAAACAGTCTTCGAGATGTCCTCGATACTGTTTTTAACAGTATCATCTGATTTTAAAATATTCATATTTGAATTGTGAGGAATATCATATTCTTCCTCCATACTGTTTTTAACAGTATCATCTGATTTTAAAATATTCATATTTGAATATCAGGTTTAAGTGTTAAAACATACACTCATTCTGATATAATCATTTGAGCTATTGTCTTAGTCGTATGCTTAATCTTCATAATATTTTGAAATTCTGATGGGGCATTTTTCAATCCAAATGGCATGACATTCCATTCGTAATGCCCAACAGGTACTGTGAAAGAAGTTTTATACCTGTCTTTTTCCTCAATTTGTATTTGCTAGTATCCTAACTTTAAATCAAATTTAGAAAATATATTTGATTCGTATAATTTGTCTAATAAATTCTTTTTATTAGATATAGGATACCTAATCCATTTTAAAACCGTATTTAGTGGTTTATAATTAATAACCAATCTGGGTGCTCCTCTTTCCTGTTCGGAACGTTTATTAACATAAAAGGCTGTACATGACCATGGAGACTTTGAATTTCTTATTAAATTCTTGTTTAAAAGCAATTTTATCTCTAGTTTACACAATTCCATATATTCAGAATTCATTTGACAAGGTCGAGCCTTGGTCGGAATCTGACTTTCATTAAATTTTTCTTCATATGGAAGTGAAACAATATGTTTTTTTCTATCCCAGAATGCATTGGGATGATCATTACATATTTGTAAACTAAATTGATGTTCTATTAATTTAATTTTTTCTTGTAATTTCGGATTATTTAATCTTTCTAGAATACTTAAAGGTTTCAGGGTGTAAAATTTCCCTGTTTCTTAGGGTGATATCCCCCAAGTTTCCACAGATATGATCTGCTTAATAATGATCTTACTAAAGCTATGAGCTTTATTATTCCCAGTATAATGGGTAATTTCGCAGGATGCTGCTTTTAATATTTCTTCATAATATATTCGAGACTTATATGTCTCGTTGGGATAGTATCCCTGATCAAAATATCTCTTGACTATGAGCCAAGGTTGATCTTTCCATTTTTAATCTTTATGATCTAAGAGAAGTATGACTTCTTTATTGGGTGTATTAACCCATCCTTCATCCTCACTTTCATTAATGAGGGTTTTAGCATATGATGCTACTTCTTCTGGGTTATGTCCCTAAGAAGCTTTAAAGGCTAAAAATTCCTTTACTGCATCTTCATCAAGTATATTTGATGAAGTTGATGCATTGTTACCCATTTGATGGAAAACTTTGCCTGCTACTCTTCCCCTATAAGAGGAAGATCTTCCACGACCTCTTCCCCTTTCCCAGGGGATCATTCCTGAAATCTTAAACATAAAGATTAGAATATTTATCCACAAGAAAGTATTATTTCTTTATATTTTTAGATCCTTAAGTTGTTTATTTAAAGATCGTATTCCATATTCAATTTGTTTAATAGCATAATCTTTAGCTTTGTCCGATATAAATGGATTTTCTTTTATTTCTCGAATATTATCATATAATCCTATCAATTGGATCTGAATATTAATTGTTTTTTCAATAATTTTGAATATCGCCATGCGCATAATTCCTCTTGAATGACTCATTAATTTAAATATTCCCTGGTAAGAAAATCAGGCAAACTATTATCAGTTCCCTTTTTATATATTATTTCAAAATCAAAAGGTGCGAGATGAGATTGCCATCTGGCAAACATCTGCTTAGAAACATCATGTTTAAAATCTTTTTAAACATGTATTTAGCTGCATTGCAGTCAGTTTTAATTATAAATTTCTTATTAAATAAATCGTCTTGGAATTTTAAAACATATTTTACTATTGCAAGAATTTCTTTTGCAACAGTTGCATAATTCTTCTAGCTTTCATTCCATTTTCCGGAATGAAATCTAACAAGATATTCTTGTTTATTGGTTGGAGATATTTGTTTTAATATACCTCCATAGCCTTTATCTGAGGTATCAGTTTCAATAATTTTTTCCCATTCTGGGTTTGTTATTGTTAAGCAAGGAAGGTTTTGAACCTTTTGCTTAATCTTTTGTACTGTTTTAGTTTGGTCGATAGACCATGGCTTAGGATTCTTCCTTAGCCTATCGTATAATAAAGCAGTATCTTCTGCAAGATTTTTATAATAAGGAAGAATATAATTTAAGCTTCCAAGAAATCTTTGTAATTGAGTTTTGTCCCGAATCTTATCTGGAAATTTAGAACCGAATTCGATACTTCTATTAATTGGAATTATATTTCCTTGGTTAATATTATGACCTAAAAATCTGACTTTAGTTTGGAAAAGTATCATCTTTGGTCTAGATATAACTAATTTATTTTTTAAAATTATATTTTTAAATATCTCTAGATGTTTAAAATGAGTTTCAATATCCTTCGAAATACAAGGATATCGTCAATATAAACGATGATGAATTCACTATAAGGGATAAAAATGTCATTCATAATATTTTGAAATTCTGATGGGGCATTTTTCAATCCAAATGGCATGACATTCTATTCGTAATGCCCAACAGGTACTGTGAAAGCAGTTTTATACCTGTCTTTTTTCTCAATTTGTATTTGCCAGTATCCTGAATTTAAATCAAATTTAGAAAATATATTTGATTCGTATAATTTGTCTAATAAATTCTTTTTATTAGGTATAGGATACCTAATCCATTTTAAAACCTTATTTAGTGGTTTATAATTAATAACCAATCTGGGTGCGCCTCTTTCCTGTTCGGAATATTTATTAACATAAAAGGTTGTACATGACCATCGAGACTTTGAATTTCTTATTAAATTCTTGTTTAAAAGAGATTTTATCTCTTGTTTACATAATTCCATATATTCAGAATCCATTTGACAAGATCGAGCCTTGGTCGGAATCTGACTTTCATTTAATTTTTCTTTATATGGAAGTGAAACAATATGTTTTTTTCTATCCCAGAATGCATTGGGATGATCATTACATATTTGTAAACTAAATTGATGTTCTATTAATTTAATTTTTTCTTGTAATTTCGGATTATTTAATCTTTCTAGAATACTTAAAGAAAATATTTCTTTTTGTAGAAAATCAATTTGATTTGTCTTTGCTCTTAGCAGATCATCTTTTAAATTGTTCAATGTCCTTGTTATTGGATTAGAAATAAATTTAAAAATAATTTCTTTTTCTTCATACGTACCAGTTATTCCAGTACGGTCTACGTTTTTTAAAGGAAATATTTTATCAAAGAAAGGGCTTCCAAGTATAACTTGGTTACCAAGATTTTTAACTAATACAAATCTTGTATAATACAAGTATTATTTTGACAAATAAAAGCTTAAGGGATTTTATAATTTACCTCTAATTTTCCTTTCCCAGCATGACTGAGAGAATGAGTAGTTTTATAATAATACCTTGTAGGAATTAATCCTTCCTGTATACAATTTAAATCTGCACCACTATCGAAAAGTGCAATTGCTTCTATTAAGAAGTCATTTCCTATTAGTAGTTTAATCTTTCCATGCCATTTTTAGGAAGTAATAATTTCTCTTATATTTTTCAGATATAATTCTGATTCTTCTATTGGTTGTATATTTGATTTATCTTTTTCTAGACATATTATTCTATTGTCTAACTCTTTATTATTCTGTTGTAAAATCTTTACTTCTGATTTTAAATTATCAACTTCCTTTTTTAATTGTTGTATATCAACAGGTTTTTTATTCCTATTTCTCTGATTTAATTGAATTTTTAATTCCGCCAGAGAAAATGGTTTTGATTCTTTAGAATTTGAACAAGAAGGACCTTCTTCTTGTTTTTCCATATATGAAGAGATTATTTTCTCTTTAATCTGTGGATCATCTACCACTTTTAATAACTCTATTATTTTGTAACATGCAAACAAAATTGTTTGTTGGCCAATTATGAAAGTGAATTATTGATCCTTCTTTTCTTCCTTATGGGGCCTATTGTGTCCTCTTGTTTTTTGTTTTTTCTGGTGTATCAACCGGACCGAATTCTTCATCTAATTCTGCCATCATTTTGGCATAAGTTTCATCGTCAATAGATTCATTTTCATCTTGACTCTCCTGGTATAACTGGGAGTCTTCTTGATTCATCTGGGAAGAGCTTGATTCTGCCCTTGTTGAAGATGATTCATCTTTTCTTTTGAAGTGTTGACTATATCCTTCTTAACTTCTTCCAGATAATATTTCATCATATCTTGGTCACTTATATCATCCGTGCCTTTAATCATTTTAATTTTTCTAACAATGTGTTGGAATGGACTTGGAGATTCCCTCTGCTGCCGTCTTTTATATAGATCAATTGTTTTCTGGATTTGATCCAGAGTGTCTTGGCATTTGCCATCTTCTTCCTTATGCATCATTTTTTTCCAGAACTTAGTCATATAAGCTCTTTTTAAACAGAAAATATTTTCACTGGTATAACCAGTTTCCGGAATCCATTTCCATATCCAAAGGATACTGAACTGGACAAAATAATGTGAAGAGGCCATTCCCTCTATAAAAGTATTATTATGTTGTGCCTCTATTAAGGCTGGAGAAAGTTCTACCCATTGGGTATATGAATTTTTAATTTTTTTAGATTCATTTATAAAAATATCAATAGATGGACCGTATGACTGCCACCATTGATAAAACCATGCTAGTACTTCTGATTCATAATTTGTATGATAAATCTTTATGAACCATTAGTGTTTATGATTAGGGTTTTCATATAAGAATGCCCTTTGAAAAGCTTTAACATAATCCTAATAATTATATCTAATGGGAGTTTTTGTTTCAGTGTGTAAAATATCCCTGTCTCTTAGGGGTGATGTCCCCCAAGTTTCCACAGATATGATCTGCTTAATAAAGCTATGAGCTTTATTATTCCCGGTATAATGGGTAATTTTGTAGGATTCTGCTTTTAATATTTCTTCATAATATATTCGAGACTTATATGTCTCGTTGGGATAGTATCCCTGATCAAAATATCTCTTGACTATGAGCCAAGGTTGATCTTTCCATTTTTAATTTTTATGATCTAAAAGAAGTATGACTTCTTTATTGGGTGTATTAACCCATCCTTCATCCTCACTTTTATTAATGAGGGTTTTAGCATATGATGCTACTTCTTCTGGGTTATATCCCTGAGAAGCTTTAAAGGCTAAAAATTCCTTTACTGCATCTTCATCAAGTATATTTGATGAAGTTGATGCATTGTTAAAAGCTGTAAGCTTTTTGTTACCCATTTGATGGATAACTCTGCCTGCTCCTCTTCCTCTATAAGAGGAAGATCTTCCACGACCTCTTCCCCTTTCCCAGGGGATCATTCCTGAAATCTTAAACATAAAGATTAGAATATTTATCCACAAGAAAGTATTATTTCTTTATATTTTAGATTCTTAAGTTGTTTATTTATAGATCGTATTCCATATTCAATTTGTTTAATAGCATAATCTTTAGCTTTGTCCGATATAAATGGATTTTCTTTTATTTCTCGAATATTATCATATAATCCTATCAATTGGATCTGAATATTAATTGTTTTTTCAATAATTTCGAATATCGCCATGCACATAATTCCTCTTGAATGACTCATTAATTTAAATATTCCCTGGTAAGAAAATCAGGCAAACTGTTATCAGTTCCCTTTTTATATATTATTTCAAAATCAAAAGGTGCAAGATGAGATTGCCATCTGGCAAACATCTGCTTAGAAACATCATGTTTAAAATCTTTATTAAACATGTATTTAGCTGTATTGGAGTCAGTTTTAATTATAAATTTCTTATTAAATAAATCGTCTTGAAATTATTAAACACATTTTACTGTTGCAAGAATTTCTTTTGCAACAGTTGCATAATTCTTCTGGCTTTCATTCCATTTTCCGGAATGAAATCTAACAAGATATTCTTGTTTATTGGTTGGAGATATTTGTTTTAATATACCTCCATAGCCTTTATTTGAGGCATCAGTTTCAACTATTTTTTCCCATTCTGGGTTTGTTATTATTAAGCAAGAAAGGTTTTGAACCTTTTGCTTAATCTTTTGTACTGCTTTAGTATGGTCGATAGACCATGGCTTAGGATTCTTCCTTAGCCTATCGTATAATAAAGCAGTATTTTCTGCAAGATTTTTATAATAAGGAAGAATATAATTTAAGCTTCCAAGAAATCTTTGTAATTGAGTTTTATCCAGAATCTCATCTGGAAATTTAGAACCAAATTCGATACTTCTATTAATTGAAATTATATTTCCTTGGTTAATATTATGACCTAAAAATCTGACTTTAGTTTGGAAAAGTATCATCTTTGGTCTAGATATAACTAATCCATTTTTTATAATTATATTTTTAAATATCTCTAGATGTTTAAAATGAGTTTCAATATCCTTCCAAAATACAAGGATATCGTCAATATACACGATGATGAATTCACTATAAGGGATAAAAATGTCATTCATAATATTTTGAAATTTTGATGGGGTATTTTTCAATCCAAATGGCTTGACATTCCATTCGTAATGCCCAACAGGTACTGTGAAAGCAGTTTTATACCTGTCTTTTTTCTCAATTTGTATTTGCCAGTATCCTGACTTTAAATCAAATTTAGAAAATATATTTGATTCGTATAATTTGTCTAATAAATTCTTTTTATTAGGTATAGGATACCTAATCCATTTTAAAACCTTATTTAGTGGTTTATAATTAATAACCAATCTGGGTGCGCCTCTTTCCTGTTCGGAATATTTATTAATATAAAAGGCTGTACATGACCTTGGAGACTTTGAATTTCTTATTAAATTCTTGTTTAAAAGAGATTTTATCTCTTGTTTACACAATTCCATATATTCAGAAATTATTTGACAAGGTCGAGCCTTGGTCGGAATCTGACTTTCATTAAAGTTTTCTTCATATGGAAGTGAAACAATATATTTTTTTCTATCCCAGAATGCATTGGGATGATCATTACATATTTGTAAACTAAATTGATGTTCTATTAATTTAATTTTTTCTTGTAATTTCGGATTATTTAATCTTTTTAGAATACTTAAAGAAAATATATTTCTTTTTGTAGAAAATCAATTTGATTTATCTTTGCTCTTAGCTGATCATCTTTAAATTGTTCAATGTCCTTGTTATTGGATTAGAAATAAATTTAAAAATAATTTCTTTTCATTCATACGTACCAGTTATTCCAGTACGGTCTACGTTTTTTAAAGGAAATATTTTATCAAAGAAAGGGCTTCCAAGTATAGCTTGGTTAACAAGATTTTTAACTAATACAAAACTTGTATTAATACAAGTATTATTTTGACGAATAAAAGCTGGAGGGATTTTATAATTTACCTCTAATTTTCTTTCCCAGCATGACTGAGAGAATGAGTAGTTTTATAATAATACTTTGTAGGAATTAATCATTCCTGTATACAATTTAAATCTGCACCACTATCGAAAAGTGCAATTGCTTCTATTAAGAAGTCATTTCCTATTAGTAGTTTAATCTTTCCATACCATTTTTGAGAAGTAATAATTTCTCTTATATTTTTTAGATATAATTTGATTCTTCTATTGGTTGTATATTTGATTTATATTTTTTTAGACATATTATTCTATTGTCTAACTCTTTATTATTCTGTTGTAAAATCTTTACTTTTGATTTTAAATTATCAACTTCCTTTTTTAATTGTTGTATATCAACAGGTTTTTTTATCCCTATTTCTCTGATTTAATTGAATTTTTAATTCCACCAGAGAAAATGGTTTTGATTCTTTAGAATTTGAACAAGAAGGACCTTCTTCTTGTTTTCCCATATATGAAGAGATTATTTTCTCTTTAATCTGTGGATCATCTACCACTTTTAATAACTCTATTATTTCACTTGTTAATACGTTTATTTTCATATTTTTACAACAGTTGTTTTTACAACAGTTTTCTTCTTCAGAGGAAGAGTATAGAGTTTCATTTTCTAAAATATTTAAATCTTCATTTGAAGATTGATTAGATTCAGTATCTGATTCGGATAATATTTTTGATATTTGATTTTTTAAATCTTCATCTTCTAGCTTATTAAGCTTTTTCCTAACCCAACAAGTTTTTGCTGTGTGACCTATTTTTCCACATTTCTTACAGATTAATTTTGACCTATATGTCTTATATGAAGGCTTATGTTCCTCGTATTTTTGCATTCTTTTATTCTTTCTATCTTCCCTTTTCCTTTTTCTTTTCTGATGTTGGTAGGGATTGGATTTCTTAATTTTCTTAGAATTACTAGAGGTTCCTTCTATACCAAATTGGCTATAAAATTCACCTAATTGTTTCTTCTCATTAAGAGAATGTTTCTTAATTTGCAGGAATAGGAAAGTTAGGTTCAAGCTCTACAAATGCCTCTCCAGTATAAACCATAGGTTGATCCTCAGTAGTCATAGGATCAACATCAGCAGTCTCTGTTGTCCTTTCTACAACAATAGGATCAACATCATGCTCTGTAGTATCAGTAGGATCTTCAGCAACTATAGGATCAGCAGGTTGCTGTCCGCTAGATTCTCCAACTTCAGTGGTCTGTTGTTGTGTAAACTAAAAAGACACACGTGAAGTGAGATCTCTTAGGTTCTGCTCAAGAATCTGAACATAGCTAAATATGAAGTTTTGCTAATGTTCAAGACCCTTAATCCTCTCATCCTTCTCAATCAATTACCTCTACAAATCATCAATAATCTACATCTTCTCTAACATCTCCTTCTCAAAAGTGTTAACTCTTTGCTCCAATGTAACAGATGTAGGTGAACTAGTAGAAGCACTAGCACCATGTGTATACACGGGAGGGGTGTTAAGGAAATCTTCCATACCAACTGTCTCCTCAAACCCTTGCTCTCTTGGTGGAGTAGTCAACACATGCTTAGTAGCAGGCATATGAGATGATGTATCAAATGTAGCAGCCACGCTAACTATGGCAAGAGTCTAAGATATAGGAAGTTCATCTTCTGTCGACATAATGGTCACTGGGGTCTGACGTTTTCTCAACACACCATGTCCTCTACCCCTACCATGTGGACTTTACCAGCTCTCCTCACCATTCTCTTCCTTCTCCCCTAACTAATATGTGTTTTCTCAGGAACAAAATCTACAACACGTTCATTACCAGTGCGTTTTGCAGGTGGTTCGCGTACTCTGGGACATTCCTGCAGAACATAAGGCGCATTCCCAATCTGATCACTATCAGTTTCACTCCCAGAACTAAACCATGACTCGATCTCTACATCTATAGATGAACCCCGTGGTAGAGAACTCTCAAGGATATCTTCAGGCATAGTAGTTGAAGGGTCAGCTTGTTCAGCTTGGGTGGCCACTTCCTCAGTCTCTCGTGTCTCTTCCTGAAAACCCTCTACAAACCTTCAAAGCTTAGAAAAATTAACTCCATTCCAGGCATTTCCTCTAGCCCCATAAGATAAGTGAAAATATCCTTCTTCATCACCATGACAGCATAGGTAGATGAGTCGGATAAACCTTGGGTACATAAAAAACTTCTTCCCAACCGTTGCTATCATATTCTTTTACAACTCAGCAAATATTTCCTTGGATATGCTGTAAGGAAGTTCATCAACTTGGGAAATCAGCAGTGATCCAAACACAGCACTCAGACTATCCATGCCAGCCTTTAGATTGCTAAGGCAGTGGATAATGACATGAAATAAGTACTTCCAAAACGGTGGAAGATACTTCTTCTCAAGAGATGGATATCTATTGTCATATCCCATCCTCTTAAGGCAGTCTCTTACCACGTCATCATCAATCTTCACGGGTGCGTGGGGTTGATCTTCTAGAAGTAAAACACTTTAATTACTTCAGCAGTGACTACAACCATCTTGCCCTTAACTGTGGTAGATATACACGGTTCCCTAGACTCATCTATCTCACTTGCAGCTAACTCCCAGAACTGATCTATAATATCCGTGTAAATAGTGGGATTAGCTGAGATGACATAATGTATCCTTGATGTCTTAAGACTATCAATGAGTGATCTAAATAACGCCTTGTCGTCAGGCACTTCACCGAGATACGCTACAACATTATGGTTTTTGTTAAAAACCATTGATCGTGCCATCTGAAACAATGAACAAAATTGATAAGTACAAAACATGTCAGACTTGAAACAAAAATTCACACTTAGAAATTTTTTTGAAAAATTTAGACTTTTCGCGCGACAACATCAACTACTCACGCGAAGACATTAAGTTTCAGATTTAACTTTTTGCGCGACAAGATGGGTTTTTGCATGAAACTGACTTTGTCTGAAAGTCAACTTTTCGCACGACAAATTTACTTTTCACACGATTAGTTCTGTGCGAATTTGAAAGTTCTCGCATCTGTTCAAATTCAACTTACTTCTCACATAAGAAAAGTCTGTACAATTTCAGATTTTCAATTGATCAATTTTAGAGTGTTTTAACCACTAATACATGTTCATTAGGTGTTGCCTAAGTCATTATTAAGGTTAATCATGTTTAATTTGTCCAATTTAACATGTATAAGTCCATTTAACTTTCGGTCATGAAAAAAACACATTCAAATCCAAACATAAACATCAATATACCTTAAGAGTGATTGGGGAATCAAATTGCGATCTCAGTGGACACTAGAATCAGGTTTAAAATGATTTCGACACTTAAAATTTTTGGAGTGAAATTTTTGAAAGTTGTCGTGCGAATAGTGACTTTTCGCTCAACTATTGAATTTATAGTCTTCTGACGTCTCGCACGAGAAATTAGAGTTCTCGCACACCGGAACTTTTTGCTTCTTTTGAACTTTTCGCATGTGAAAAGTTCAATTTTCTTTGATTATCGAAAGATTTTCAACTTTTCAACTTTTCAAATTGAATTATACTTTAAGCCATTTGATTTGTTATGAAAATAATTATGTTTAACTAAGTGTTTACAATTATTCAAGCACCCTTAATTTTTGTAAAATTGAAACAAGTAAGCAAAAGACATATTTAACAAAAATAACAATTTGACACACTATTATACTATTTACTAAATTATTTTTGATAAATTTTTAAGTACAGGATCATATTCATAGAAATCGATCATTACCATCATCCAGCATTATTATAAATGAGACTGGTTATGTTGATTGTCAATATATTGTGTCCATTTTAAACTTAGACTTCAAGTTTTACTTCAAGTTTTACTCTTGCGAAACTATACTTCTCGCGCGAAAACAAACTTTTCGCAGGGACTCACCAACTTTTCGCCTAAATCATTTGTTCAATTTTGAATTTTTCCAGCTTCAATCTTTCACCAAATTGTTTAAAATTTGGTTAATTAAGTGTTCAATTAGTGATTTAGGTTCAATTAAGATCCTAATTGACTCTAATTGATTCAATTAAGCTAGATTAAGCTCAAAAACATCATCAATTCTTCGAACAACACACAAATGAGTTTCACCGTCTTCAAATCTGATCAAATTTAGGAAAAATCAAGTAGATCTTCAAATATCAAGTAATTCAATGCTCACAAACTCTTCAAATCACTAACTTTAATCTTCAATCAATCGATCTAGAGCATACCTACCTCTGATACCAATTGTAAGGATCAACAATTTATAAGATCGATCTCACAACAATAATGCAGAATATTATCATTGTGGAAATAAAGATTGAAGATGAATCGAATGTAAATAACTTCTAAATGTATTGCTCTCTGATTTTGAAATGATTACAATAAGAGTGAAAATCAGGAAATGACTCAAAGCTTACTAATTACATTACAAAACTTCTATATATACTAATCTAGAAGTTCTCGTGCGAATAACTTGTTCTCACGCAACTGTGCGACTTGATGTTTTCGCGCGAGAAACAAGTTATCGCAATGCAACTTGGACTTGTCGCTTGACTTGATCTTCATCATCTTGATTTGATTTCCCGAGCCTCTAGGTTCAACCCTTACAAAAAGCTAGCAAGGGTGATCATAAGAGAAGGTAATCATAAGATGCGGTGAAGGAGGTGGGGAAGAACATGAAGGAAAAGGAGAATGTTGGACCCTGAAAGGATCATGCATGCTAATTCAAAGTGAAGTATAAAGAAGTGCGGATGAAGAAAAGGCTAAGTGTTTGTTCAGTCGCATTAGTTTTTGCAATGCAGATGAGCATTTATCCACCCGCAATGAACTAATGCGAGTGAAACAATACAAATACTTATGCCTAACGCAAGAAATGAAGACAAGACTTGTACACCCACAAAAACAAATGCGGATGTACAAGATACAAATGCGGGTGAAGAACTACTTTTACAAATACTATTATTTTGTATTTTGTACTAAGTCTTCCTAGATTGTATGTCAGGGTATTTAGGTCATTGTACAGGTCACAGTGTTTGACATATAAATAGATAAGATTTTTACCCTTTTTGTAACACTTAGCCAACAATAGAAACTTTTGTACCCATTGCACAAACTTTCACAAAAAATATTGTACACACTAAAATATATACAATACCTTATTATGAGTATTTATGATTGTTCAATCATTGATGTTTGTAATTTTACTACAAACCATTATTGAAATCATCTGATAAATTCAATCATCATTGATTCTCACCCAGTCAGAGAAGGAGGGTGTGGGGTGAACCAAAAAGTGTGGGGAGTGAACCAAAGAGTGTGTAGATGAAGGTGATAGTAATGATGTATATAAATATGATGGTTATGAGATATCCAATAGAGATAGAGGGGGAGTCAAGTGGTGGAGGTGGAAGAATGGTGATGGTGGATGTAGAATAAAGAACAAAAGCAGTGAGAGAATTGCAAGGTACGTCAAATATAGTCCCAAAAAGCTTAACATGACAAGATGTAATAGTGATGAGTGTAGTTAATTTATTTATGTGAAAGGTTGTACTAGCATATACATTATGCTTGAATTGCTGTGGAAGTAATCACGGTAAAGTAAGTCTAGGACAATCATAGAAAGATGACAGTTTTTGCTCAACAACCCTGTTTTGTTGGGAATTATACGCACATGAGATAAAATAGGATTTAAGTACATTGAAAAGGTATTTGGTAATCCGGCCATGAACAAACATAGGAGTACCATCACACTGTAGGTGTTTAATTGTGCAGGAAAAAAAATTTTTGAATATAAATTTCAAATCATAAAAACCAACAACAGCCCATGAATGATAGCTGGTATAATCAGGTAAAATAATTGAAATCATCGATAAACATAATTAAATAATGATATTTTAATATTGACATAGTGGGGGAGGGTCCTCAAATATCCATAATGTATAATATGTAAGGTATGATACAATAAAAATCACATGTAGAAAAAGATAATCTACTAAATTCTGATATGCGATCAAGGTGCCCAATATGTTGTAGCTATATAAGACGAAATTGTTCTAATCGTAGATGTATAACTCCCTCGAATTAGCTAGTTTTCTGATTTCTCTAAGTAAAAGTCATGTAAGGGTAGCAAGGTGTATTTCTTTAAAACTCAATTATACCTGCTACCACTAGAAAACTTGGCAATTGCGACCGCATTTTTGACCGCAAGTTAATCAAAATTGCCTTCTTAGGATTATTTAGAAACCAAAATGCAGTGGGAAAAAGACACTTATCAATTATTCTACCATTCCTGAAATCAGACCCAAAGGATGGTGGGGTTCGGGGGCGGTAACCCTTTAGACAGGGGTCAGCGGATAGCAACTTTTTGTAACTTTTGTAACTCTTAGTCAACAATAACAACTTTTGTATCCATTGCAATCATAGATGTATAACTCCCTCGAATTAGCTAGTTTTCGTATTTCTCTAAGTAAAAGTCAAGGGTAGCAAGGTGTATTTCTTTAAAACTCACCTAGACCTGCCACAACTAGAAAACTTGGCAATTGCGACCGCATTTTTGACCGCAAGTTAATCAAAATATCCTTTTTACGACCTTTTAGAAACCAAAATGTGGTGGGAAAAAGACATTTATCAATTATTCTAACATTCCTGAAATCGGACCCAACAGATAATGGGGTTTGGGGGCGGCAACCCTTTAGAGAGGGTCCAGCAGATAGCAACTTTTTGTAACTTTTGTAACTCTTAGCCAACAATAACAACTTTGTACCCATTTCACAAACATTCACAAAGAAAACTTTGTACAACCTGAAATCTATACAATACATTATTATGAGTATTTATGATTGTTTGATCATTAATGTTTGTATCTTCACTACAAATCATCATTGAAGACATCTTATATATTTGATCCTCAATTATTCTCACCCAATCAGAGAAGGAGGGTGTGGGGAGTGAGCTAAAGAGTGTGTAGATGGAGGTGATAGTAATGATGTATATCGAGATGATGGTAATGAGATATCCAATAGAGATGGAGGGGGATTCAAATGGTGGAGGTGGAAGAACGGTGACAGTGGATGTAGAAAAAGGAACAAAAACAATGAGAGAATTGGAAGGAATGTCAAATATAGTCCCATAAAGTTTAACATGACAAGATGTAATAGTGATAAGTGTAGTTAATTTATTTATGTGAAAGGTTGTACTAGCACATACATCATGCTTGAATTGTTGTGTAAAGTAAGCATGGTGAAGTAAGTCTAGGACAATCATTGAAGATGACAGTTTTCCACTCGGCAACCATATTTTGTTAGGAATTATACGCACAAGAGATAAAATAGGATTTAAGTACATTAAAAAGGTACTTGGTCATCCGGCCATGCACAAACTTAGGACTACCATCACACTGTAGGTGTTTAATTGTGCAGGAAAAAATGTTTTTGATAATAAATTTCAAATCATAAAAACCATCAACAACCTATGAACGATAGCTGGTATAATCATGTAAAATGATTGAAATCATCGATAAACGTAATTAAATAACGATATCTTGATATAGACATAGTGGGAGAGGGTCCTCAAATATCATAATGTATAATATGTAAAGGTATGATACAATGAACGTCACATGTAGGAAAAGATAATCTACTAAATTCTGATATGCAATCAAGGTGCCCAATATGTTGTAGCTATTTAAGATGAAATTGTTCTAATCATAGATGTATAACTCCCTCGAATTAGCTTGTTTTCTTATTTCTCTAAGTAAAAGTTGTGTAAGGGTAGCAAGGTGTATTTCTTTATAACTCACGTGGACTCGCCACCACTAGAAAACTTGGAATTTGCGACCGCATTTTTGACCTCAAGTCTATCAAAGTTTCCCTCTTGTGACCATTTAGAAACCAAAATGCAATGGGAAAAGACACTTATCAATTACTCTACCATTCCTAAAATCAAACCCAAAGGACAGTGGGGTTCGGGGGCGGCAACCCTTGAGAGGGGTCTAGCGGGTAGTAACTTTTTGTAACTATTGTAACTCTTAGGCAACAATTGCAACTTTTGTACCCATTGCACAAACTTTCACATAGAAAACTTTGTAAACACTGAAATCTATACAATACATTATTATGAGTATTTATGATTGTTTGATCATTGTTGTTTGTATTTCCACTAGAAACCATCAGTGAAGACATCTTTTATATTCGATCCTCATTGAATCTCACCCAGTCAGAGAAGGAGGGTGTGGGGAGTGAACCAAAGAGTGTGTAGATGGAGGTGATAGTAATGATGTATATAGAGATGATGGTAATGAGATATCCAATAGAGATGGAGGGGGGAGTTAGATGGTGGAGGTGGAAGAATGGTGAAGGTGGATGTAGTAGAAGGAACAAAAGCAATGACAGAATTGGAAGGTATGTCCAATATAATCCCATAAAGCTTAACATGACAAGATGTAATAGTGATGAGTGTAGTTAATTTATTTATGTGAAAGGTTGTACTAGCACATACATCATGCTTGAATTGCTGTAGAAAGTAAGCATGGTAAAGTAAGTCTAGGACTATCATAGAAGATGACAGTTTTCTGCTCAGCAACCTTATTTTGTTGGGAATTATAAGCACATAAGATGAAATAGGATTTAAGTACATTAAACAGGTATATGGTCATCCGGCCGTGAACAAACTTAGGAGTACCATCACATTGTAGGTGTTTAATTGTGCTAGAAAAAATGTTTTTTACTATAAATTTCAAATCATAAAAACCTTCAACAACCCATGAATGATAGCTAGTATAATCAAGTAAAATGATTAAAACCATCGATAAATGTAATTAAATAATGATATCTTGATATAGACATAGCTAGAGAGGGTCCTCAAATATCATAATGTATAATATGTAAAGGTATGATACAATGAACATCATATGTAGAAAAAGATAATCTTCTAAATTCTTATATGTGATCAAGGTGCCTAATATATTGTAGCTATATAAGACGAAATTGTTCTAATCGTAGATGTATAACTCCCTCGAATTAGCTAGTTTTTTTCATTTCTCTAAGTAAAAGTCATGTAAGGGTAGCAAGGTGTATTTCTTTAAAACTCACATGGACCTGTCACCACTAGAAAACTTGGCCCTTTTGACCGCATTTTTGACTGCAAGTCAATCACAATTGCCCTCTTGTGACCATTTAGAAACCAAAATGCAGTGGAAAAAAAGACACTTATCAACTACTCCAACATTCCTAAAATCGGACCCAAAGGATAGTGGGGTTCCGGGGCGGCAGCCCTTGAGAGAGGGGTCCAGCGGGTAGTAGTCTTGGGTGGGATTCAAGGGGCAAAACTCCTGTCTGGAAAAAATTCTAGAAAATTTTTGAAGAAGTATAATGGAGAAATTTTATTTTGAAGAAGAACTATACTAGAGAAAATTCAAGAAAAATCAAAAATTAGTAAATCAAGGCGGATATGAGGCGCATCGACGAGGCTAAGAAAGCTCTGGTTGGTCGACATGAAAGTAATGACAACAAAACCCATGATTGATACATGGATGATGACTAAGGGTTGGAAGTTCACACATAGCTACCATGAGGGGTGCATCCAAACATGGATATGGGCCACATTATAAAATGGGGCTCAAAGCTATGGAGTTGGTGAAACATGTCATGCATATTTTACATTAAGACAACATAACTCGCATCATCTTCCAACTATAGAAGGAAGACTCAGGCATGCTCATTTTTGCATCCCAAGTTCGAAACTCTCTCCCAGTCTCTTGAAATTGACCCTATACCTAACTTAGATCAATCACAGACCACTCTGAAGGGTTGCATGAAGTAACGAGCCTGAAAACAAAACAAGAGAATAGTCTTAAGTCGAAGTGTTGCTTGCTTAAAAACTATCTTATCAACTCTAGGATCCTATGTAACACCCAAAATTTTTTTCAAGTTAAAGAGAAGAAAGCAATAAGAAGGAAAATAAAAAGTATCTTGAAAGAAAGGATAAGGAGACAAAGTGGAGGGGGCAAAGTGTAAAAGAGTACAAAGTCCAATATGTTATTAAATAAAAGGGTATGGCCGCTCATTTGGAGTTCTCACTCCTGCCTATCGACCAAAAGAAGAAGAAGAAACTGTGTTTGCCTTCGATATGTGTTCCTTTGTATAATTGGCTCGGTTTTGTTGGGTACTTGACCATGAAACCGATTTTTATGTGTTCTATATGTTTGGTTGTTTATTTTGGTATGTGTTTAGGTGTTTGAACTCTTGTGCACTCAAGTTTGGAGGAGTTTTACTTGTTGGCTACATAGGTGAGTTCTAGACCCTAGTTTTTATGTGTTTTAAACTTCTTGGGGCTAAAAATGCATGTTTAAAAAGGTTTTACAACTGTTTTATGTTTATACGTATGTATATGTGTGTTTATGTTTGTGTTTTATGGTTGATTATGTGTTGTTGATGCTTAGAATGATAGGAATAAGCTTCAAATAGGTTAAGATGCAGATTGGGTTTGAAAATAAGTCTGAAATATGCATAACTGTTGGTCCTGCGCCCAAATAGGGCTCATGCGCCTGAAATTTTGACTTAGAAAACTTAAGTGAAACTCATGCGCCCTAATAGTTCCCATGCGCCTGGAACTTTTGCCAAAATAGCCTAAGTACCAGCCCATGCGCCCATATAGTAGTCATGCACCTAGAAATTTTCTCAGGCGCCTAAGTCTTAGTCATATGCCTGAACAGTACCCCATGCACCCAGGATTGGTTCTCAGGCACCTAAGTGTTGGTTCATGCACCCATAATGTGTTCATGCGCCCAAGCAGTACACATGCGCCTGCATAGTGCTCATGCGCCTAGAACACTTAGAAAATATTCTGAAATTTTGGGAAAAAGGAAATTTAAGGTATTGCCCTGGGATGTTTTGATGGTTGTATTTGTTTATTCCATGCTTGTTTATGGCCTGTTCTTGTGTTCCATATTATGTATTATTATGTGGCTTTACATGGTGTGTTTATGTTCGTATATGTAAAGTATTATCATAATGAAAGTGAAAGATTAATGATAATGAAAAGTGGAACATTACGAATGAATAAAAATCTTGCAAGCAAATTGAATAGAGGTGCACGACCATGTTGTTGTTAGCTCAACTGTGTGTGGTTTAGCTAACACAAAGGATGCACACAGGGTCAATCTTTGAGATTGACGGGACCCTTGTGGCATGCCCTGGTACTAGGTCAGGCTTCATGCGCAATGTTAGGGGTCTATTATAGACTCCGACCCAGTACGCGCTTCGTGCACAATGTTTATGGCATTGTACATTGGTCTGGTAGAAAGTGAAAGATAATAACGAGGGTACGAAATGAATGATGAAAGATAATGTGGAATATTATCTTGTTGTATGTATGTCGTGTGAACACTTACTAAAGTAATGAATTTTATGAAAAGGAAGTATTTTAAAAAAATGATATTTTCGTATATAAATAAAGGTGTTTTAAATGTTTTAAAACTAGAACTCACTCAGCAACGCTGACTTTTATGCATTTTTCAGTTGGCAGGTAAATGTTGCTGAGGGTGGCAAGCGAGGGAAGCTACTCGTCAGGGCAAGACTGGCATCCATTTGTGCAAATGATTTTATTGTGTTGTAATGCAACTAATTGATTGTTTTGTAACCCTAACTTACAACGATGTATTATTTGGCAACAATAATTATAAGCATGAATGGTTTTTGTTAACTTAATCCGCTGCTTAATCTTATGAAATGTATAATGTTTTATATGTATAATGCTATGATTGACCAACTGTGAGGTCTCTAGGAATGGGGCCTTACAAGTTGGTATCAGAGCCAAAGTTTAAGAGAAATGGGTAAATATTTTCAAAACCTAAACTTAAACTGAGAATGGGACCGAATGGAGGGATGCCAGCCCGACTAGCTACGTGCCATCAGGTATTTCTTTTATTAATGTTAACTGGTGTTATGTGCGTGTGCTATTTGATTTATGTGCTCTTAGTAGATTTGAGTACTGATGTAGTTAGGATAGAAAATGCTCGGGGGATGAAGAGTAAAGTAAGTGGCTAATCACAACTGGCTTCTATAATTAGGGACTTACTATACTTAACATAAACTGAGCTATTACCTTGAATGATCGTGTTAGTGTTTGAATCTTATAGTGTTAGAGGATGGCTGGTGGTAGATCATCAAAAGCTTCCCGAGGAGGAGTACGAGGTGGTCGTGGTGCTGGGCCATGTGCCACAAGGAACAAGACAAGGACTGCAGAAACGGTTCCTGCTGAGCCTGGGCTTCATCATCCGGAGGGTGTGGATGAGAGTGCTGACTTAAGAGCCTCAGTAAAGGAGGCAGTGTGGAGGAAGTGCATTAGGTCATGCAGACGATCCTACCATCTGTAGTGACTGAAGTCATCCGTACTGTGCGGGAGGATGAGAGAAAGGAGAAGGAGGAGGAGGAAGGACCACGGCTAGGAGAAGAGGGAATGATCAAGATCATGATGAGGAGGAGTTGAATGTTGGAATGGCAGCCTCCAGTGATAAGGAAGAGGTGGTAGTGCGGGAAACCGCCAAGGGGTGTAGCTATGGGGCATTTCAGATATGCAAGCCCCTGACTTTCGATGGCGACGGTAATGCTGCCGCTGCTCACCGCTGGGTAAGAGAGATGGAGGCGGTGTTAGAGATTAGTGAGTGCAGGGAGGACCAGAAGGTGAAGCTCGCCACTCACTCATTCGTTGACTCGGCTTTGTATTGGTGGGATAATATTTTCCAAGCCGAGGGCAGCAGAGCCATCGGGAGGATGAGGTGGGGAGAGTTGAAGAAAATGGTGATTGAGGAATTTTGTCCTCACTGAGAACTCGATAAGGTTGAGAGGGAGTTCCTGCAGCTAGAGGCGGGAACCATGACCCACCAGCAATACACCACCAAGTTCAACGAAATGGCTAGGTTGGTGCCAGACCAGGTGACACCCGTGTCACGAAAGATCAAGAGGTATATCCAAGGATTACCAATGGATATCCGCAGACACCTAATTGCTGCCCGACCGAGTACCTTTAGGTCAGCAGTGGACCTGGCAGGAATACTCTATGATCAGAAGGAAGTGGTTGTGGTTGAGGTGAGTAAGACGGGTGGTGGTGACAAGAACTGGAAAGGGAAATAGTTTGGGCATGGTGGTTACACTCCAAACAACAAGAGGATGAGAATGGATGACCGAAGGGTGGTGTCATCAAGCACGGGGATGAAGAAGTGTGGCAAATGTGGGAAGGAGCACACTGGTAAATGCAAGTGGAGATCAAAGGTATGTTTCAAGTGCGGGAGGCCTGGTCATATTGCAAAGGATTGTAGGGTGTTGAGGTGCTATAACTGTGGTGAAGAAGGTCATGTGAGTAGGGATTGCAAGAGGCCGAGGGTCGAGAGTTCTGGGGAGAAGAAGGGGACCGAGAATGAAGGGTAGAGGGCAAGCGCTAGAGCATTCACGATGACCCGGGAGGAGGCTAGAGTGGACCCTGACGTTGTGTCAGGTATGTTTCTAGTAAACCAAATTTGTGCCTCTGTATTATTTGATTCTGGTGCTAGTAGGAGTTTTATTTTTGCTACTTTTTATGCTAAGTTGCCTGTTAGTAGTAGGAGTATTGATGAGCCCTTTGAATTAGAAACTATTATTGCTAAAGTCCCCCAGAATTTTGAGATGATAGAAGATTCTGATATAGAATTAGAAGGTAATAGGTTCACTGCAAACTATTTGTGATGCCTCTAGGCAGATTTGATGTAGTTCTAGGGATGGATTGGTTAGCAGCCTATAAGGCAAATATTATGTGTCGCAAGAAGATGATTCGATTAATTGCACCTGATGGAAGTTCGGTGACAGTTTACGGTGATTGAGTGACAACGGTTCCTATGGTGATTTCGATGGCGGTGGCAGAGAAGTGCATGAAACGCGGATGTAGTGCCTACCTGGCTTATGTGATGGATGTGGACGCATCGGTACCACAATTTTCTGATCTACCAGTAGTGTGTGACTTTCCGGATGTGTTCCCAGAAGATTTACCAGGTGTACCACGGACCGTGAGATCAAGTTTCAGATTGATTTGATGCCCGTGCTCAACCCGTTGCCAAAGCACCGTATCAGTTGGCTCCGACGGAGATGAAGGAACTGATGGTTCAACTGCAAGAGTTGATGGACAAGGGATTCATCCGACCGAGCATCTCTTCCTGGGGTGCTCCGGTCTTGTTGTCAAGAAGAAAGACGGTAGTATGAGGATGTGTATCGACTACCGAGAGTTGAACAAGTTAACGGTGAAAAACCGAGATCCCCTGCCCAGAATAGATGACTTGCTTGACAAGCTCTAGGGTTCCAGTTGGTTCTTGGGAATAGATCTCCGATCTGGTTACCATCAGTTGAAGGTTAAGAAGCAGGATATCCCTAAGACAACTTTTCGCACGTGTTATGGACACTACGAGTTTCCCGTTATGTCTTTCGGTCTAACTAACGCGCCAACTGCCTTTATGGATTTGATGAACGAGTGTGTCGGCCAATGTTGGATAAATCAGTGATTGTGTTTATTGATGATATCCTGATTTATTCCAAGAGTGAAGAAGAACATGCCGGCCACCTGCACGAAGTATTGGAGACGCTTAGAAGAGAGAAGTTGTACGCCAAATTCTCTAAGTGCGCTTTCTGGTCGCGTGAAGTTCAATTTTTGGGTCACGTGGTAAATTCTGAAGGAATCATGGTGGACCCGACGAAGGTTGAGGCAGTGATGCAATGGAAGTCTCCAAAGACGCCATCCAAGATCCGCAGTTTATTGGGTCGGGCGGGCTACTACAGAAGATTTATCCAAGACTTTTCCAAGATAGCCTCACCTTTGACCAAATTGACTCGCAAGGATGTGAAGTTTATGTGGGGTCGAGAACAGGAGAATGCTTTCGAGGAGTTAAAGACAAGATTGACTCAAGCTCATGTCTTGACGTTGCCCGAAGGGAACAAAGACTTAGTGGTCAATTCAGATGCTTCTTATTAGGGATTGGGTTGCGTGCTAATGCAACGTGGAAGGGTAATAGCCTACGCGTCCCGACAGTTGAAAATCCTCGAAGTCAATTACCCCACGCATGATTTGGAGCTTGCGGCGGTGGTCTTTGCATTAAAGATTTGGAGGCACTACCTGTATGGAACGAAGTGTACTATCGTCACTGACCACAAGAGCCTGAAATACTTCTTTGAATAGAAAGACCTCAACTTGAGGCAAAGAAGGTGGCTGGAATTGATCAAGGATTATGATTGTGAGATCCATTACCACCCGGCAAAGCCAATGTAGTGGCCGATGCCCTCAGCCGACAAGAGAGACCTGAGCCAATCCGGTGAAAGCTTTCCAGTTGATTATGACCTCCGATGTGATGACGCTGATCAAGGAGTTCCAAAATGAGGCGTTGAAGGAGGATCGCCTTAACTCTGAAAGGGTGAAAGGTCTAGTCATAGAATTGGGTGAAAATACTCACTGGGTGAGAACCCACTTTGGGCGAATGTGGATCCCTCGTTATGGAGACATACGGGGGAAAATCATGGATGAAGGTCATATGACTCGATACTCCATTCATCCCGGTGCTACAAAGATGTATCATGATATGAAGAAAGATTACTGGTGGCCAGGTATGAAGCGTGATGTGGCAAAGTATATGAGTAAGTGCCTTACTTGCTTGCAAGTGCAGGTAGAGCATTAGAAGCCAAACAGAAAGATCCAACCTTTGGATATACCCAAGTTGAAATGGGAGCATATCACCATGGATTCATCATGAAGATAACCTATACGGCAAGGGGGTACGATGCCATATGGGTGATAGTTGATCGATTAACAAAGAGTGCCCACTTCTTGCCGATCCGCGAGACATATTCATCCTAGAGGTTGGCGGATCTATTCATTAAAGAGATTGTAGCTCATCATGGTGTGCCGGTGTCTATCGTGTCGGACCATGACACCCGGTTCACATCAAAATTTTGGAAGAGATTCCATGATGCGATGGGGACGAGGCTACACATCAGCACAGCTTACCATCCTCAGAAAGATGGTCAGTCTGAGAAGACAATCCAGACGCTCGAGGATATGCTCCGAGCATGTGTGATCGATTTTGGAGGAAGTTGGGATGATCACCTACCGTTAGCGGAGTTCTTATACAACAACAGTTATCATTCCAGCATTCGCATGCCACCATATGAGATGCTATACGATAAAAGGTGTAGGACGCCCGCGTGTTGGGGTGATATCAGGCAGAAGGAGTTGGGAAGCATTGAGGTGATCGAGGCTACTATGGAGAAGTTGGAGAAGATCAAAGCCTTTATGAAGGCGGCAAAGGATAGACAAAATTCATATGCCGACAAAAGGCGTAGACCGATTGAGTTTAATATGGGCGATAGAGTCATGTTGAAGGTATCACCTTGGAAGGGGATCATCCGGTTTAGAAAGAGGGGTAAGCTCAGTCCAAGATACATAGGACCTTTCCGAATTATTGCACGAGTAGGAGACGTGGCCTATCGATTAGAACTGCCTGATGAGTTAAGTGGAATTCATCCGACATTCCATGTATCTCATCTGATAAAGTGCTTAGCCGATGAGGATATGATTGTACCACTGGAGGACATCGAGGTGGATGAATGGCTTAATTATATAGAGCAACTAGTGGCAATCATCGACTGGAAGGAGAAGAGACTGTGGAATAAAGTGGTTCCACTTGTGCGTGTGTAGTGGAAACATCGAAAGGGTTCTGAGTCTACGTGGGAGACTGAGGAAGAAATGAGGTAGCATTACCCATAGTTGTTCCAAGAGTGACAGGTTTCGAGGACTAAACCTCTTTAAGGGGAGTAGACTTGTAACACTTGAAATTTTTGTCACGTTAAAGAGAAGAAAGCAATAAGAAGGAAGATAAAAAGTATATTGAAAGAAAGGATAAAGAGCCAAAATGGAGGGGGCCAAAGTGTAAAAGAGTACAAAATCCAATATTTTATTAAATAAAAGGGTATGGCCGCCTATTTGGAGTTCTCACACCTGCTTTTCGACCAAAAGAAGAAGAAGAAGCTATGTTTGACTTCGGTATGTGTTTCTTTGTATAATTGGCTCGGTTTTATTGGGTACTCAACAAAAATAAGTCTGAAATATGCATAACTGTTGGTCATGCGCCCAAATAGGGCTCATGCGCTTGAAATTTTGACTTAGAAAACTTAAGTAAGGTCATGTGCCCCAATAGTTCCAATGCGCCTGGAATTTTTGCCAAAATAGCCTAAATACCAGCCCATGCGCCCATATAGTAGTCATGCGCCTAGAAATTTCCTCAGGCGCCTAAGTGGTAGTCATGCACCTGAACAGTACCCCATGCGCCCAGGATTGGATCACAGGCGCCTAAGTGTTGGTTCATGCGCCCATAATGTGTTCATGCGCCCAGCAGTACTCATGTGCCTGCATAGTGCTCATGCGCCTAGAACACTTTGAAAATATTCTGAAATTTTGGGAAAAGGAAATTTAAGGTATTGCCCTCGGATGTTTTGATGGTTGTATTTGTTTATTCCATGCTTGTTTATGGCCTGTTCTTGTGTTCCATATTATGTATTATTGTATGGCTTTACGTGGTGTGTTTATGTTCGTATACGTAAAGTATTATCATGATGAAAGTGAAAGATTAATGATATTGAAAAGTGGAACATAACGACTGAATGAAAGTCTTGCAAGCAAATTGAATAGAGGTGCACGACCATGTTGTCGTTAGCTCAACTATGTGCGGTGTAGCTAACCCAAAGGATGCACACAGGGTCAATCTTTGAGATTGACGGGACCCTTTTGGCATGCCCTGGTACTGGGCCAGGCTTCGTGCACAATGTTAGGGGTCTATTTATAGACTCCGACCCAGTACCCGCTTCGTGCATAATGTTTAGGGTATTACACATTGGTCTGGTAGAAAGTGAAAGAGAATAACGAATGTACGAAATGAACAATGAAAGATAATGTGGAATATTATCTTGCTGTATGTATGTCGTGTGAACACTTACGAAGTAATGAATTTTATGAAAAGGAAGTATTTTAAGAAAAATGATATTTTCGAATATAAATAAAGGTGTTTTAAATGTTTTAAAACTAGAACTCACTCAACAATGCTGACTTTTATGCATTTTTCAGTTGGTAGATAAATGTTGCTGAGGGTGGCACGAAGGGGAAGCTACTCGTCAGGACAAGACTTGCATCAATTCGTGCAAATGATTTTGTTGTGTTGTAGTGCAACTAGTTGATTGTTTGTAACCCTAACTTACAATGATGTATTATTGGCAACAATAATTATAAGCATGAATGGTTTTTGTTAACTTAATCCGCTGCTTAATCTTATGAAATGTAAAATGTTTTATATGTTTAATGCTATGATTGACCAACTGTGAGGTCTCCGGGAACGGGGCCTTACATCTTATTTGGCTCTATTACACATATAAAGTGAATACATTTTACATTCTACAAATTAAAGGTTTATTGTCTTGATTTTGTGAAATATACAGGCATGAAATGATGAATCTATAAATCAATACATGCATCCTATGATGAATACATTTAGACCAGAAGTATATGTATATTTTGGCCAAATTTATATATCGAGGATCTGTAGTCATGGTCATAATGTAGATCAGAGAGGTCCCCATTAAAAACAGACTGCCTAAGCCATAGAAACAACATATATGGAAGCTGAAAAGATCACAACTCTCTAGACGCTTAAATTTAATGTGGCTGTATATTATAATCTAATGTTTGTAAACCCTAATTTTGATTATATAAAGGGTTTTACATCCCTTTTGAAATATATGAAATATCAAAAATTTGACGTAACATTGATGTTACACATATTACAAAAAATATGATTTTGATATAAATTACTTGACTGTATAAATGATTTGAAATCACGAAACGAACGATCGAAGCCAATAGGTCACACAGAGTGCTGAAAAACTAGGGTGTGACAAATTGGTATAAGAGCCATAGGTTTTAGCAAATTAGATGTTTTAGTAATTGAAGTTGCTTTAGTATCTAAGCTTCAACCAATACGACAAATTTTATGCCTACTTATAAAATATAGATAGATACCTAAACAATAATTTTGTATGCAGGATGTTTGAGTTAACTAATGCCAAGATAGACGAAGATGGACCCAATAGATCACGAAAGCCAAGGATAAGGATCAAGGAAATGACATATATAATTTAGAATGCCTAGATAAGTGAAATTAAGGAAATCTATTAAGATATTAAAAGGAGAGACAACACTTAATGCTCCACCTTACGAGACTTTCCGAAGGCCGTTGTACATTGAAGAATCAAACCCCACATCTTTCAAGATGTAATGATGGGAATTCGAGATCCGCCTCCTTAGTACGGTTGTCTCCACTACTATCATCAATCAATGATCGAGCATCTTTAGTGATCTCTCCACGAAAACAATGATTTGTAAGACAAATGTGAGGAACGAAAAGAAAAGAAAAAGGTAGTGGGAAGAAGGGTTAGTCGAATGGGCAAGAACATTATGTCACGGGGAGCGGAAATGTCTAAATGGTGAAAGAAACTAATGGATAACTAAAATAGTAATGAATAAAGTTGATATAAAATAAATTTGTAATAGTTTGAATTTAGTTCAAGTGTGTAAGAGATGTAATATTCGTTTATGTGTAATATAATGTCTTTATATAAATTTTGTTTTAAATCTCATGATAACAAATTTTAAATGACTTTCTTTAAACACCTTGTAGAATGTCAAAGAACAATAAAACTTTCATTTATCCTATAGGAAAAAGATAAACAGTTGAAGATAGCAGCCCAAAAAGTTGAAATTCGACAAATGATAATTAAAGGAATCAAAGATTCTATCACTACTATAATAGCTTCTATGCTAATTAGAAAAGTCCTAGTCACCAAACTAAGGAATTAAACTTTGATGAGGGGTCAAACAAAGATAAACATACCTCAAACAAAGGAGGTTCCAAAGCTATTATAACAAAGAAATAGAGACAAGAAGGATGTACGTTTGGTACATTCCAAGACTGTAAACCAACGGGATTTAAAGGAAAAGAAGGTGTCGCTGCCGCTATTGTTAGTTAGACAAGAACGAGTCTTTTTTAGCTATTAGCAAATGTGTTAAGGCTGATAAGGTATTGTTTGCATCAAATCTATACATGGATGAGGCAATGGAGTGGTGGAATACAATCATTCAAAGGAAAGGAAGGAAGGCGACTAATGAAATGTTGTGGGAGGAATTCAAAGAAATGGTAATGTAGAAATATTCTTCGATAAATGAGAAGTAGTATATAAAAGGTAAGTTTCTAAAATTATAGATGACAGGAACTAATCTCAAGGACTACAATACCAATTTCATTGAGTATGCTAGGTTTGTGTCACACCTAGTAACCCTGGAATAGAACATGATCAACCATTATATATGGGGTTTAGCATCTAAGAATAGAGATGCCGTGAAGGCTGCTCAAACCATAACAATTGATTTTTGTGGTAGAATTGGCAAGAATGATGATTGATGGGATGATACGAACTAGGAAGAAAACAAGAATAAGGAAATCATGAAGAAAGAAGAAGATGAAGTAATAAGGAAGCTATGGAACAAAAAAAGATCAGGATACACTTGAAGTCTGAGGTATGATATGCTAGAAGAGGCATGCAATGGTTTGCATGTATAACTTAGCCTGTAGTGTGTGTAAAGTTCCCGGACACACTACCGAGAACTATTACAGAAGAAAGACAATTACCTGTTTCAATTATGATGAACAAGGGCATTACAAGTTTGAATGTTCAAAGCAAATAAAGATAGGTAATGCAGTGGATCAAAGACCAAGCCTATCCAAATAGAAGGAAACACCACACACGCATTTGTGCTTAATGCTGAGAGCTGAAAACTACTAGACGTAATTACGAGCACACATTTTGTAAATGATATAAATGCTAAGGGTTTATATGATTCTAGTGTGAATCATAATTTTATGATTTGAAATTCTATAAACAGTTAAATGAACTTTTAGATAAGTTAGATAGTTGTTACGATGTCAAAACAACAGTGGAGATGTGTGTTAAAATCGACAAGGCTATGCAAGCTCTGGTTGGTCTATACATAAGTGAAAAAAATGAACCCATGGTTGACATGTGGCTGGTGGACTAGGGTCAGAAGTTGACATGTAGCAAATGATGTGAAGCGCATCCGAACATGGATGCAGACCACACTGGACAACGGGCTCGAAGCTTGGGAGTTGGTGACACGTGTCACCCATGCAATACATCAAGACGAATGCGGCCCACATTATCTTAATGATGTAGGGCTCATTGATCGGGAGAAATCCAACTATAAAAGGAACACTCGTGTTGGATCATATGAGGCTGATGCAACCAAAACAACACTTAGGACCATTTTGTGTACAAGTTGAAGAAGTATTCCGAAGACAAAACTACTCTCCGCAGCTAGTCAAAGATCTTCAAAAGCATTATATCTGAAGAGCTTCCAGAGGAAAACTAAGTCTTCTAAGACTAAGTAGTTTTCCTTCAAGTATATGAGAACTTTCGAAGGATAAAACAAAGTCTTTCGAAGACCAAGTAGTTCTCCTTCAAAGTATTCACACTAGAAGATCCAAGATAAAGTCTTCCGAAGAATAAAGTCATAAAGACCTGTAGAAGATTCGGAAGAAGTTGTTTCTTCTGAAGTATAAATGGCCTCGGAAAAAACTATTCTTCCGAAGCCACTTAGCTTCGGAAGAATCAACTATGAACTAGTGGAAAAAGTATGGTCTGTCTGACAGACTCTGATACACTGTATGGTGCTTTTCCTAACCTATGTAGTTGACCATACTTTAATCCACTGTTCACCTTTTCAACTTAGTACAGATACCATCCTTTGTTGGTGCCAAAAGGTAAGTCATGGACCTGTCATGACTACTTTATCTAGATATTATTTATCTTAGATACTTTACTTCTAGCAATGTAGTATTTGTCTAGTTGTAGATTCCAGCTGGTTTTCAAAGTATAACCGGATGTAGATAGTAGTATATATAGTTTCTCATTGTAACTTATGTAGCATGAGCTTAAGAGTCTTGTAATACTGAGTTGAGAAGAATATATACAAGTATCTTGAAAACCATTCTCTTGTTCATTAACTTCGTATATTATTATAACTTTAGTTTGAGATTCTGTGTTTCATCGATCCAGTGAGACTTAGTGAGTTCTGTGTTTAGAGTCAAAACCGATCCTGCATTGGTATCAAAGCTTCAGGCTCTTGATTGTGAGATCTAAACATCCCAAATCACCCTTGTTTCTTCACACCACTCACCCACCTCACTTTAATGGATCTTAAATAATAATTTTCTGAGTCCGAAAATGGGAACCATGACCAAGGCTCCTATCATCACTCCTGATGATTTTGGAACTTGGTGTAAACTTATTAAAGGGTTCATCAAGTACTAAGATAGCCGTATGTGGAAATCTGTCACTCATGGTCCTTATGTTCTAAGGTAGCATCCCCAGCGGGTAATGGTGCCATGATAGAGAAGGCCATTGAAGATAACTCTGATGAAGACTTCAAGAAATTAGACATTGACTGCAAAGTAATGATAGTTTTGCTAACAACCATACCAAACTCCATAATGGTTGGCTTTTTGCAATGCAAGTCAGCCAAAGAACTCTTTGATGCTTTGAAGTTGATGTACTCTGGTTCCACTGAATCCAAGGAGTCAAGAAGGATGTACTGAAGCAAAAGTTTGAAAACTT